>JAQQAC010013566.1:1241005-1348814 GCA_029783875.1 Phataginus tricuspis | reverse complement strand
AAGAGACATACACACTTAGACAGAGAGCAATGGACAAGTGGGGGAAGGTAAAGAAGTTCTACTGTGTGTTGTGAATATAATCCACAAAACACACTTGATATCTGCAAATATATATACTCATTTAAAGACTTAAGTTGCATTTAATTTTTTAAATATTTTTTAAAATGAAAAACCGTACCAGTATTAGAATGAAGCAGCTCAACTTAATAATACAAACATTCATGGGATAGTAAAATCTCCTTATCACCTACAGGGTAATATGAAAACTTTATTCACTCCTTCCTATTGATGAGAAAACTCAGGCATGGAGTTAGTATCACTACTGAGATAAGCTCTGTCACCATTAAAATATGTACTATTTTCAAGTTTGACCATTGTTTTGGATTTCAGAGCTGCTCTTAAGTCTAACTTTAATATTTTAAAACCATTCCTAATTTTTATTGACTTCATAGGCTTTGTACCTGACAAATTATAGATTAATACTATATTCATTAATATTTTATACACAACCACAACAGAATATATTATCATGTTCCTTTTGAAAACCTCATTCATAATATGTAGGGTATATCTGTGACTTCGTTTTAAATATCAATTTGAAATATGTTATTCAGAATTAATATATTTTTGGAGATAAATATATAAAATAATATATATAAAATATATATATAAAATAATATATATTAAATAATTGAAATTAGTAAGTTATTAGAAATTTCAAAAACAGAACAAAAGACCATTATTACCTATTTCACAGCCAAATACAATTCTGCAAAGTAAGGTAGATAAAAATCATTCCATGCCTTAGTTTTCTCATCAATAGGAAGGAGTGAATAAAATTTTTCATATTACCCTGTAGGTGATAAGGAGATTTTACTAGCCCATGAATGTTTGTATTATTAAATTGAGTTTATAAACTTTTCAGATGACACTGGACACCCTCTTTAGATTGTTCATTGAAGGAATGCTGCCATTTTAGATATATGTTTCATTCAAAGTAGCTAAGGAATGCGCCTGGCTAGTATTAGGCACTTAATATTTGTTGGAAATGAACACTGTATATGTTTAAATTGTATTTTTTAAAAGAACTGTTTAGAGATCTATATTTGATGGAATCATGCTTTTACTCCCAGCTCATAACTCTTCTGTGGTTTGTATTTACATTAACATTCCAAAACCTCAGCATGGCCTATCGGACCCTGGGCATACGACGCCTGCTGAGGTCTCTCCCCCACTGTGATCCGGCCAGTCGGATAATTTTCAGTTCCTGTATCAAGACAAGCTCCTCCCACATCCAGATCTTTGTTGTTTCTTGCCTGGATTATTTTTCCCCTGACAAATTACCAATCATAGACCATAACTGAGGTTCAATGGCAGTGACTCCTTCGCCACTTCCCCTCGCCAACTAAATCAGGAACCAGCGTGTGGTCACACAGCCTCGCCACATTATAGAGTTAAAGTAATTGGGAGATTTTGTTGTTTAACAACTGTTTCTACCAAGGTACTGTCATTCCAGGGAGGCAAGGACCACGCTTGTTCTGTTCACTCCTACAAACAGTAAATACGCAGTAAATGCTGAGCGAATACTAAATAAATGAATAAGCAAACGAGTGGATGTCTCATTTTTAGAACAGAATGCTAAATGGACACCGGTCATTTTTGAGAGATTCAAATCTGGTCGAGTCTATCTTTTCCTGGATACATGTGTGATAAGTCTCTTAATCTCATTTAAATTCAGAATCCTCAATAGATATTATTCAACCTTAAAAAAAATGAAATCCCATAATATTCAATACCACAGATGAAACTTGAGGACTTAAGCAAAATAAGCCAATCACCAGTCAAAAACTGCACCATTACCCGTGTATGAGATCATCTAAAATAGTCAGACTCATAGAACCAGAGAATAGAATGGCGGTTCCAGCAGCTGGAGGAAGGACGAAAGGGGTTTGGTAACAAATGAGTATAAAATTTCAGGTAAGCAACATGAATAAGTTCTAGAGAGCTGCTGTAGAGCATTATATCTCTAAATAAAAATACAGTATTACATATTTAAAAGTCTGTTAAGAAAGAAAGATTGCCTATTAAGTGTTCTTACCACAACAAAATTAAAATAAAGAAAATACGAACATTTGCTATTTTGCCCAATTCAAATTGTTGTTAAGTATCAAGTGAGGTATCCGATAGGAATGAAATGGCATTGTAAAACCACAAAGCACTGTTAAAGTAATACTAGCAGATATAGTTATTATTATTATCATTTAAAAATAATTACGTTTCCAACTGAGAATATTAATAGGTATTACAGCCTGAAATGTTCTCATTATGTAGGTCCATTTTCAAAACAAAAAAAAAAGTATCTATATATTGCCTCTGAGCCTGTAATTCACAGAACTCTTGGGGCAATTTTCATACTTCAGAAAGAAGATAGAATTGATAAATTCTCTCTAGTGGTTGCCCACATCATGAGGAACTTTGTGTACATATGAAAACAGGGGTTAGATATACAAATTTTGACTGCTGGTCAAACAAAATCTTGAGGACTTACTTTAGCCTTAAACATTTGTATTTAGTCTAACAAAACATGGACAGAAGCAACTTTTAAGAGAACCAGTCACTCAAATAAAGACATGATAAATTTCCTGTTAGCTGAGAAACAACAGGCATAATAATTCAATTCAGCAATTTAAGAAATATTCATTATGAGGCAAGCATATCCTCAATACTGAATAAGCTACTACAGTTTGGTGGGACAAAATGATGTGAACATCACAGTCCAATATTCATGGAGCTTAGAAGCTTATGAAGAATCAAGATAAACATAAATATCTAATATAGAGGTCTGTATGTGACAAGAGAGTCAAAAATTATTCAAGAGATGGAAATATATAGAAGGAAGAGTCATTTCTATTAAAGTAACCAGAGAAGAGATTATATGGGATGCCCTGAATAAGATACATTGTATATATATATATGTAAGCAACTGTGTTGCTTTTAAAATGGCTCCCAAAGATCTCTGCCTGCCAGTATTCAGGTCTCTAATGTAATAATCCCTTCCCCTGGAATGTGGGCTGAACCTACTAACTTACCTCTATTGACTAAAATATAACAAGAGTATTGAGATGTCAATTCTGAAATTAGGTTATAAATATTGTGACTTCCTCCCTTCCTTTCTCCCCGCCTCCTTATCCCGCTTGGCGGCTCACTCAGATGACACCAGTCGCTGTGTGAGCCACCCAATGGAAAGGGCCACATAGCAAGAAATTGAGGACTGCCTCTGGCCAGTACCCAGCAAGAAACTGAGACCCTCGTCCCAACAGCCTGGGTGGAACTGACGCCAGCTAAGGACCACGTGAGTGAACCTGGAGGGGACCACCCCAAGACAAACAGCAAAAACCTTGAGGCACACACTGAAATGAGATGCGCGGGGAGTAAACACACCAAGGTTCAGAGAAAGTGCAATCTGGTGTTAGATCCTCACATTAAGTTCTATACACTTAATGGAAGTGTGAACTAGAAGTAAAAAAAATAAATTCTGCAAGAGAGCCAGTTAAGTAAGTTTTCCTATGGTCTCAGCTTTCAGTGGAGGGAGAAAATGCTCCCTGTGGAGTTTGTCACCAGAATTCAGCTCACAAACAGGTCTCAGCCTGAACTCACACTACCTGTCCGTTTCGCAAACCTACAAGCTGAGAATTTAATTCAAAGTGGTCTCAGGTTGGTAACAGTTCAAGTGCCTGATAGAAAGAAAATAAATCCTCTCTGGAATAATACCACATCAAACCAGGCCTCCACGAAATCCCATATATCATGTTTCAAAGACCATGAGCCTCCAAGACAAAATCACAAAACACTTGATAAAACAAGGCAATGAGAGAGCAGAAACATGGGCGGCACACTCAAACCTAAAAAGACTCCAATTGTTGTATTTTTAGATACAGATTATAAAATAATATGTTAACATGGTTAAATAATAAAGGAAGGAATCAAAATTATGAGTAAAGAAAAAGAAAACTATTGTAATGTCAACCTGCCTCCACCATTCTAAGTCCCACTGGAGTCTGGTAACTGTACTGACCAGAACCTCCCTTCAGGTACATTGTTGCAGGTTTGAGTTCGCTGATGAAAGAATCCCGTGAAAGGTGAAAGGCAAAAGTGAAGAGATGTTTATATTCAGAAGTTCTGGGGATTAAACATAGCAGGCTTGGCAGATGTGACAGTTTGTGAAGACCACTTCCATGAGCCCCCACTGTCAGTATCCATGTGACTTTATGGACTCTTCAAAAATCCCCATAAACTCTGATTTTTGTACCCACACTCTGGTTGATAAGGCTGAGATCTCTGATATAAAACAGACGTCCTCTAATCTCTCTAAACGCTTTCCTGATATCTGTAGCCTTAGATCTTCCAAGAGTAATATAAGCCCCTGATTAATATTAAATCATTATTATTGGAATATGACACTTGGATTGTTTTTCTGATCAAACCTTGAGTGATATTAGAATATAAAAAAATCATCCAGAAATATATGAAAAAGAACCACACACTGGACTCCTTAAATGAAAATGTAATTGGACTAGGATGATGATAGTGGAGGTGCTGAGAAGCAGTTTAATTCTGAATGTTATCTGAAGAAAATGGCAGTAAGAAACCTCAGCAATCAACAGAGTTGCCATGTACTAGGAGAAAAGAATGGAGATGATAGTATAGAAAAGGTAAATTTCTATGAACTTTGAGAATTCCATTATAATGTTCTTTCTTATTCATTACCATACTCTAATGGTTTGGGGTTTTAGACTTCAGAAAATTTCTTTAATTTTTTTCTTCTATTTTTATCTAATTTAATAGGAAAATTAAACTTGTAAAAATCAGTTGGGCAGTGAGTGTGCCCCATCGTCATGTCTCTAGAAGGGCTCCTAGGAGGGTGAAATCAACTGTTCTGTTCTATATACATGTCTGCTAGAAAACTCCTGTAAAATTGCCTGAACTAGGTTTTGATTTCAGTTTTCCTGTTTCGGTAGGAGATGGGGAGGTTTAACATACTGATTTGGGTAAATCTTTTGCAATAGCCTCCTAAATGGCCCTTGTGCTCCTGCTCTGGACCCCTACTATCTATTCTCGATATAGAGCTGGTGTATTCATTGAAAACACATGAGAGATTATGCCACTTTTCTTGATCAAAAATCCCTCATGTTTTCTCAGAGTATTTATTTCGCTTTCTCTGGGAAGCCTTCCTGATCACTCAATTTAAAATTATAGTCTTACTAAGAAGTGAATCGTGGTTACCATGGGGTAGGAGTAGGGGTGGGAGGGTGAGGGGGATAAAAGGGCACAAAACTTCTCAATCATAATATAAGTAGATCACAGGGATGGTAGTACAGCATGGAGAATATAGACAACTATAGTAACTGCATTAGTAGGGGTAAGGATTTAATAATGTGTGTAACTGTTGAACCACTTTGTAATACACTGGAAACCAATATAAGTATGTGTATCAACAAAATCTCAGTTGAAAAATATATAGGCTCAGATTCTCAGGATTAAAGATGGTGGTGTGAAAGGTAAGACAAGGGCTTCCTCCTAAAACCACATATAATATGAAAATATAATTAATACAACTAATCCTGAAAGAGCAACAGAAAAGAGGGTGGCACCAGACTGCATACACATGGAAAAAATAATAAACCTCACAGAAAAGGATAATGTAACAAAGCCATGGTCTGGCAGGACCCAAGTCCTTCCCCCACCCCAGCTCACCGTCAGGAGGAAGAGAAATGGACCAGGAAGGAAGTGGAGGCCTGGGACTGCTGAACAACTACCTCTGGAGATCTGCTCTGGAAGCACACCATTGCATGGTGCTCTCGTGATTAATGGGGTGGGAAAGCTAAGAGAGGTGGAATACCTGGAGAGACTGAGATTCCAGCCACTTGTGGAAAGCAGGGATCCATATCTGTCTGCTCTGAGACAAAATAAAGGTGGTCAGGCTGAGAGACTTCCTAACAGAGAGAGGGCTGCTAAAGGGGCAAGGACTGCACAGAGCTTACTGCTCAGGAGAAAGACAGGTAGAAAAAATTGTCCGGGTCCACTCTGCCCACCGGTTTGGGAACTATCACGATCTTCAGGTGATCCAGCCCCCTGGCAGGCTATGCAGCTCCAAGGACACCCCACCCCTGTGATACGCAGCCTGTTGCGCCTTCCTCCTGGCCAGCCCCACCTGGCTCAAAAACTGGTAAACTCTACCCTAGCATTAGGCCAGTCAGAGGGAAGCCCCGCCTACAGCAGTTACAAACTCAAAGCATAGAGGCTTATACCTGTGTGCTCAGCCCATTGACTCTGGCAGTGGAGACAGGCATAGCAGCCAGGAGGCAGGAAACAGCTCTTTCCTCCCCCCAGACACCAACACCGCTTTGCTGCGACAACTGACATTGCTCCAGGGGCTGAGAAGCTCCAGAGAGTAGAGCTTCTGGGCAATAGAGGGCGCCACATACAAATTTGAAACATCAAAGGAACATGGTTCAAAGCAAAAATGAATACACCAGAGAACGATTCAAATGAGATTGACCTCATGAATGACACTGAAAGAGATTTCAAAATAAAAATCATTAACAAGCTCATGGAGATACAGAAAAATATTCAAGAACTCAGGAATGAATTCTGGTCGGAGATCCAATCATTATGGAACACAGTATCAGAAATGAAACATACAATGGAAGATTTTAAAAGCAGATTAGATACAGTGACAGAGACGATAAATGAAATACAAATTAGAGAAGAGGAATACAAAGAAGCTGAAGCACAGAGAGAAAAAAGTATCTCTAAGAATGAAAGATTATTGAGAGAACTGTGTGACCAATCCAAACAGAACATTATTCACATTATAGGGGTACCAGAAGAAGAAGAGAGAGAAAAAGGGATAGAAAGTGTCTTTGAGGAGGTAATTGCTGAAAACTTCCCCAGTTTGGGGAAGGAGATAGTCTCTCAGTCCATGGAGGTGCACAGGTCTCCTAACACAAGGGACCAAGGAAGATAACACCAAGACATACAGAAATTAAAATGGCAAAGATCAAGGATAAGGACAGACTATTAAAAGTGGCCAGAGAGATAAATAAGATCATATACAAAGGAAAGCCCATCAGGCTATCATCAGACTTCTCAACAGAAACCTTACAGACTGGAAAGGAGTGGCATGATGTATTTAATGCAATGAAGCAGAAGGACGACAAACCAAGAATACTTTATCTGGCAAGACTATCATTTAAATTTGAAGGAGGGATTAAACAATTTCCAGATAAGCAAAAGTTGAAGGAATTTACCACCCACAAACAATCCCTACAGTGTATTTTAAAGGGACTGCTCTAGATGGACATGTTCCTAAAGCTAAATACTTGTCACCAGAGAAAATAAAACCATAGTAAAGGAAGTAGACCAATTAATTACTAACCAATTGAAAGTTATATCAGCTACCCAAAAAGTCAGTCATGGGATACACAAAGAGTACAAAATATGACACTTAACATATAAAGAGTGGAGGAGGAAGAAAAGGTGGGAAAAAAAGAATCTTTAGATTGTGTTTATAATACCATCATAAGTGAGTTAAGTTAGACTGTTAGATACTAAAGAGGCTGTCTTTGAGCATTTCGTAACCACGAATCCAAAGCCCGCATTGCCAAAAAGTACCTATCTATCTATAAACAACCTAAATGCAAATGGACTGACTGCACCAATCAAAACACACAGACTTAAAGAATGGATAAAAAAAGCAAGACACATCTATATACTGCCTACAAGAGACTCACTTCAAACCAAAGACATACACAGACTAAAAATGAAGGGATGGAAAAAGTTATTTCATGCAACTAATCAGGAGAAAAAAGCAGGAGTTGCAGTACTTGTATTAGATAATATAGACTTCAAAACAAAGAAAGTCACAAGAGACAAAGAAGGACATTACATAATAATAAAGGGGTCTGTCCAACAAGAGGATATAACCATTATAAATATCTATGCACTCAACATAAGATCACCCAAATATGTACAACAAATACTAACCAGATTAAAGGGGGAAATAGAATGCAATGCATCATTTTAAGAGACTTGAACACACCAATCACTCCAAAGGACAGATCAACCAGTCAAAAATAACTAAGGAGACAGAGCAACTGAAAAACACATTAGAACAGATGGACCTAACAGACATCTACAGATCACTCCACTCGAGAGTAACAAGATACACATTCTTCACAAGTGCACATGGAACATTTTCCAGAATAGATCACATACCAGGCCACAAAAAAAGCCTCAGTAAATTCAAAAAGATTGAAATTGCATCAACCAATTCCTCAGATCACAAAGATATTAAACTAGAAACAAACTGTGCAAAGAAAAAAAAAGGCCCACAAACACATGGAGGCTTAATAACATGCTCCTAAATAATCAATGGATCAATGACCAAGTAAAAACAAACATCAAGCAATATACGGAGATAAATGAAAACAACAGCTCAATGCCCCAACATCTGTGGGACACAGCAAAGGCGGTCCTAAGAGGAGTGTATATAGGAATACAGGCTTCTTGCAAGAAAGTAAAACAATCCCAAATGAACGGTCTAAGCTCACAATTAATGAAACTAGAAGAAGAAGAAAATATGAGGCCCAAAATCAGTAAAAGGAGGGACATAATAAAGATTAGAACAGAAATAAATAAAATCAAAGAATAAAATGATGAAAAGAATCAATGAAAGCAGGAGCTGATTCTTTGATAAAATAAACACAATAGATAACCCCCTAGCCAGACTTATCAAGAAAAAGAGTCTACACACATAAACAGAATCAGAAATGAGAAAAGAAAAATCATTATGGACATCAAAGAAATACAAAGAATTATTAGAGAATATTATGAAAAATTATATGCTAACAAATAGGATAATATAGAATGGACAACTTTCTAGAAAAATACAACGTTCCAAGACTTACCCGGGAAGAAACAGAAAATCTGAAAAGACTAATTACTAGAAATTAAATTGAACTGGTAATCAAAAACCTAAGCAAGAACAAAACCCCCAAAGCAAGATGGCTTCACTGCTGAATTTTTTCAGACATTTAGAGAAGACCTATTAACCACCCTCCTTAAAGTTTTCCAAAAAGTAGAAGAGAACAGAATACTTCCAAACTCTTCTATGGGGCCAGTATCATTCTAATACCAAAACCAGGCAAAGAAACCACAAAAAATGATAATTATAGATCAATATTCCTGAACATAGATGCAAAAATACTCAACAAAATATTAGCAAAACAAATTCAAAAATACATCAAAAAAACATACATCATGGTGAAGTGGGATTTACCCCGGGGATGCAAGGATGGTACAATATTCGAAAATCCATCAATATCACCCACTATAACAACAAAAAGAACAAAAATCACATGATCATCTCCACAGATGCTGAAAAAATATTCGACAAAATTCAACATCCATTCATGATAAAATCTCTCAACATAATAAAGGCCATATATGACAAACCCACAGCCAACATCATACTTAACAGCAAGAATCTGAACACTTTTCCTCTAAGATCAGGAACTAGACAAGGAGGCCCATTCTCCCCACTTTTATTCAATATAGTACTGGAGGTCATAGTCACGCAATCAGACAACACAAAAAAGAAAAGGCATCCAGTTTGGTAAGGAAGAAGTTAAAACTGTCACTGTTTGCAGATAACATGATATTGTACATAAAGAACCCTAAAGAATGCACTCCAAAACTACTAGAACTGAATTCAGAAAAGTTGAAGGATACAAAATACACAGAAATATGTTGAGTTCCTACATACTAATGATGAACTAGCAGAAAGGGAAATCAGGAAAACAATTCCATTTACAATTGCATCTAAAAGAATAAAATACCCACCCAGGAATAAACCTGACCAAGGAGGTGAAAAACCTATACCCTGAAAACTGTAAGACATTCATGAGAGAAATTAAAGAAGATACCAATAAATGGAAACACATCCCATGTTCATGCATAGGAAGAATTAATATTATCAAAATGGCCATCCTGCCTAAAGCAATCTACAGATTCAGTGTCATCCCTATCAAAACATCAACAGCATTCTTCAATGAACTGGAACAAATAATTCTAAAATTCATATGGAACCACAAAAGACCCCGAATACTCAAAGCAATCCTGAGGAGGAAGAATAAAGATGGGGGGATTATGCTCCCCAACTTAAAAGTTCTACTACAAAGCCACACTAATCAGGACAATTTGATACTGGCACAAGAACAGACCCATAGATCAATGGAATAGCATAGATATAAAGTCCAGATATAAACCCACACATATTTAGCCAAATAATATATGATAAAGGAGCCATGGATACACAATGGAGATATGACTGCCTCTTCTACACTGGTGTTGGCAAAACTGGACAGCTCCATGTAAGAGAATGACACTGGATTATTGTCTAACTCCATACACAAAAGTACACTTGAAATGGATCAAAGACTTGAATGTAAGTGATGAAACCATACAACTCTTAGAAGACAACATAGGCAAAAATCTCTTGAATATATAAACATAAGCAACTTTTCCTGAACACATCTCCTCAAGCAAAGGAAACAAAAGCAAAAATGAACAAATGGGACTACATCAAACTAAAAAGCTTCTGTACAGCAAAGGACACCATCAGTAGAACAAAAAGGCATCCTACAGTATGGGAGAATATATTTGTAAACGACTTATCTGATAAGGGGTTAACATCCAAATATATATAGAGCTCCAACACCTCAACACCCAAAAAGCAAATAACCCAATTTAAAAATGGGTGGAGGACCTGAACAGAGACTTCTCCAAAGAAGAAATTCAGATGGCCAACAGGCATATGGAAAGATGCTCCACATCGCTAATTATCAGGGAAATGAAAATTGAAACCACAATGAGGTATCACCTCACACCAGTTAGGATGGCCAACATAGAAAAGACTGGGAACAACAAATGCTGGTGAGGATGCAGAGAGAGGGGAACCCTCCTACACTGCTGATGGGAATGTAAATTAGTTCAACCATTGTGGAAAGCAATATGGAGGTTCCTCAAAACACTAAAAATAGAAATACCATTTGATCCAGGAATTCCACTCCTAGGAATTTACCCAAAGAAAACAAAATCCCAATTTCAAAAAGATATATGTACCCTATGTTTATCACAGCAATATTTACAATAGCCAAGACGTGGAAGCAACCTAAGTGTCCATCTGTAGATGACTGGAAAATGTGGTACATAAACGCAATGGAATATTATTCAGCCATAAGATGAAAACAAATCCTACAATTTGCAACAACATGGATGGAGCTGGAGGTTATTATGCTCAGTGAAGTAAGCCAGGTGGAGAAAGACAAGTACCAAATGATTTCACTCATTTGTGGATTATAACAATGAAGCAAAGCTGAACGAACAAAACAGCAGCAGACTCATAGTCTCCAAGAAGGGACCAGTGGTTATCAAAGAGAAAGGGAGTGGGGAGGAAAGGAGGAAGAAAGGAGGGTGAAGCAGATTAAGGGGTATTATGATTAGCACAGATAATATAGGGGTGCACAGAGAAGGCAGTATAGCACAGAGAAGACAAATAGTGACTTTACTGCATCTTACTATGTTGATGGACAGTGACTGTAATGGGGTGTGGGAGGGCTTGATAATAGGGGGGAATGTAGTAACCACAATGTTGCTCATGTGAAAGTTTCATAAGATTGTATATCCATGATACCTTAATGAAAAAAAAAAACAGACCAATGGAATGAAATAGGGAAAAGACAATGCTTATATGAACTTTCATAACTGATAGAGATGCCATTGCAAATGATGGACAACTTAATCAATGATATTAGGTCAAGTAAACAGGCAGGCAGAGTAATGACCTTCAAAGACGCTCATACTGTAAACTCAGAACCTGTGAATACATTACCTTTTGTAGCAAAAAGGACTTTTCAGATGTGATTGAGATTACACAGTTTGATAAGGAAATCTAAGTAAATTACTGACTTTAGTTAGTACAGATATATGAATATTAGCTCATTAATTAAAAAAATATAGCATACTAATGTAAGCTGTTAATAATAGAGAAACAGGGTATAAGATATGTGGGAATGCTCTGTATTAGCTTCTTAATTTTTTCTGTAAATCTAAAACTGTTCTAAAAAACGAAGTTATTATTAAAAAATACTGCTTAGGTTTTAAAAAAGATTACATACACAGTTTGAGGTGGGGATATTTTCCTGGATTATCCAGATGGTTCAATCTAATCACATGAGTTCTTAAACACAGAGAACACTTCCTGCCTGAGGTCAGGGAGAGAGAGAGGTAAGACAAGGGCAAAGGGTCAGGAAATGTGACACTGCTGGCTATGAACACAAAGGAAGGGGACCAGGAGGTAAGGGACGCTGGGGGTCCTTCAATGCCATGAATGGCAAACTATGAATTTTGGTGAGCCACGCAGAAGCACCGCCCTGCTGACAGCTTAGTTTTAGTCCGGTGCTGTTCATGTGTGCCTTCTCACTGACATCACTGTAACGTGATGAATCTGGGTCACTTTAATCCACTTAGTTTGTGCTTCTTGTTACAGCAGCAATAGAAAAAGTGGTTATTTACAGGGAAACAGTAAATAAAGAGAAATCAGTTCAAGAAGGAGTCCATGAAAATACTAAAGACCTTTACATAAAATGGGAATTTTTGGTAGGCCATAAAATCAAGAAAAACAAATATTAAGTGGAAAAATGCACACATAACTACATTAAAATATAAACTTCCATATCTTGAAGATACCACAAAATAGCAAGACAAATTATAAACTTTAAATACGACATATATAATGAATGAATATCAGAATACATATAATGAAGTATCAAAAATTAACAAGTAAAGATAAAAAGATGAGCAAAATACATAAACAAAACAAGAAAAAAGAATGGCTAGTAAAATATGAAAAGAACATCACTCTCATAAACGAACAGGGAAAATGCAAATTAAAACTACCCTTAAAATACAAATCAAAACCACAATGAGATATGACCTCATACCAGTGAGAATGGCCACCACCCAAATGACAAGAAATTACAAGTGTTGGCAAAGATATAAAGAAAGGGAACCCTCCTACACTGTTCATGGGAATGTAGATTGGTGCAGCCACTATGGAAGACAGTATGTAGGTTCCTCAAAAAACTAAAAATAGAAATACCACATGACCCAGGAACTCCACTTCTAGGAATTTACCCAAAGAAAACAAAATCTCTAATTCAAAAAGACACATGCACCCCCTATGTTTAATGCCACATTATTTATAATAGCCAAGATATGGAAGCAACCAAAGTGTCCATCAGAAGATTAATGGATAAGGTAGAGATGTTATATATACACAATGAAATAATATTCAGTCATAAAAAAGAAAAGAAATCCTGCCATTTGCAACAAAATGGATGGGTCTACAGGGTATTACACTAAGGGTAATAAGCCAGGGAGAAAAAGACAAATACCATATGAGTTCATTTGTTTGTAGACTCTAAAAACAAAACAAAACAAAATGAACAAAACAGCAGCAGACTCATAGATACTGAGAAGTGACTGGTGGTTATCATGGGGGAAGAGCTGGGGTGAGTGGGTGGGAAGGTTGAGGGGAATAAAGGGGCACAAAATTTCTCAATCAAAATATAAGTTGGTCATGGGGATGGAAGTGCAGCATGGAGAATACAGCCAATGGTTCTGTAACATCTTCCCATGTTGATAGGTAGTAAATGCACTAGTCAGGGTGAGAATTTAATAATGTGGGTAACTGTTGAACCACTGTGTTGTATACTTAAAAGCAATATATTATTGTATATCAACTATATTTCAATTAGAAAAAAATGCCACCCTAAATTTATTTTTTTACATGCATACACGATGACCCAGAAGTTTTTCTGCTATTATTTACCCAAGTGGAACTTGCACATATGCACTAGGGGACATATATAAAATGTTTACATCATTGTTTATTACAGCAAAAAAATGAAAATCACTCAAATTTCCAGCAGAAGAAATAAAACTAACTTTGATTCTATTCAAACAATGAAATAATATGAAGCCATTATAATAAATCAACTATATGGGGCATCTCCACTATTGCTTAATGAAAAAAAAAGCTACAGAGAATATGTCAAATATGATTACATTCAGGTGAAGTTAAAAAACATGCGAAATAAATGTATTTTTCTTAGTAACAGATTCATGCGTGACAAATCTATAAAAAAAAATAAGGATAAAAGATAAAAATAACTGAGTGTTTGAGGGGATTTCAGTTGTAAATTAGCACTTTTTAATTTTTTTAAGTCAAATGTTAGATTCACTAGTAGTTGTCTTAGCATCTTTTTACATTTACATATTTATTATATATTTTGTATGCATTAAATATTACCCAATAAAAACTGAGAAAATAAACATGATGGAAAGTCTTAAATAGCCAATAATAAAAAAATGGAGAAGTTATAATCCAGTTGAGTAATAGTATATCACATAGCTATGTTCTTAAGTGTAGATTTATGATGTAACTCATATATACTTGTTTTTAATTATATGTGAATGTATATGTACAAATATATTTAATATAAAATAGTAAACAAAATACATCAAGATATTAGCTCCTATATTAGTGGAATAATGTGCTTTGATTATTTGTATTTCAAGTTTTATATAGTAGGCATGTGTTGAATTTTAAACTCAGAGGGAAATACAAGTTAATGTTTCTGTAGGATTCTTGTTAAAGAACAACCAGAAAGTGGTAAACCATCTTTGCTAAGACATAAAACTCATTTGTTTGGCTACAAGATTAAACATGGCCTCCTAAGAAAGAAAATTAACTTCCAACATGTACAAAGCCTTAGAAAAGATTCAAATGACTGATCTTATGCAGAACTATTGTTTTAACTCTAACTACAACAGAATATCCTCAGTAGGACAGACATACCTGTTTCACCACTCACAATAATTAAAATTTAATGAAACTCCATTTGTGGTGTTTTTAATCAGATAATTTCTGAAGATGGGCCAGCTTATTCACAGAAGCAAGCCAAGTCCCTAAAAGGCAAATGAGAGCTATTCCAAAGGTTTTTTTTGAAGAATAAATAAAAAATGTTCTTAAATGAGAAAGAGAAAAATCAATATTCAGTTCAAACTGCCAGAATTTCAGGTAATTAATCAAAGGTCCCCAACACTCCCAAATCACTTCTCTTGTCATAAGGTTTTACAGTAGAGAAGAAAATGTCTTAGGCAATAAATCACAAAGCTAAATTTACCTAGTCTAAAACTAATTGGACAGGGATGGTAAATTATTTTCTACTGAAAGAAACAACTGTCTTCTTTATTCAGGTTCTACTCTCTCTGGAGGTTTTCCTTGTTGGTGAGCAAGTGGGTAGCACATTATACTTCTTGTGTACATGCAGCTTGACCATCCTATCCGCTCATGACAATGACTCACAGGACCTTCTATAGATGTATTTTAAAGTTTGCTTATAATAGCAAGTAAGGTTCAATAGCAACATCAAAAATTGCTTAAGCCTACAATCCTGAATAAGTAACAAGGAGTTATTTGGTTCTTCAGTGAATCCTGGAAACTTTATTTTTCTTAATAAGACAGATTCATATGGATCAGCCAGGAAAAAAATTATTAAAAGGAAAATCAATTTGAAAGTTATGTTAGACACAAGAAAACCATTCTCAAATCCCCTGTCATTCATGGTTATTTGTGGAAGTAAAGAACATTAGTTTTGATTAGGTTTGAAACATTACCATTTGGCCAGGTTTCGCCCCTCCTCTTAAGACCCAACCACCAACCAGATGGTTGCCCCCACCCCTTAAGACCCAACCACCAACGCCCCCATAGTAAAACACATCCTCCTCCTTAAAAGCGCGCTTCCTCACCCACAAGCGCTCTCTCTCCTCTCTCTCTCTCTCTCTCTCTCTGTCTCTCTCTCTCTCTCTCTCTCTCTCTCTCTCTCTCTCTCTTTCGAGACAGCCATCCTGTCTGTGTGTCTTGTAGGGAATAAAACCACGCTGATGGCGTTCTCGTATCCTTCCTTCCTTGCGAGCGAGTGAGCCGGGTAGCTAAGGAACCCTTTCAGTGTGTGCTTCAGAGTCCACTTTTAAGGCTAAATACTATTCTGAAAGTTGTAAAAATATGATTAGCAATAAGGCTAATATGCCCCTAACCTAAATATAGTAGCTGCATATCAGCAAATTGTTCCAGGAAAAGAAATGGAGAGCAGGTAAGGATGGGTTATTCCTCATATCAAAAATTAGAAACTTTTTTATAGAAGAGGAATTGGGAAGGTTTTCCTAGATGTTGTTTTCATTTTCTGCTGCTGTTTGCTCCTGCTTCACAAACTCCCACAACTAGCCCTTCACCCTCTTGCTTCTAGTAGAGCGACCTGACTTACGACAAATGGTAAGCCTGGAAGAGATAAGGGTCACTTCAGATATTCTTTATTCTATCCTGACATTAGAATAATCCTTGAAGGAGAAAAGTTTAAAAACCCCTCTCAATAAGTGTTAAGTAATTAAGGATGATTATACTAAACAATGTTTGGATAATTTTTCCTTGTCCTTTGACAAAAAGTTGATAACACAGAAGTGAGAAAGAGATTAATGGTTGATTAAATTCCACTCAGATACATAATATTATCTCCTAAAATTTGGGTATTTATAAACTATTATTCATTGTAAAAGTATGTAATATGCAGAATTTAATTTATCTTTGGTGAAGCAAGACTGAAGCACTGAATCATTAAAGTCAAATGCTCAACTGAGAGAAAGATAAAGCCATTTTCCTTCCCTTTACAAAGGCATCATTAGAGATTAGTTGATCCTGGAAAACTACATGTGCAGTGGAAACAACAGAAAAATCTGATGGCTCTGATGACTGAGGAGGCACTGCCTCCATATAGCTGTGCCTCCACCAAAATTCATTTTGGCTAAATTTGAGTTAAACATTCAACTCTTATTAATCTTCCCTTCTTTCATTTGTATATTCAGCCATCTCCATCTCAACTGGATCTCATCAGCTTCTGAACATGCCAGTCTCGCCCACTTAAAAAAATCTTAAGAAAATTTCTCCAATTTCACAGTCTGTTTCAGACACTATTTGATTCTCTTCCTTTCATATTTTTGAAAGTTTTCAAAAATGTACCTATTCTCACTCTCCATTTTTAATTGTTTCCATTCTAAAGGACTTGGCTTCCATTTTTTTTCCATCAAAACAGGGTTTAGTAACTCTAAAGTAACCAAACCCAAGATATGTTGAAGCTGTTATTCTCATCTCTCCACCGCATTTAATGATGAAACCACTGCCTTCTTTTTTCCCTTGAATTCTGTCACATAACATACTCACAGGTTTCTCTCCCATCTTGACATGTGGCCATAAAACCTTACCTTAGCCTGTACTCTTCTCATTTCCCATTATGTAAGTTGTCTTTTGCTTACATAACTGTATGTATGCGCACACACGTGTACCTGCACTTGTGCATGCGTGCACATGAGCATGTGTGTGTGCATGTGTACATGAGATATAAAGAAAGAGAGCAAACATGAATAGGAAGGAGAGAAGGAGACCTCCTCGGAGCTGCAGTGTCCAGAGTCAGAACAACTACAATCATTTCAGCCGATCACCTTGCATTTCACACAGCTTTTGCATCATTCATTCCCTCCCTCGATCTCCACTTTCTTCAGATTCTTGCTTACATGTCACTTCCTCTGTGAGGACTTCTCTGACCTATCACATTATAAGTTGCAAGAGGACAGTATTTTGTCTGTTTTAGTTTCTGCTGCATCTCTAGTACCTAGAGCAATGTCCGACAGAGAGTAGGCACTTGATCACATCAACCTGTTTGAAGCACATTTTTGAATAGAAGATGCACTCTCACCTCACACTGCACTTAGAAAACAGATGTTCTCATTTAAGGACCTGTAGAATGCAAACATGGTCTCCCTCTACAGCCTATTTCAACTCAGAGCCCTACTACTGGCTTTGACTATCTAAGTCACTTAGACTTTTCTTTATATAAGCTCGTTTCACCCCACCCCAGGGCATATCCATATGCTCCTCTCCCTGCCTAGAAGGATGTTCTCTCAACTTTTCCTAGAGAATTCTTGCTCAGTTTTCAATCTCAGCAGAAAATCCATTCCCTCCTGCAGTCCTATCCTGTCTCCGGTCTTCCTAATCCATTTACTGTATGCTCACATATCAACATGTACTTCGTTTCACATGTCACACTGCACTTTTATGTTTTAACAATTTCTATTACCCATAATCTCCTGAAAACAGGGACTCCATTTTTGCTCACCAATGATTTGTCCAGTGTATAGTGCAGTACCTAGCACTTAGGCGAAGTCAAAAGGGAATAACTGAGGAAAAGAAGAAAGTGATGTACCATTAGAGCAGAATAGCAGGGACCCCATAGAAAATTGGCCAAATTGTTGTAGTCTATCTACATTAGTTCCCAGTTAAGGGGAACCATCATTGAAATTCATAAGTAAAAGAACGTTTTTAAAAACTAGACATTGAAGGAAGATTTTTTTAAAAAAAACATTCTCCCAAGCTACTAAATCAACCTAAGTTACAATCTGATTTAGCATTCACAAAATTATAATGCATATAAACATATGCCCACTAATCTAAAGAGTAAAATAATCCCTGAGTTCAATGGTATAATGTTAGCTTATGCCAGAGATGACCTTGAAAAATCTTTCAAGTGGGACTCAGTGTGATTAAAGTTACATGTGAATATGTTTTCCTAAGGACCTGTCAGAATGCCTCAGTTGATGTTTTTGAAATAAAATGTTTCAGAGTAGTAGAAGATAAAGTTATTCTTGGATCTCCCGTTGATCAACAAGATTTGGAAACCCTAACATATGTGACAAAACCCAAAGTGGATTAATTCCTTTTGGGAGTCAATTTGTTATACAAAAAAAATGTGGAGTTGGGGGGACAGCTAAAGCCAAATAACTGCTTTGCTCTAGAGTAATTCCTTATTCACACTATCTGACTGCTGTATCAAAAAAAAAAAAACCTTCCACAGGATTTAGACTAAGTAAGAGTTATGAAGGTACAATCCTACAAACAAGCTTACACAGATTTACCAAAATCTGGACGTGCTGTGCATATACACAGCTAGGAGTATGTTAGGCCCTTTTATAGATTTTGTCACTACAAATCACTTTTCTATTTTACCTGAAAATTAACACACATTTTTGAATGGTTAACCATAATCTGTATACAATTTCAAATGTGATCTACAATACCTCTTAGGTCAGAGAAAACAAGCCACAAGTTAGAATATATAAAAATAAGGGAAGTAGCCATATTTCTAAACTGATGAAAACTTAAACAAGATTTAAAATATTCAAACAGAAAAAAACTGAATAATTCAAAAAATTATAAAAATAAAACAAAATAAGAGAGTATAAGGATTTCAAAAAGAGAAGTATAAAAATTAAACTACTAGGAAAAATAGGTAAACAGTAGAATTGAAAAATAAATACAAGCAAGAGTTCTTTTGAAAAACTAAAATACAGCTCTTCTGTCAAAACTAATAAGAAACATAAATAAAAGGTGTTATGTCCATAAATTAACATTTTTTCAAAATAAGAGAAATTCAATTTCTAATTCTCTAGTAAAATGTAAATATTGATATATTGAACAGTTTTAGATATATATGCCATACATAACTCATTAAAAAGAAATAAAAGGGATTTCTGGGAAGATGGCGGCATGAGCAGGGCAGCAGAAATCTCCTCCCAAAATCATATATACTTATGAAAATTCAACAGATACAACTATGCCTAAAAGAGAGACCAGAAGATACAGGACAGGACCCAGGCTACAGCTACACCTGTGAGAACTCAGGGCCTCGCAAAGCAGGTAAGATACAAAGCCGCGACCCGATGGGACACGAGCACTCCCCGACTCCAGTGCACTGGTTGGAGGAAAAGATTCAGAGCAGGGAGGGAGTGGAAGCACAGGCCTGCCAAATAACCAGCCCTGGTGATGTGCACTGGGAACACTGACACACATCGTGTACTATCTCGGAGATTAGAGAAATAGAAGTGCAGGATCTGAGAAGAGACCCCAACCAGGTCCTTTCACCGGCTCTCCGGGACAAAAGAAAAGTGCGCGCCTTTTTAAAAGTCTTAAAGAGACAAGGGCCCAAGAGCGGAACAAAATCGTCCCAGCGCACTCAGCCCAGCAGGCTGTGAGTCCTGGGGAATTTCGGCCGGTGGCCGGGCAAAGCAGCAACCGCACTTAGGCTTCGCACAGAGATCAACAGCCTCACATTCGTTCCCCCCCACCCCGACCAGACCCGCAAATGGTGCACTGGAGCGGCCGTGGCTGCGGAACAGTGGAGCAGCACCGCCACCGACAGCATCCTCACAGAATCTACTTCAGGCAGGCACTTTTGTTATTTTTTTTTCCTTTCTTTTTCTTTTTAAAAGTATTAAAGAGACCAGCTGACACACGTGGCGCCTACCAGGGACCACTTCTATTGCCATGAAAAGAGAGAGGAATATGGTACAAACAAAGCTTAGTCAGACAACCCCAGAGAGGGAGCCTGATGGGATGGACATGCACAATATTCCTGAAAAAGAATTCAGAATAAACGTCATAACCATACTGTTCGGTCTATAGAGAAATATGCGAGAGCTAAGGGAGTAAGAGAGGGAATTGAGGAAAGAAAATGCAGAAATGAGACAAGCGATTGACGGGCTTAGCAGCAGACTGGACGAGATACAAGAAACAGTTAATAGAATAGAAATCAGGGAACAGGAATACAGAGAAGTTGAGGCAGAGAGAGATCTCTAGAATGAAAGAATATTAAGAGAACTGTGTGACCAATCCAAACAGAACAATATTTGCATTATAGGAGTACCAGAACAAGAAGAGAGAGAAAAAGGGATAGAAAGTGTCTTTGAAGAAATAACTGCTGAAAACTTCCCCACGCTGGGGAAGGAAATAATCTCTCAGACCACGAAAGCCCACAGATCTCCCAACACAAGGGACCCAAGGAAGACAACACCAAGACACATTAATAATTATAATGGCAAAGATCAAAGATAAGGACAAAGTATTAAAGGCAGCTAGAGAGAGAAAAAGATCGCCTACAAAGGAAAACACATCAGACTATCATTAGACTTCTCAACAGAAACCTTACAGACCAGAAGAGAATGGCATGATATATTTAACGTAATGAAACACAAGGGCCTCGAACCAAGAATATTGCATCCAGCATGATTATCATTTACATATGAGGAAGGGATTAAACAATTACCAGACAAGGGAAAGCTGATGGAAAGTGCCTCCCATAAACAAACTCTACATGATATCTTAAAGAGACTGCCCTAGATGGAAGCACTCCTAAGGCTAAAAAGAGGTCACCAGAGAAAATAAAATCATAGCAAAAAAAGCAGACCATCCAAATGCTAACAAAAGACAATGAATAAAACACCTAGTATATAAAGAATGGAGGAGGAAGAATAAGAAGGGAGAGAAATAAAGAATCATCAGACTGTGTTTACAATAACTTAACAAGAAAGTTAATACAGACTGTTAGATAGTAAAAAAGCTACCCTTGAACCTTGGTAACCACGAATCTAAAGCCAGCAATGGCAAAAAGTACCTATCTATCGATAATCACCCTAAATGTAAATGGACTGAGTGCACCAATCAAAAGACACAGAGTAATAGAACGGATAAAAAAGCAAGACCATCTATATGCTGTTTACAAGAGACTCACCTCAAACCCAAAGATATACACAGACTAAAGGTGAAGGGATGGAAAAAGATATTTCATGCAAACAACAAAGAGAAAAAAGGAGGTGCTGAGGTACTTGTATGGGACTAAATAGACTTCAAAACGAAGAAAGTAGCAAGAGATAAAGAAAGACACTACATAACGATAAAGGGGTCAGTCGAACAAGAGGATATAACCATTTTAAATATATACGCACCCAACACAGGAGCACTAACATATGTGAAACAAAGACTAACAGAATTAAAGGAGGAAATAGAAAGCAATGCATTCATTTCTGGAGACTTCACCACACCACACACTCCAAAGGACAGATCAACCAGACAGAAAATAAGTAAAGACACACAGGCACTGAACAACACACTAGAACAGATGAACCTAACAGACATCTACAGAACTTTACACCCAAAAGCAACAGGATACAGATTCTTCTTAAATGCACATGGAACATTTTCCAGAATAAACCACATATTAGGCCACAAAAAGAACCTCAGTAAATTAAAACATATTGAAATTCTACCAACCAACTTCTCAGATCACAAAAGAATAAAACAATAAATAAATTGTACAAAGAAAACAAAAAGACTCACAAATATATGGAGACTTAACAACATTCTCCTAATTAATCAATGGGTTAACGACCAAATTAAAACAGAAATCAAAGAATATATGGAGACTAATGACAACAACAACACAAAGCCACAACTTCTGTGGGACGCAGCGAAGGCAGTTGTAAGAGGAAAGTATATTGCAATCGAGGCCTTTTTAAAGAAGGAAGAACAATCCTAAATGAATAGTCTAAAGGCACAATTACTGAAATTGGAAAAAGAAGAACAATGAGGCCCAAAGTCACTAGAAGGAGGGACATAATAAAGATCAGAGAAGAAATAAATAAAATTGAGAAGAATAAACCAATAGAAAAAAATCAATGAAACCAAAAGCTGGTTCTTTGAAAAAATAAACAAAACAGATAAACCACTAGCCAGACTCATTAAGAGAAAAAGAGAATCCACACACATAAACAGAATCAGAAATAAGAAAGGAAAAATAACGACAGACCCCACAGAAATACAAAGAATTATAAGAGAATACTACGAGCATCTATATGTTAACAAGCTGCAAAACCTAGAAGAAATGGACAACTTCTTAGAAAAATACAGCCTTCCAAGACTCACCAAGCAGGAAACAGAAAAACTAAACAGACCAATCACCAGCAACGAAATTGAATCGGTAATCAAAAAACTACCCAAGAACAAAACCCCCGGAGCAGAAGGATTCACCTCTGAATTCTACCAGACATATAGAGAAGAAATAACACCCATTCTCCTTAAAGTTTTCCAAAAAATAGAAGAGGAGGGAATACTTCCAAACTCATTCTATGAAACCAGCATCACTCTAATACCAAGAACAGGCAAAGAACCCACCACAAAGGAAAATTACACACCAATATCCCTAATGAATGTAGATGCAAAAATACTCAACAAAATATTAACAACCCGAATTCAAAAATACATCAAGGGGATCATACACCATGATCAAGTGGAATTCATCTCTGGATGCAAGGATGGTACAACATTCAAAAATCCATCAACATCATCCACCACATCAACAAAAAGAAGAACAAAAACCACACGATAATCTCCATAGATGCTGAAAAGCATTTGACAAAATTCAGCATCCATTCATGATTAAGACTCTCAACAAAATGGGTATATACGGCAAGTACCTCAACACCATAAAGGCTATATATGACAAACCCACAGCTAACATCATACTTAACAGCGAGAAGCTGAAAGCTTTTCATCTAAGATCGGGAGCAAGACAGGGATGCCCACTCTCTCCACTGTTATTCAACACAGTACTGGAGGTCCTAGCCACGGCAATCAGACAAAACAAAGACATACAAGGCATCCAGATTGGTAAAGAAGAAGTCAAATTGTCACTACTTGCAGATGACATGGTACTGTACATAAAAAACCCTAAAGACTCCACTCCAAACTACTAGAACTAATATGTGAATTCAGCAAAGTTGCAGGATACAAAATTAACACACAGAAATCTCTTACTTTCCTATACACGAACGATGAGCTAACAGAAAGAGAAATCAGGAAAACAATTTCATTAACAATTGCATCAAAAAGAATAAAATCACTAGGAATAAACCTAACGAAGGAAGTGAAAGACCTATACCCTGAAAACTACAAGACACTCCTAAGAGAAATTAAAGAGGACACTAACAAATGGAAATGCATCCCATGCTCTTGGCTAGGAAGAATAAATATTGTCAAAATGGCTATACTACCTAAAGCAATCTACAGATTCAATGCAATCCCCATCAAACTACCAACAGCTTTCTTCAATGAACTGGAACAAAGAATTCTAAAATTCATATGGAACCACAAAAGACCCCTAATAGCCAAAGCAATCCTGAGAAGTAGGAATAAAACAGGGGGAATTACGCTCCCTGACTTCAAGCTCTACTACAAAGCCACAGTAATCAAGACGATTTGGTACTGGCACAAAAATAGACCCACAGACCAGTGGAACAGAATAGAAAATCTAAACATTAACCCAAACATATACAGTAAATTAATATTTGATAAAGGAGGCTTGGATATACAATGGGGAGATGACAGCCTCTTCAGCAGCTGGTGTTGGAAAAACTGGACAGCTACATGTAAGAGAATGAAACTGAATTACTGTCTAACCCCATACACAAAAGTAAACTCAAAATGGATCAGACCTGAATCTAAGTCATGAAACCATAAAACTCTTAGAAAAAAACATAGGCAAAAATCTGTAGGACATAAACATGAGCGTCTTCTTCATGAACATATCTCCCCGGGCAAGGGAAACAAAAGCAAAAATGAACAAGTGGGACTATATCAAGCTGAAAAGCTTCTGTACAGCAAAGGACACCATCAGTAGAACAAACAGACATCCTAGAGTATGGGAGAATATATCATAAATGACGTATCTGATAAGGGGTTGACATCCAAAATATATAAAGAAATCACGCACCTCAACAAACAAAAAGCAAATAATCCAATTAAAAAATGGGCAGAGGACATGAATAGACACTTCTCCAAAGAAGAAATTCAGATGTCCAACAGGCACATGAAAAGATGCTCCACATTGCTAATCATCAGAGAAATGCAGATTAAAACCACAATGAGATATCATCTCACACCAGTAAGGATAGCCAACATCCAAAACACAGACAACAACAAATGTTGGCGAGGATGTGGAGAAAAGGGAACCCTCCTACACTGCTGGTGGGAATGCAAATTAGTTCAACCACTGTGGAAAACAGTATGGAGATTTCTCATAAAACTCAAAATAGAAATACCATTTGACCCAGGAATCCCACTCATAGGAATTTACCCTAAGAATGCAGCAGCCGAGTTTGAAAAAGACAGATGCACCCCTATGTTTATCGCAGCACTATTTACAATAGCTAAGAAATGGAAGCAACCTAAGTGTCCATCAGTAGATGAATAGATAAAGAAGAAGTGGTACATATACACAATGGAATATTATTCAGCCATAAGAAGAAAACAAATCCTACCATTTGCAACAACATGAATGGAGCTAGAGGGTGTTATGCTCAGTGAAATAAGCCAAGCCGAAAAAGACAAATATCAAATGATTTCACTCATATGTGGAGCATAAGAGCAAAGAAAAAAAAACTGAAAGAAAAAATACAGCAGCAGACTCACAGAACCCAAGAATGGACTAATAGTTACTAAAGGGAAAGTGACTGGGGAGGATGAGCAGGAAGGGCGGTACGAGGGGGAAAAATGGCCATTATGATTAGCAGACGTAATGTTGGGGGTGCGTGGGGATGGCTGTACAACTCAGAGAAGACATGTAGTGATTCTATAGCATCTCAGTATGCTTATGGACAGTGACTGTAATGGTGTTGGTGGGGGGGACCTGATGAAGTGGGTTGTTTAATAACCATAATATTGCACATGTAATTGTACATTAACGATACCAAAATAAATTTTAAAAAAAGAGATGAGACTGAAATATATACAGTGTGATAGAATTAAAAAATTTTGTCAAAAATAGCAAATAAAAATATTCTCTGATGCCGAAAGTTGTTTTGTCTTACCAAACTTTCAATGAAGAAATGTCTCCTACATTGTTTGAATATTCTAAAGTTTAGAAGAATATGGAACACCTGCTTAATCATTGTATGTAATTAAAATTACCTTGATACTAAATATGACAAAAGAAACAAAATCAAAATTCCATAGACATTCTTGGTTTCAAATACAAACTAATAAACCTTACTGAAATATTATCAAATTAAAACCAGCTTTATATAGCATGAACCAAATACCCAATTAAGTGTGTATTATTCTGGAAGTTTTAAAATAGTTCAACTTTTGAGAACTGATTAAAATAATTTATCACAATAATAATTTAAAGGAGACAGTTATAGACTCTCTTCAATAGGTGCCAAAAGCACATTTGGGTACATTTTGTTATAGTCTTGCCCTGTGCTAGAAGTTAGTAGCATAGTTTAAAAGGTGACATAATTCCTGAACTAATAAACTTCAATCTATTGAAATGTTCTTACAGTTCTAATCAAGTCAGTAAGGAAAGAAAACAAAGTTATATGTTATAAAGTGGAAAAGAGACAATTATCTCCACACAAGACAGTCTACCTAATAATTCAGTCTATATAATGGAAAACTTCTTAAAACTAAGAAAATTCAGACAGGTGGCAGATTACAAAATACATATTTATTTGAAAATCTGTAGTTTTTAATATGCCAGCAATAATCAGTTAAAAATAAGATTTTAAAATTGATCCCACTTTCAAGGACAACCAACACTATTCTGTATCTGTGAACACATAGAGACTGAGAGAGAGAAATGTAAAGGCTCTTCTAATTTTACTGAGGTTTATATAAAAATGAGAATGTGTCATGTTTCTGGGAAACCAGTGTTGACCCAATTCACCAACAGGTTTAATAGACATTAATCAAAATGCCAACAAAAGTTTTTTGAAATATTACACAATGTTTCTAAAGTTCATGCATTAGAAGTGAAATAGGAAAAATTAAATTTTAAGACAGAAGTTAATTGAAGGAGCATTGTACCAACGCACATTGAAATAAATTATGAAATTTAATGTTCCACTGAATATTTAATGTGTACCATGCATTATGCCAAGTACACAAATTATCTCAGTTAATCCTCTCAATAATCCTTTAAGAAAGATACCACTACATGCATTTTATGCCATTATTGTTATAAAATTATATTTTATTTATTTTTATACCATTACTGTTACAATATTATTTTATTCCAATATTGTTATATCATTATATATTGTTATATCCATTATCCCCATTTAGCATTGAGTAAACTGAGGTTTACAAAGGTTATTTTCTCAAAGTCACAAATATAGGATGATGTGACACTGAAGTTGGAACATAAGCCATTATGGCTTCAAAGGCTGAATTCTTAACAACAACAAATCCCTGTCCACAGAGGCTGATGCAGAAGATGAGCAAATGCAAGTACGGTCCGTCACTTATTACTGACTGACAGAGATCTCTTTTCTTCTAAGGCCAATGATTTTAAAGCTTAAGTCTAGTGCTACTGGGGAATCATTCTCACTGCCTAGGCATAATACTCCTACAGAGGAAAACAGAAGAGGAGAAAGAGAGAGGGAACCCTGCCGATTATTCTTGAACTGGTTCCAGCTGTTCTGGATTCTCAAACTTCAAAATCATGAGACACAAAATATTTCCATTTTTGCTCAAATTAATTAAACTGTGTTCCTGCCACTTACAACAAAAAGCAGTCTGACTGAGAGACCAGCTGAATGTATTTGAGGGCAAGAGGGGCAGGTGTTTGTAAAGAGGAACTACATGGGAAATGAAGCAAATCAGTGGTGACAGGTGGTGAGAGGCTAGTATGGGCGAACGTGTCGGGAGGGTTCATGAGGTGGAAATGCTGCTTCTAGAAAAGGGGAGCTGGTGGGCTGTAGCCTGAGAGCCGACCTACTGAAACTGAGATACTGGAGATCGTGCGATTATTGGTGATAATAAGGCTGCAGATGTGACCATGCCGGTGGGTGGCTGGGGCGGATAAAGGTGATCAGTGGGAGGAAGTAGGAGGCCAGGATGTAGGATGATAAAGTTGAAAAAGATCTTAGTAGAGTTGTAATTAGACAGCTGGAGAGCAGTGCGATGTCATGGCTCGGATGTTCGATATGACAGGATTGCAGGAGGAGAGAGTCCAGTGATCTGAAAGTAGTTAGGAGCAAGGAGGATCCTTCCGTGAGCTACGTGATGTGAGGGAGAAGAAATAAACTCCACATAAATGTAAATGCATTAATACAAGACACTGAACGTAACATTCAGAGAAAAGACTGATTTATGGAAGAGTTTGTAAATTAGGCACAAGGAGGCCCAGGAAGTACAGTGAAATGGGGAAGGAATGAAGCGAATATGGGACACTGAGCCAGATGAGTCACATGTGACTGATGTAAGGATGAGAATCCTGACAGTGACTGACAGGCAGAGGGTCCTCAGCCTACAGGTGTAACCAGGGTCTGCAGGTCTGCGGGACATCTTGTGACCAGTTCGAATCACCTCTTAGAAGAAGTTGGTCAAACCGACTGCCTCTGCACCCTGCCACGACCGGCGTGTGAGGAGACACCCAGGTGGCACACACTGTTGCTGCAGACACAGTCCTGCTTCCTCTCCACCACTGGGTCTTCAAGGGTGTTTGAGACCAGTGGCTGCAGCACCCACTAAGAACTCGTAAGAAATGAAGGTTCTCAGGCCCCACTCCAGACCTGCTGAACGACGGGCTCTGGAGGGTGAGGCCAGCAGGTCATGCTTAACAGGCCCTCTCGGGGATTCTGATGTCCGCTCTTAGTTTGACACCTCTGCTACCACATTATGGAATTTAGGCGACAGTAAACCATCCCTGCAAAATAAAGCATCTTCCATGATTTTGACTGTAATCCTGACATTACACAAAATTTCATGGCACTATAAACTCAAAAACTTTTTTTAAATACTTGTGTAAAAAACTCAACTAGCCATCCTTAAAAGTGACAGTTTTACACCCTGAAGCCTATCTATCAGTAAGGGTTCTTACTTCCTCTCTTGAAATCATGTTACAACTGTGTAAAAGTACTCTTAGTATTAAAGAGAAAGGAAGGGAAGAAAAGGAAATGGCTGTATAATGGTCTCAGGTCAACTGCTTTGTATTACCCTAATGATAAAGTCACCAATTTAACAAGATACATGGGTTCTTTATTTCAGATCCTTTAGCCTCCCTCCCTGCCACTTCTCTGCATTACATATTTTAGTCCAGCCCTACTGAACCACTCTTTTGAGTTCTCCAAATACTCCACATTGTCTCTTGCACCAGATCTGTACACATATTTTTCTTCTTCCTGAAAATACCTTTCTCTTCTACTCCACCCACCTCCATTTTTGGTTGACACTTTAAGTCATCATCCATGATTCAACTCTGGCACCATGTAGTACTTACTATACTACATCATCTTTGACTTCTGATGTAAGCTCTTTGATGAAAAGTACTATGATTTGTATACCCACCACTTAAGAAGAAAGGCATATGGTACTAGTTATTTGATACTTATTTGTGGCATGAATGAATTGAGCAAATTAGAAGTGTCATGATACAATCAGGCTCTGCTTGAATATTACAAGTGATTGATCTCACAATGCTGTTATTCATGTATTTTTGCTACAATAAATGAAGTCTAAGCTCCTGAAATTACACATCACAATAGATATAAAAATATAACTGAAACATTGAGAAACATCTGAATCAAGAATTCTCTTGAGTATTCACGTTGATGATAAACAATGTATTTTTCCCATATTCTCCTGAGACATAAATGCTCTTTTGAAAAACTTTCCATTCTGTCCTCTCTTCATTTCCCAGAACTCAGTGATTCTTTTAATAATCAACAGCTTTTGTTCTAACAGATGAGGGAAATTTTCAGGACTAAAAAATTATAGCCAATATCTTCATACTATATACAATGAGCTCAAAAATAGGAAAGAGAAATGTCTGTTTTAGTTTTACTCAGTGGCTTGTGCACTATCTACTCAGTACAATGGGTCTAATAATGTTAAGCAAATTAATTTTTAAATTTTAAAGTGGAAAATGTAAGTCTGAATTTAAAGCATCATAACTAATCTTGAAATGTACCTAAATTTATGAAAACCATCCAGACTTCTATTTTCCGGGCTAAATCGACATGTGTAATAAATTTGGTTTCAGTATTTGAACATGGATCTATAATCAATCTTGAGTTTATTTTCATTCATGTCCCAAGGAATGAATCAATTTCCAAATAGCCAGTTGTTTCAACACCGTTTCTTGAGTAATTCATTTCTTTCCACTAATTTGAAATTCCACCATTATAATATGATATACTAAAGTAAGTTGTTTAATTAAGTCTATTTCTACTCTTTCTATGCTACTCCCTTGATCCTTCTATTCTTCTATTAGAAAAAAAAGATTCAAAAAGATATTCAATATTGCCCCCAAAGCCTACTTCTTCTACTTAGTAACCTCATTTATCCACTCTTTAGGTTCACAATGTAATGCCTTCTTCTGTCCTCAATATCAAACACACCTCCCCTATTCCACATACCACATTCACAACATATGTAAGGCACCTTGGAAGACATGCCTCACCTTTTTTTTTTTTCACAAATCTATCTGTTTCCAGAGTTGCCCTCAAGGAAGATGCCTGGGAAATTAGGAAAAATGGTGTCATTCACTAAAAGACAGAACACAGAAAAGAGGAAGAGAGGGAGGCTTGGAAAGCAAGGACATCATGATGAATCCTCTCTGAGACACTTTAATAGCCAAGTGAGGATATCCAGAGGTTCTACCAGTTCAGGAAAGTCGAGAACTCATCCATGTATGTGTGCACACTGAAGATTTCATAGGCACTCGGGTCACACGTAGAGACTGAACACAATAAGCAGAAAGCAACTTGGAGTCCAGAAGTTGAAAGATGTTGCCAAGAAGACCAAGACAGAAGACAGGTGGGAAAGAACTCAGGAGGGAGTCCACATGGGGGATGGTGGGGCAGAAGCTACATTATTAAAAGCTCAACTAGTGTAGTTACTGTCAACATAGGAAAATATTACAGGATTATTGACTATATTCTCTATGCTGTATTTTCATCCCTGTGACTAATTTATATTATGATTAAGATTTGGGGCATCTTTACCCCCTTCACTTGTTATAGCCACCCACCCCAACCCCACCCCCAGAGTAACACCAGTCATTTCTCAAATCTCTGTGAATCCACTGCTGTTTTATTTTATTTTGTTTTGTTTTTACATTCCACATACAAGCCAAATCATACGGTATTTGTCTTTCTCCACCAGGCTTATTTCAGTTAGCATAACACCCTCTAGGTTCATATATGCTGCTGTAAGTGGCAGGATTTCTTTCTTATGGCTGAATGATATTCCACTGTGTGTGTGCACCACCTCTTCCTCATCCACTCACCTAGCTGTTGGTGGGCACTTTGGTTACTACAATATCTTGGCTATTGTAAATAATGCAACAATAAACATAGGGGTGTGTATATCTTCTTGAATCAGAGATTTTGTTTTCTTCAGGTAAATTCCTAGAAAGGAATTACTGGATCATATGGTTTTACTATTTTTAGTTTCCTAAAGAACCTCCATACTGTTTTCCATAGTAGCTGCACCAATTTACATTGCCACCAACAGTGTAGGAAGGTTCCCTTTCTGCCACATCCTCACCAACACTTATTACTTCTTGTCTTTTGGGTAGTGGCCATTCTGACTGGTGTGAGGTTGTGGTATGGATTTGCATTTCCTTGATGATTAGCGATGTGGAGTATCTTTTCATGTGCCTGTTGGCCATCTGTATTTCTTCTTAAATGTCTACTCAGGTCCCCTGCCAGTTTTTTAAATGGGCTATTTGGGGGTTTTTTGGTGTTGAGTTGTATGAGCTCCTTAGGTATTTTGGATGTTAACTCCCTACTTGATGTATTTATGAATATAGACTCCCATCGTGTAGGTTGCCTTTTAGTTTTGTTGATGACTTCCTTTGCTGTACAGAAGACTTTTAGTTTGATGTAGTTCCATTTGTTCATTTTTGCTTTTGTTTCCCTTCCCCAGGGAGATGTGTCCGGCGAAAAAAAATTGCTCATGCTTGCATTCAAGAGATTTTTGCCTGTGCTTTCTTCTAAGAGTTTTATAGTTTCATATCTTATATTTAGGTCTTTAATCCATTTCAAGTTTACTTTTTAGACAGTAACACAGTTTCTTCTCTTGCATACAACTGTCCAGTTTCCCAACATGAGTTACTGAAGAGGCTGTCTTTTCTCCATTATATATTCATGGTTCCTTTGCTATATATTAATTGACCATATATGAGTGGGTTTATTTCTGGGCTCTATATTCTGTTCCATTGATCTATGGGTCTGTTCTTGTGCCAATACTACACAGTTTTGATTACTATAGCTTTGTAGTATAGCTTGAAGTCAGGGAGCATGATATGCCAGTTTGCTCTTCTTTCTCCAGATTGCTCTGGCTATTTAGGGTCTTTTATGGTTCCATATGAATTTTAGGATTATTTTCTCTAGCTCATCAAGAAGTGTCATTGTTATTTTGATAGGGATTGCATTGAATATGTAAATTGCTTTGGGCAGGATGTCCATCTTGACAATATTAAATCTTCCTATCCATGAGCATGGGATAGATTTCCATTTATTGGTGTCTTCTTTAAGTTCTCTCATCAGTGTCTTAGTGTTTTACAGTTTTCAGGGTACAGGTCTTTCCCCTCCTTGGTTAGGTTTATTCCTAGCTATTTTTTTCATTTGGATCAATTGTAAATGGAATTGTTTTCCTGATTTCTCTTTCTGCTAGTTCATTGTTAGTATATAAGAATGTAACAGATCTCTGTGTATCAGTTTTGTATACTGCAACTTTACTGAATCCAGTGATTAGTTCTAATCATTTTTTAGTGGAATATTTAGGGTTTTCTATATATAGTATCATGTTTTCTGCAAACAATGACAGTTTTACTTCTTCCTTACCAATTTGGATGCCTTTTATCTCTTTGTGTTGTCTGATTGCCATGGGTAGGGCTTCCAGTACTATGCTAAATAAAAGGGATGAGAGTGGGCATCCTTGTCTTGTTCCTGATCTCAGAGAAAAAGCATTTAACTTTTCACCACTGAATATGATGTTAGCAGTGTATCTGCATGTGTTGTATATGGTCTTTATTATGTTGAAGTATGTTCCCTCTACACCCATTTTGTTGTGAGAATGTGAGGTAATTTTGGTAATTTATCCATTTAAACACTCTGATGCATATACAAGTGTCGACCAAATGGAAAGATATTAAGGTGTTGCCCTCAAAGATGCCTAGTTGGCTCCCAGGAGTTAGTTTGTACGTTAAGGACAATCAGTTCAAAATCACAAAGATATTCAACCACCACAACTATTTTTCTTCCTTGATAGACATTTAGAAGTAAAAAGTTCAATAACAGATATATCTGCCACATCTTTTCCAAATACAGTGTGGGAAAAATAGATGCAAAACAATCCAAATAATTTGGGTTTTTAACTTACACAGAATTAAGTTGCTCACGGTAACCTCAGCTGAAAAACACATATATTTATTGTGGCTAATTTTGTTTTTCCATTATGAACCAATCACATAATAATGGATAAAACAGCAGTTTCTTCAGAAAGTATTTATTTTACAAAAGTGGTTTTATTATTGCAAGTGGGAGCATTAAATATTTTTTATTATAATAAATTACCTGACCATGCTGAACAATAACAAATCTATGATTATAGATTCTAAGAATTGTGAGGGCTTCATGAAAAACAAAGACAATTATAAGACATCTCACTAGGAACTAATATTTCAATATAACCAAAAAAAAGCCTAAAAATTGAAATGCTACTTACCAATAAGGACATTCATTTTATTTTTAAATTGATTATCCTAGTAAGTTTTCCATCTTCACTATATTTTTTTAAAAGAAACAAAAACTGAAGCTAAAGATTTAATACAAAGAAAAATAACAACTCAGGTCATACTCTCGTACAGCAAAACTTCTGATAAAAAAGAAGCAATCTAAACTACTTTAGTCTCATCTTATCCCTGTTAGCACTCCTGATGAGAAGTCAACATCCAAGTATAATAATGAAATAATATAAAAATCTAAATGTAACTGATTGGAAGAACAAAGAAAATACTCCATAAACTGAAATGACTACAGCAAAATAGCCAAAGAACTTTATTTTTCTTCAATGTTTATCAGGGTAGTCTGCTTGTGCTCTACTCCCCATGAGATAAAGGGAAATTTTTGTCATAAGCCTTGGCTGTGTGATTGCTATGAAACTTATATCAGAAAGTTCATTGTGAAAATAACAAAAAACATCACAGTAAGTTCTTAAAATGTGCCAATCATTTACCTTGAGTATTTCACATGTATTATTTCACTGGTTTTATATATCTTAAGGTTTTTACTGAATCAAAAATATCTACTGAAAATAAAAAGTATCCACCTGTAATTTGAGTTTCAGCCTTAAAATAAAACTCTATTTTTCACATATCTTGTTATTCCTAACTTGCTTATTGCAAGTTAACATGATTAACAAATTCCATAAGGAATGGAAAAAAATATTAGCACAAAACATTTTAACTATATTAATTTAACAAACTAATGAACTAATAATCTGAAAGGACTTATTATTTAATGGTGGTTACAGTCTTCTTTTGTCCATGAAGAATCACAGTGTTAAAAGGAAACCTAGCACAGAGTGACATGTATGTGAAGTCTCTTGGATGATGGATTATTTTTATTTCAAACACAACTGAACTCTCATTCTCTCTCTTTCTGTAACTGACATAGTTTTAAATATTTGCCTTACCTCTTTAAAATAGCATATCAACTTTCTTCCTTGATTCTCCTAGAGAAGGAACTGTCAGCCAGACCACATTCATTTTTGAGGAAAGCTAATTTTGAATAGAGCTCTCTCTGTATCCTGACACCATTGAACTAAAAATAAATATTCTTGGAACTGGGTTCAAAACAGTGGTACAGCAAAATTCTAAACTCACCTCCTCCATAGACACAATAAATCTACATATAGAACAATTCCCTCTGAAAGGGACCTGAAAACTCAATGAAGAGAGCATGCACAACAAAGGATAAAAGGACAGCATTGAGGCAGGAAAGAGGCAGAGACAGAGACGCAACATGGAAAAAAACACACCTCAGCTGCAGCAAGCTACAAACTAGAGGGATATCAAAGGAATGCAAATTTTCCTGAGAAGTAGAACTGTCACTATTTGCAGAAAACTTGGTAATATATATAGAAAACCTTAAAGACTCCACCAAAAACCATAGGAACTAACAAAGTCATTCAGCAAGTTTCAGGATACAAAGTTAATATACAGAAATCTGTAGTGTCTCTAAACACTAATAACAAAATATCCAAAAAAAGAATCAAGAAAGCAATTCCATTTACAATTACACCCAAAAGAATAAAATACCAGGGTAAATTTAGCCAAGGAGGTTAAATACCCATACTCTGAAAACTTTAAGCACGCATGAAGAGAACTGAAGAAAACACAAATAAATGGAAAGATATTCCATGCTCATGGATTGGAAGAATATTGTTAAAATACCCAGACTACCCAAAGCAATCTGTTTCAATGCAATCTCTATCAAAATAGCAAAGGTATTTTTTCACAGAACTAGAGCAAATAATCCTAAAATTTGTATGGAACCACAAAAGAACTCAAATAATAAAAGCAATCTAGAGAAAGAGGAACAAAACTGGAAGTATCACACTCCCTGATTTCAAACTATAATGCAAAGCTATTAAAATCAAATAGCATGGTAATGTCACAAAAACAGGCACATAGATCAATAAATAGAATAAAGAGTCCGGAAATCAACCCACTCTTATACAGTCAATCTTTGACAACAGAGGCAAGAAAACACAATGGGGAAAAAAGAATCTCTAAAAAATGGTGCTGGGATAATAGGACAACTACATGCAAAGAATGAAACTGGATCACTTTTTTACACCATAGGCAAAAAAAAACTCAAAATGGGTTAAAAACTTAAATGAAGAGTGGAAGTCATAAAACTCCTGGAAGAATACATAGGTAGTAATCTCTCTGACATCAGCCTTAGCAATATTTTTTGAGATCTGTTTCCCTAGGCCAGGGCATCAGAAGCAAAAACAAACAAACAACAAACAGGCTCTAAATCAGACTAAAAATCCTCAGCGCAGCAAAGGAAACCATCACCAGAATGAAAAGGCAATCTAGGGCTCGGCTCAAGACGGCGGCATGAGCAGGGCGGTGGAAATCTCCTCCGAAAACCATATGGATTCTTGAAAATACAACAAATACCACTACTCCTAAAAGAGAGACCAGAAGATACAGTACAACAGCCAGGCTACATCTACATCTGCAAGAACTCAGCACCAAAGAAAAAGGGTTAGATACGAAGCCGTGACCTGGCGGGACCCAAGCACTCCCCCCACCCCAGCTCAAGGGCAGGAGGAAAAGAATCAGAGTGGGGGGTGAGTGGAAGCACAGGACTGCTAAATAACCAGCCCTAGCAATCTGCACTGGGAGCACAGACACACATGCATGCTGTACTGGATATTAGAGAAACAGAAAAGTAAAACCTGAGATGGAGACTGGGAATGGGTCCCCACAGCTGGCTTCGCTGGGATAAAAGAAAAGTGGGCGCTTTTTAAAAGTCATAAAGGGACAAGGGCCCAACAGCTGAACAAAATCATCCCAGCACACTCAGCCCAGCAGGCTGGGGATCTTGAGGAATTTTGGGCCTCCAAACCCCCTGCAGTGTAAAGCAACACTAAAGCACCTCACGGTGATAAGCAGCCAGCAATTTCCCCACAGACGGTGCCGGCTGACCCAACACAGCTGTGGAGCAGCTGGAGAGGGCCCCACCCACGGCAACCACACAGAGTCTCTCCCCAGTGCACAGCTAACCCAGACAGACAGTGGAAACTGATCCCGTGCAAAGGGGCGGTCCTGGCAGTAGAATGCACCGGCAGCGCTCTAGGCTAGCCTGAGGGCGGCCCCACCCACGGTAGCTCAGGGGATTATCCCAGAGAGACCGCCTCCTGGAGTGTGGATAACCAGCACAGGCTGCAAAGAAGGGCAAGGTGAACAACAAGCAGGAAGGGACTTTGTTCTCCCAGCTGACACATGTGCCACCTGCCTGCGACCACTTCTACCCCCATGAAAAGACAGAAGAATCTGGTTCAGTCAATAATCACTCAGACAACTCCAGAGAGAGGTCATGGTGGGATCGATATAAACAATCTTCCTGAAAAAGAATTCAGAAGAAAAGTCATAACCATACTGATAGACCTACAGAGATATATGCAAGAGGAAGGGATGAAGTCAGGAGGGAGATTACAGAAATGAGACAATCGATTGACAGGTTTAAGAGCAGACTGAATGAGGTGCAAGAGACTGCTAATGGAATAGAAATCAAAGAACAGGAGTACAGAGAAGCTGAGGCAGAGAGAGATAAAAGGATCTCTAGGGATGAAAGAATATTAAGAGAACTGTGTGACCAACCCAAATGGAACAATATTCACATTATAGGGATACTAGAAGAAGAAGAGAGAGAAAAAGGGATAGAAATTGTTTTTGAAGAAATAATTGGCGAAAACATCCCAAAGCTGGGGAAAGAAATAGTTTCTCAGACCAGGGAAGCCCACAAATCTCCCAACACAAGGGACCCAAAGAGGACAACATAAGGATATATAATAATTAAAATAGCAAAGATCAAAGACAAGGACAGAGTATTACAGGCAGCCAGAGAGACTAAAAAGATTACCTACAAAGGAAAACCCATCACACTAACATCAGACTTCTCAACAGAAACCTTCCAGGCCAGAAGAGAATGGCATGATATATTTAACGCAATGAAACACATGGGCCTGGAAACAAGAATATTGTATCCAACATGATTATCATTTAAATTTGAGAGAGGGATTAAACAATTCCCATAGAAGCAAAAGTTGAGGGAATTTGTCTCCCACAAAATACCTCTACAGGATATTTTAAAGGGACTACTCTAGATGGAAGCACACCTAAGGCTAAATAGATGTAACCAGAGAAAACAAAACCATTGCAAAGAAACCAGATGACCCAAATACCAACTAAAGGCAAAAAATAAAATCAACTATACACAAAAACAGTCAAAGAAATCACAAAAGAGTACAGAATAAAACACCAAACATGCAAAGAATGGAGGAGGAAGAATAAGAAGGGAGAGAAATAAGAATCATCAGACTGTGTTTACAATAACTTAACAAGAAAGTTAAGTTATACTGTTAGATAGTAAAAAAGCTACCCTTGAACCTTTGGTAACCATGAATCTAAACATGCAATGGTAATAAGCACATTATCTATTGATAATCACCCAATGTCAATGGACTGAATGCACCAATCAAAAGACACAGAGTAATAGAATGGATTAAAAAACCAAGACCCATCTATATGCTGCTTACAAGAGACTCACCTCAAACCCAAAGATATAAACAGACTAAAAGTGAAGGGATGGAAAAAGATATATCAGGCAAACAACAGGGAGAAAAAAGCATGTGTTGCAGTACTTGTATCAGACAAAGTAGACTTCAAAACAAAGAAAGTAGCAAGAGATAAAGAAGGACATTACATAATGATAAAGGGGTCAGTCCAACAAGAAGATATAACCATTATAAATATATATGCACCCAACACAGGAACACCAACATATGTGAAACAAATACTAACAGAATTGAAGGAGGAAATAGACAGCAATGCATTTATTTTAGAAGACTTCAACACACCACTCACTCTAAAGGGCATATCAACCAGACAGAAATAAGTAAAGACACAGAGGCATTGAACAACACACTAGAACAGATGGACCTAACAGACATCTATACAACTCTACACCCAAAAGTAACAGGATACACATTCATCTCAAGTGCACATGGAACATTTTCCAGAATAGACTACATACTAGGCCATAAAAAGAGCCTCAGTAAATTCAAAAATATTGAAATTCTACCAACCAACTTCTCATATCACAAAGGTATAAAACAAGAAGTAAATTGTGCAAAGAAAACAAAAAGGCCCACAAACATATGGAGGCTCAACAACATGCTCCTAAATAATCAGTGGATCAATGACCAAATTAAAACAGAGATCAAGCAATATATAGAGACAAATGACAACAACAACACAAAGCCCAAACTTCTGTGGGACGCAGCAAAGGCAGTTCTAAGAGGAAAGTATATTGCAATCCAGGCCTATTTAAAGAAGGAAGAACATTCCCAAATGAATAGTACACAATCACTGAAATTGGAAAAAGAAGAACAAATGAGACCCAAAGTCACCAGAAGGAGGGACATAATAAAGATCAGAGAAGAAATAAATAAAATTGGGAAGAATAAAACAATAGTAATAAACAATGAAACCAAGAGCTGGTCCTTAGAAAAAATAAACAAAACAGATAAACCCCTAGCCAGACTAATTAAGAGAAAGAGAGAATCTACAGACACAAAAAGAATCAGAAATGAGACGGAACCCACAGAAATACAAAGAATTATTAGAGAATACTATGAAAATCTATATGCTAACAAGCTGGAAAACCTAGAAGAAATAGACAACTTCTAGAAAACTACAACCGTCCAAGACTGACCAAGGAAGAAACAGAAAATCTAAACAGACCAATTACCAGCAACGAAATTGAATTGGTAATCAAAAAACTACCAAGAACAAAACCCTCAGACCAGATGGATTCAATGCTAAATTTTATGAGACAAATAGAGAAGACATAATACCCATTCTCATTAAAGTTTTCAAAAAAATAGAAGAGGAGGGAACACTTCCAAACTTATTCTATGAAGCCAGCATCACTTTAATATCAAAACCAGGCAAAGACCACACCAAAAAAAAAAAAAAATTACAGAGCAATATCCCTGAAGAACATACATAAAAAAACACTAAACAAAATATTAGCAAACAGAATTCAAAAATACATCAAGAGGATCATACACCATGACCAACTGGGATTCATCCCAGGGATGCAAGGATGGTACAATATTCGAAAATCCATCAACATCATCCACCACATCAACAAAAAGAAGAACAAAAACCACATGATCATCTCCATAGATGCTGAAAAAGCATTTAACAAAATTCAACATCCATTCATGATAAAAACTCTTAACAAAATGGGTATAGAGGGCAAATAACTCAACATAATAAAGGCCATATATGACAAACCCACAGCCAACATCATACTTAACAGCAAGAAGCTGAAAGCTTTTCACCTAAGGTCAGGAACAAGACAGGGATACCCACTCTCCCCACTGTTATTCAACATAGTACTGGAGGTCCTAGCCATGGCAATCAGACAAAACAAAGAAATACAAGGCATCCAGATTGGTAAAGAAGAAGTCAAACTGTCATTATTTGCAGATGACACAATATTGTATATAAAAAACCCTAAAGACTCCACTCCAAAACTACTAAAACTAAAACCTGAATTCAGCAAAGTTGCAGGATACGAAATTAATCCACAGAAATCTGTTGCTTTCCTATACACTAATGACAAACTAGCAGAAGGAGAAATCAGGAAAAGAATTCCATTCACAATTGCATCAAAAAGAATAAAATACCTAGGAAAAACCCTAACCAAGGAAGTGAAAGACCTATACCCTAAAATCTACAAGACACTCCTAAGAGAAATTAAAGAAGACACTAACAAATGGACATTCACCCCATGCTCTTGGCTAGGAAGAATAAATATTGTCAAAATGGCTATACTACCTAAAGCAATCTACAGATTCAATGCAATCCCTATCAAAATACCTACAGCATTCTTTTTTCTTTTTTTTACAATTTATTTTATTTTAGTATCATTAACCTACAATTACATGAGCAATATTGTGATGATTAAACTACCCCCTTCATCAGGTCCCCGCCACCAACCCTATTACAGTTACTGTCCATCAGTGTAGTGAGATGAGAATCACTACTTGTCTTCTCTGAGCTGTACAGTCCTCCCCGTGCCTCCCCACCCTATGTCTGCTAATCCTAATGCCCCTTTTACCCTCTTATCCCTCACTTCCTGCCCTTCTTCCCCAGTCCCTTTCCCTTTGGTAACTATTAGTCCGTTCTTGGGTTCTGTGAGTCTGCTGCTGTTTCATTCCTTCAGTTTTTTTTCTTTGTTCTTATACTCCACATATGAGTGAGATCATTTGATACTTGTCTTTTTCGGCCTGGCTTATTTCACTCAGCATAATACCCTCCAGCTCCATCCATGTTGTTGCAAATGGTAGGATTTGTTTTTTTCTTATGGCTGAGTAATATTCCATTGTGTATATGTACCACATCTTAACAAACTGGAACAAATAGTCCTAAAATTCATATGGAACCACAAAAGACCCCTAATAGCCACAGCAATCCTGAGAAGGAAGAATAAAACGGGGAATTATGCTGCCTGACTTCAAGCTCTACTACAAAGCCACAATAATAAAGACAATTTTGTACTGGCACAAGAACAGACCCATAGACCAGTGGAACAGAATAAAGAGTCCAGAGATTAACCTAAACATATACGGTCAGTTAATATACAATAAAGGAGCCATGGATATACAATGGGAAAACGACAGCCTCTTCAACAGTTGGTGTTGGCAAAACCGGACAGCTACATGTAAGAGAATGAAACTGGATCATTGTCTAACCCCATACACAAAAGTAAATTCAAAATGGATCAAAGAGCTGAATGTAAGTCATGAAACCATAAACTCTTAGAAAAAAACATAGGCAAAAATCTCTTGGACATAAACATGAGCAACTTCATGAACATATCTCCCTGAGCAAGGGAAACAAAAGCAAAAATGAACAAGTGGGACTATATCAAGCTGAAAAGCTTCTGTACAGCAAAGGACACCATCAGTAGAACAAAAAGACATCCTACAGTATGGGAGAATATATTCATAAATGATGTATCCGATAAGGGGTTGACATCCAAAATATATAAAGAACTCACGCACCTCAACAAACAAAAAGAAAATAATCCAATTAAGAAATGGGCAGAGGACATGAATAGACACTTTTCCAAAGAAGAAATTCAGATGGCCAACAGGCACATGAAAAGATGCTCCACATAACTAGTCATCAGAGAAATACAAATTAAAACCACAATGAGATACCGCCTCACACCAGTAAGGATGGCCACCATCCAAAATACAAACAACAACAAATGTTGGTGAGAATGTGGAGAAAGGGGAACCCTCCTATACTGCTGGTGGGAATGTAAATTAGTACAACCATTGTGGAAAGCAATATGGAGGTTCCTCAAAAAACTCAAAATAGAAATACCATTTGACCCAGGAATCCCACTCCTAGGAATTTTTCCTAAGAATGTAGCATCCCTGTTTGAAAAAGACAGATGCACCCCTATGTTTATCACAGCACTATTTACAATAGCCAAGAAACGGAAGCAACCTAAGTGTCCATCAGTGGATGAATGGATAAAGAAGATGTGGTACATTATACACAATGGAATATTATTCAGCCATAAGAAGAAAACAAATCCTACCATTTGCAACAATATGGATGGAGCTAGAGGATATTATCCTCAGTGAAATAAGCCACGTGGAAAAGACAAGTATCAAATGATTTCAGTCATATGTGGAGTATAAGAACAAAGAAAAAAACTGAAGGAACAAACAGCAGCAGACTCACAAAACCCAAGAAGGGACCAACAGTTACCAAAGGGAAAGGGATTGGGGAAGATGTGTGGTAAGGGAGGGACAAGGGGGAGAAAGGGGCATTATGATTAGTAGACATAATATAGGGATATGGGGGGGCACGGGGAGGGCTGTATGACACAGATAAGACAAGAAGTGATTCTATAGCATCTCATTACGCTGATGAACAGTGACTGTAACGACTGTAATGGGGTACATGGTGGGGACTTGATGATGTGGGGAGTCTAGTAACCATAATGTTGCATGTGTAATTGTAGATTAATGATACAGAAAGAAAGAAAGAAAGAAAGAAAGAAAGAAAGAAAGAAAGAAAGAAAGAAAGAAAGAAAGAAAGAAAGAAAGAAAAAGAAAGAAAAGGCAACCTATTGAATGGGAGAATATATTTGCAAACCACACATTCAATAAGGGTTAATATCCAAAATTAATATAAAGAACTCACACAATTCAACAACAGAAAGACATACAACCCATTTAAAAATATTGGCAGATGATCTGAATAAGACATTTCTCCAAAGATAGCTAAAAGGCTCATAAAAAGATGCCCATATCGGTAATCATCAGGGAAATGCAAATTAAAATCACAATGAGATATTGCCTCATACCTGTCAGAATGGCTATTATAAAAAGACAGGAATTAATGAGAGTTAATAAGCATGTGGAGAAAAGGAAAGGCCTTGACACTGTTGGTGGGATTGTAAATTGGTACAGCCACTATGGAAAACAGCATGGAGGTTCCCCAGAATATTAAGAGTAGAGCTACCATATGACCCACGATGTCCAGCTGTTTAATTTCTGTGTATTTACCTGAAGAATAAAAGATGAAGTAGACTTATACATGGAATACTACTTAGCCATTAAAAAGAATGAAATCTTGGCATTTGGGACAACATGTATGGACCTTAAGGGTATTGTGCTGAGTGAAATAAGTCAGAGGGAGGAAGACAAATATTGTATGATTTCACTCACATGTGGAACCTATAAAACAAGGCAAAATAAAAATAATCTCATAGATACAGAGAACAGATTAGTGGTTATCAGAGGGGAAGGGATTTGGGGGATGGGGTGTCAACTGCATGGGGCTGGATGATGATTAGACTGGTGGTGGTGATAACTTTGTAGTGTTATATAGATGTCAAATTACAAAGCTGTACACCTTAAATTTACATAATAAAATAAATATATATTCACTGCATAAAATTAACAGAAAATATAAGCTTCATGAATTTGGTCATAAATCCATGTGGATTTGGTTACTCTGTTGATTTAATTCATGTTTAGGAGAGAACTGATATATAATAAAATCAAAGCATTGAACATCTGGACAATACAAAGTATACACATTTTCTACAAGTACAGGAACTCTTCTGAGATGATTTTTTTTTTACTTTTCCCACCCTTTCCAAATGTGAGATGTTTATTACAATCCATGTAACATTATTCTCATAAGTAGCAATGAGCAACATGACCATCAAGCACAGGTAAGGAGGTTGGGGTTAGACTCTGGATTCAGTGATTAAACAGGCCAAATACTAGAAAAAACAATAATAACAAACTACGTGAGACTGACTATGAAGAGAAATCCTTGCCTAAATTCAGTAAAACTTTTCAAAGACAGGGAGAAATCTGACCACACCCTCTTCACTTGTGAATGGCATGTAGTTCCAGAGATATTATGCTTGTGGATAAATAAAAAGTGTTTTGGTGTCCAGATCTAAAGCTCTTGAATGATGGAGACATCAAGAGAATCCGTGACTTGGGAATAACCGAGGGGAAGGGACTGGAAGAAGGCTGCTGGACAGTGCCAGGTGCCCTGCAAGGCCCCTCAAGGCAGTGGGTGGAAAGACCCCACTGCTGAGAAGTGGTCCAGGCACTCATTGGAAACAAAGATTCCTAGGCCTCACCCTGAGCCACTGAACCAGACTCTCGAAAGCAGGGTTCTGGAAATTTTTAATATAACCCACACATGACTCTTACGATAGGCATGTTGGAAACACATTTCTCAGGGAAGCAATTTTGTAGCAATGAATCAGAGACCACTCTTAAGTGGTAAATAAATATGTACAAGGGATAGAGTTGCCAGATTTAGCAAATAAAATGCAGGAATGCAGGACATACATTTATATTTGAATTTTAGATTAACAAGGAATAATACTTTTAGTATAATATATCTCAAATGTTGCATAGCTACACTAAGTCTTCATTGTCTATCTGAAATTTGAATGTAACTGGACACATTGTATCGTATCTTGCAATCCTACACAGGAAATCAGTATACACCATTACATTTGTTTTTAAAAAAGTAAAATGTTTCCCCCTCCCTATGACTATTAAAAAATTGAACCCAATAACAGTAAACCATGGGGTTTTTTTTTCCTATTGTCAATCCCTCAACATCCTAGAAACTAGCTACTACCTATAAATTTATCCACTTATTTTGGCAATATTAGTGCCAGCTAACAAAATTACTAGATAATTCTTTCCAGTTATCTTCCCAGGATAACATATTTCTTTAGCAAATTGTATACAATGTTCTAGGGGCACAAAGAAAATGGATGCCATTCCCTTGTATCATGAATGATAATCCTTCTTTAAGGAGCATGGAAATATATGCAAGATGATTTCAGGTATTATTATTTATGTGTGCAAAGGTTATATTACATTATATATGTGTGTTTGTGAGTGCATGTGGTGTCTGTGTGTGTGTGTAATGTAAACTGGATGAATCTATGCTAAAGGTTATTTATCTTTCAAGTCAAGATCTCTGCCAAGTCCACTGTTATCAATATTCAGGTATGTGGCAAGGATTTCATGGGAGTGGGAACAAGAGAAAAACAACTCTCTTCATTGAAAATGAACTCATTTTATTCAAGGACTGCCTGTCATCGTTTTTACTATGAAATTTCTTACCTATCACTCCAAGGGACAGCCTCCAGGATAGGCTAAATGACAACAGAGTTTAAGACCAAGTTGTCATATTATAACAGAACCCTCAGTTTCAAAGCAGCAAAGATGTCACTGGACATCTTGATTAAGATAATGCACTCAAAAGCATTCCTTAGAATCAGTATGTCAAAATTTTAAAAGTCATTGAGTCTATTTCACTCTTTCTATTACCTTGTGTGCAACTTCACCAGGATTTGAGAATCCTTTATTTAGACTTTGAGATTTTCACAATAGCTCTTACTTCAGGCTTTGCAAAAGAAAAACATCTTTTTCATCATTGTTTTTGGAAGCACAATATGAAAACAAAACTAGTCTTTGTCTTCATAAGAGGTTCCAGAGGTCACTTGAGAATAGTTCATTGTTGACTGTATTACATAAGATTTTGCACGTGAAAATAAACACTCTTGGAAATTTGTTTACTGAACTATTAGATTACAGTGATATAGTTTTCAGAGAAGCCGAAAATCAGAGCACACTGAAATGAATTCTACAACTGTTAACATAAATGGCCTCAGAAACACAAAGGTACAATTTTAACTAAGGCTGCTATGGAAGCTTCTGAGTACCAAAAAAAATGTGTGGGTGTAAAAAGGAAACAGAGAAGTCACAGACAAAGATTAAACTCATGATCTGCATGGTTGAAAATCCTGGCTTGCAAATTCTGAAGGTGAGAAACTCAATGTTGAGGTCTGAGTTTTCATGGACTTCTGAAGCAGCCAACATTACCTTGCAAAGAGTAAGGGTAGAAATAAAAAAATCTTAACCACATGAGTCATAACTACATAGACTACTTTAAAACAGATTAAAACTCAAATATGTGATTTTTAAAAATGAGAATTTTTAGTAGGAGTTGGGAATTCTGGAATTAATTCCAAGAAATAAATGGAAAAAGGAAAGTGAAGGGTGCCTAATGGGCTTTTAGTGACAGCCATGTGGACCACAAAACAGATTTCTCCTAATGATGAAGATTGGACTGTGGTGTTCAGTATAGGAAAGGAGTAGTTGTATGAATAAAACATTTTAAATGGAAATAAGCAGAATGAGAATTTCTAGTGTTAAGGCAAAATTAATGAAAACTAGTTGTGAGAGAAGATGGAAAAAAACTATCATCAAGTCAGATAAAATGGTATAGTGAAAGATAATATAATAAATAAAAAAGAGACTTTTCTCCTGTACAACAATCATGATTCTTTTCCCCTGGTTATATTATTAGGTAAGCACCAGCCAAATTTTCATCTTTCACCATGTTTCTAGAAACCTCCTCTATTCATGAATGGTTCCTTTCAAACTCTTTGTCCTCAATAAAGAAAAAATCCTATTTTTAGAAAATCTCTTTCATTCCTTGCCTATCCAAATTGTTGCATTACACTTACTAGAATTAGTTAGGTAAAAAGTACTTAAATCTTGAATGTCTGAGTTCTGGGTAAAATATTTTCTAGAATATTTTATGGTATGTGCTATATTCTTTTTTTGCAACAAATTCTGAAAGTTTTAATCTATCCTAATTAAGCTGATATCCTCATTTGCTTACCATAGATATTTTCTAGCTAGATGTATATCAATGCTCATTATAAAACAAACACTCATAACTGGGGCTTTATGTATTGTAATCTAATGATGAATGAACAGTGACATCCATATTTTTTTCTTCAAAAAGTTTTTAAGTTTAGCTTTTCACATTTTGTCCAGTTTTACTGAGAAATAATTGATATGCATCACTATAAAAGTTCAAGGCATACAGCATGATGGCTTGATTTATATATGCTTTGAAATGATTACCGCAATAGTTTCAGCTGACATCCATCTTCTCATATAGATACAACAAAAAGTAAAGAAATATAAAAACAAAAAAGGAAACAAAAATATATCCCTGTGATGAGAACTCATAGAATTTACTCTCTTAAGAACCTTCCTACAGATCACACAGCAGTGTTATCTATAGTCATCATGTTGTGCGTCACGTCCCCAATGCTTATTTATCTTACAACTGGAAGTTTGTACCTTTGCCCACCTTACTCCAATGTCCACCCTCTGCCTCTGTAACTGTAAATCTGATCTCTTTTTCTGAGTTTTTGTTTTTTAAAATCCACATATAAGTGAAATCTTCAATATCTGTCCTTTTTCTGACTTATTTCACTTAGCATAATGCCTACAAGGCTCATCCATCTTGTCACAAATGGTAGGATTTCCTCATTTTTTACTGCTGAATAACATTCTATTGTACATATATATACCACAACTTCTTTGTCTATTCATTCATTCATGGGCATTTAGGCTGCTTCCATATGTTGACTATTGTAAATAATACTTCTATGAAGATAGGGTTGCAGATATTTTTTCAAGTTCATGTTTCCATTTCCTTTCAGTGTATTTCTAGAAGTGGGATCATATGGTAGCTCTATTTTTAACTTTTTGAAGACCCTCCATACTGTTTTCCATAGAGGCTGTACCAATTTACAATCCCAACAGTGCACCAGAGTTCCCTTTTTTCCCATCCATGCCAGCAATTGTTATCTCTTGCCTTTTTCATGATGGCCATTCTAACAGGCATGAGGTGATACTGTGGTTTGAATTTGCATTTCCTAATGACTATTGATATTAAGCATCATTTCATGTTCCTGTGGGCCATTCATATATCTTCTTTATAAAAATGTTTATTTGGGTTCTTTGCCCATTTTTTAATTGGGTTATTTGGGCTTTTCTTTTTTTTTTGCCTATTGAGTTGTGTGTTCTTTATACATTTTGATATAAACCATTATCAGATACATGGTTTGCAAATATTTTTACCATCCCATAGGTTGTCTTTTCACTTTGTTAATCGTTTCTTTTGCCGTGCAGAAGCTTCAGTTTGATGTAGTCCCTCTTCACTTTTTATTTTGTTGATTGTGCTTTAAGTGTCATATCCAAATAACCATTGCCAAGACCTAAGAACTTTATTCCTGTGTTTTCTTCTAGGAGTTTCATGGTTTCAGATCTTACATTTAATCTTTAATTCATTTTGAGTTAATTTTTGTGAGTGGTGTAAAACATGGGTCCAATATCGGTCTTTTACATGTAAATATCCCATTATCCTAGCACTATGAATGGCTAAATGGATTTAAAACACCAAGATAAAACATTATATTGCCTAAAAGAGACTCACTTTAAAGACACACACAGACTGAGAACTAAGACATAGAGAAAGACATTTCAAGCAAATGGTAACCAAAAAAAGGAGTAGCTATACATAAATAATATAAAATAGACTTTAAACTAAAAATGGTAAAAAGAACACAGCCTATGGCTTTGCCATCTGCAGAGTAAATGATGGCCCTCATCTGACTAGGGAATTAAGTGCACACTCTGGCCTGATTTGGATCCCCAAACACCAAGCCTGGGTGTAGGCCCTGAGTCCCATCCTCTTGTCTTGCCATGGCAGGGAAGCTAATTCATAGCCCCATCTATTACTAAATGTGTCACCCAGTCCCAACCATGGAGTAAGCCTTAGCAGAGAATCCAGCCAATGGTAGATTCCCATCTTACAGCCTCACTTGGGTAGGGAACCAAGCCGACAGTCCTATCCAACTGTTGTCAAGCAATGTGCCCCACCCCCTACACCCAACCTCATAGCTTCATCAGTTCCCTCATCCAAAAATAGCCCACAATAGGAGGTCTCACCTTCCCAAGGACATTATCAGCAAACACATCGAGAAACCCAAACTAAGCTGACTGATGAACTATCTCTGCCAAAGCAAAAGTCCAGAAGAGAAGCCTGATTATTCAAATATGCAGATACCAACAAGAGGAATCAAGTAAGATGAAAAATCATGCACCTGTATGTTTATTGCTGCATTATTTACAATAGCCAAGATATGGACTCAAGCAAAGTGTCCATCAGGAGATGAATGGATAAGGAAGAGGTGGTGCATATACAAAATGGAATATTATTCAGCCATAAAAAAGAAAGAAATCCTGCCATTTGTGACAACATGGATGAACCTAGAGGGTATTATGCTCAGTGAAATAAGCCAGGCAGAGAAAGACAAACAACATATGATTTCACTTATTTGTGGAATCTAAAAACAAAACAAAGTGAACAAACCAGCAGTAGACTCACAGACACTGAAAAGTGACTGGTGGTTACCATAGGGGAGGGGTTGGGGTGGGTGGATGAGGGGGGATAAAGGGGCACAAAAATTCTCAATCATAATATAAGTTGGTCATGGGGATGGAAGTGCAGCAAGGACAATATAGCCAATGGTTCTGTAACAACTTTTCATGGTTTTGACAGATAGTAGCTGCACTAGCTGGGGTGAGGATTTAATAATATGTGTAACTGTTGAACTACTATATTACATACTTGAAATAAAAGCACAATATAATATTGTCTATCAACTATACTTCAATAAAAAAAAGAATCATTAAAAATCAAGTAAATAGGACACTGCAAAAGGAAACTAATAAAGCTTCAATAACTGACCCTGAAGTAATGGAGATCTATGAACTGTCAAAGAATTCAGAATAATCCTCTTAAGGAAGTGAACTTCCTAAGAACTACAAAAAAAGCAGAGACTACTAACCAAAATAAAGAAAACAATGCTGCTGTAGGCAGGTTAGTGAGCTTCTGGCCGTGATTAAAGAAATCAGACTTTCTTTGTTCAAACTTTCATTTCCCTGAATGAAGCAACAGAATCACTGTTGGCTGGTCCAAATCCCTTGCCTCATATTTGATCAGGATTTCATAGGCTACAAGCCTTTCTGTCTCTGATTACTCCCCACCATTCCACCTTCAATGCTGCTCTTATAAAGAACTTTCAGAAATCTGATTATATCACACCAAATATTACATACTTCAGTTGTTTATCTCACATAAATATAAAGATCAAAATACTTAGCTCTTACACTCTAATCCCACTCTGTCTTTCTAGCCTCGTGTCTTACCACTGAGGTCTATACTTCTGCCATGACAAATGATTGGCTGTTTCTTAAAAATTCTATGCCTTCATGGAATTCCCTTATATCTTCCCTTATTTCACCTTTCTCTGAAATTGTTCTTAAATCCTTCACCACATGCACACTTCTTTCCCTGTGCCCTGAGGCACCTCCTATATGTCTCTATATCAGCATTTACAAACTGGATTGTAACTTTATTTGCATATCTATTTTCCCACTAACAAATGTATTTTTTCAAGTCAGAAACTGTATCTTATTCATTTTGTATTCTCAGCACCTTGGCTAGACCTTGGGGCTTGCCAGTCACTCAATACAAGTTTGATGAATAGATGAATAATGATGTCTTACAATTACTTAAAAAATCAGGGAAATCTACCCATTATTTCTTATAATATTTGAAGTTTTGTCAATTGAAACAAACAAAAATATATTGCATTCCAAGAATGTCTTACACACTCTTGAGGTTTACTAATTAAAAGCTTTGCAAAAATCAGGCACTTGTATTCACAATCATTTCTAAAGTTCAAAAATTTATTCTCTCCATTTTAGATTCTTGTGAAGTCATTAAATAAGAACTATGACAGGAAAAGAAAAATTCTGTTTTTTCATAAGTTAAGAACCCAAGAATTCCCCCATCCCTCCCCACCCAGAAAATTTTTTTTTTAATTTACTTGCCTGATTTTTGCTAATAACATATTAAGTGAGAATTTCAATTATCTGGCTTAAAATGTAAAAATACGTGAGAATTTAATCATATATTTTAAATTGAGAATTACAGTAAAATAATGAAAATAATTTGAAACATATTTATAGTTCATTTTTATGAATGCTAAGAACTGTTCTATGCTAAATATCTCAAATTGTCATACAATAGTCCATGAAGGGAAGATCATGAAAATTATGCTTTAAGTCTATTTCTAGTTAGCTTCTAGAAATAGATGCGTTTTCCATACAAGGACAAAGAAGACAGATCCAAATAATGTTAATTACAAATATGCCACTGGTATCATACTTAAAATCTTTTCATGTACTAATCTTTCTGGATTTACACATTTTTATGCAAACACTTTTTTAAAAACATGATGATTACCTGTAGTATGACAATTGTTTATTTAGCTTAATTTTGAAACTGAAATTTTAAGAAATACATAGTAGCCCAGGGAATATGGTTAAGTATCAGAGGACACAAACTTTGCTAATGACAAAGTATGTCAGATTACAACTTTAAAATGCCTGAGAATGTGTGAATGATTGTATAGTTTTTCCATTCTGATTTTACAACTCAGCATTATAAAACAAAGTCTTGACCACTCAAATAAATTTGGATTGCATTAATAGAAAAGGAAGTCTGCTTGGAGAAGATATAACGTAATAGATTTTCACTTACATATAATTAAAATTGTTTGTTGAATGTCATTTCCAGTGTTTTGAATAGAAATGCAAAAAAATTTATCTAAACTACTGGTTCACAGAATCACTATTTTAGTAACAAAATTATCTGAATTGTAGAGAGTGATGTCTGGATTATCATTTTAATGCAAAATACAGTTATCATTTCTTTTCACTTAATTCTGTTTCCTTGATGATCTAGAGATGCTTAAGATGTATTATCTCAGATATTTTAATGTTATTTATATGTACTATAATTTGTTCATTCATCATTCATTTAACAAATATTATTAATACTGACTTACAGATTTTGCTAAAATACTAATTAACAGTGAATTCTGGTTTACATGATGTCAACTAATAGAGATTTTCCAAATTTGAATTTAAGATGCCCCCAATTATAAATATCATATTATTTTCTCTGTCACTAGGGAAGAAACAAAACACATCTGCTATTTAAATCTTTGACTCTTTAATTTCTTATCTCATATATTTATTTTAACGCTTATTGAGAAGGCTTTTCAGACATACATACATAGATTTCTACCAACTCTTGTTGAAAAATATATGCAAAATAAATTGCTTAAGTACTTCTAAAACTTTCATATTGAATAACACTTCTGTGAAACATTTTACAATTCATAGTAATCAATGTTTATATCTTTTCACACAGAATTATCCTCTATTCCACCAACTAAATTGGTGAAGCATTTCTTTAAAGAGAGTTCTAGTATTATCTCCAATCTTTTTACACCCGCAGTGCAAGTTTTAATGCTGATGCTTTTGTGGTCTTGCCAGATGATGTCAATAAACAGTTTTTGGATAACACATAGGAATCATATGCTCCCGTAAGTGGTTTTCACATGATTTGTTTACTGAACTGCCAAGATGTTGCAGTTATACTGTCACACCACAAGGAACAACACATGCCACAACTAAGTCAATTCATGTAAAGACAATAAAAATTGTATCATTTTATCTCAACCACCAACTGGACAATAGTAATGGCAAGTTGCATATCAGTTTCAGAAATGCTAAAATGTGTAAAGTATGTGCATCTTAGAATCAATGAAAAACAGTGGCTATGAATTTGTCTTAGTACTAATAATTGGTTTCTTTTAACCACTTTTTTTATTGAACTATAGTTGATATATCATCTTATATTAACTTCAAGTTTACAACACAGTGGTTCGACAGTTACACACATTATTAAGTCCTCATCTCAACTAGTGCAGTTACTATCTGTCAACATAGGAAGATGTTATAGAGTCACTGGCTATATTCTCCATGCTATACTACCATCCCCGCAACTTATATTATGACTGAGAAGTTTTGTGCCTTTTATCCTGCAGTCCTTCCCACCCACCCACTCCAAGCCCTCCCCCATGGTAACCACCAGTCACTTCTCAGTGTCTGTGAATCTACTGCTTTTTTGTTCATTTTGCTTTGTTTTGTTTTAGGTATAATGTTAAATGAAATAAGCTAGATGAAGAAAGACAAATAACTTTTCAATTTTTTCAATATATGTTTATGTGATGATAAAGTAAATGTGTATTTTTTAATCACTTAAATTTCAGTTGGCAAACTGTCTTTCCTAAATGTTGGTATATCAATGTCACCTCTCCCTAAAACCTTCTACTAGTTTTGGAAGATTCAGGATACTTATACTAATTCTTCCTCCCAACCAATAGTTTGATCATCCAGTCATTTTTCTTTAATACTCATGAAAGTCAAATTTGGCTCACTGTCTTTTCCTAACCAACAGTTTCCATTGTCTCCAAGCATAAGAAACCACTTGAACATGAAAAAATATCATGTGTCCCTATCTGACAGTAACAGTGGCTCATTAACTGAAAAGAAACATGATGACAAGAAGCTATGAATTATTTGGATAAATTTTACTTTTAATAAGAATCACAGCAGCTGGTATATACACTTTAAAATTACCAATATGTATAACTGAATGATTTCTTCTTAACTAAAGACAGCGTCTGTTCTACCTGTAGACATGAAGGGCCCTTGCAGTAACTCTTCTGCCCTTCAGAAATCCAAGGCCCACTGGTTTGAAATCATTTCTGGAGACCATCAGTTCCTATCCTTAGCATCATCACACTCGGTGTTACAATCAATTATGACAGTCTAGGGGAGAGGAAACTGACTAGTTTGAAAACCGTCTTGTTTATGCTTAAATTCAAACAGTATTTCCATGTAAACACATATATATCCAACATCAGAACAGCCCGAGAACTACTGCCGCAGGTGCAACTCAGCAAATTCCAGGCTTGTATGCTCCCCATCCTTCCTCCTGTGCCCTGGCAGAATTACAGGTCAGCTGTACCTCTCTCTCCTTCTGAATTTTGCCACAGACTCACCATTCTTCTCATACATGGCTCAAGCCACAGCCAGCTAACTGGAGTTCATACTACAAGTAAAATGTGTTTTTTCTGTCCCAACTCTAGACAAAATTTTTTTTCATATGCTACATAAACCACCTGGTTCTTAAGGTTTTCTTTCTTCCTCTCCTTTACAATCTCTTTTTCCTTCTATCTTCTCAAATGACTTAAGAGATACCCACTGCACATATTACATATTTCAATTCAATTAAATACTAATTGAATTTCTACTTGACACACACAAAACTGTCATAGAAATAGTAAATCCAAAAAAGTATCTCACTAGTCCTGGCCTTAAGGTATAGACAAGAAGGGAAGACATGCATATCTACAAATAATTACAATATATTACAAGTGATAACTAAAATCAACAAACATGATCATAGAGGACACTAAAGGACATTTCCTACAAGGAAGTAGTATGCAAAACGTACCAGAAAAGAAAAGCAATATTTTATTTGAACTAAATTAAATTCTATGTTGTGGGAGTTTAATATTCCAAGAGAGCAACTGCACTGGAATTCTTAGGAAGAAATATCACATAATCAAAATATTTCTCCTAAAAGAAAAGAAGTAGAAAGACCAGGTGATGAGCTGAAGCATTTGCTAGAGAAACAGAAGATGACCTGAACTAATGTAAAAGGTGTGGTGAAAGAAGGGTATATTCAGCAGTTAATTACAATCAACACCACTTGGTAAGTGACATACACAGCGTTACAGAATGAAGGGGAATTAAGGATGAATCTGAAAGCAAAACACCTATCACACACACACACACACACACACACACACACATACACACACATATATACACGCATACCCACATGCACACACACACATACATACACACCCACACACATATATACATGCACACACACATACACACACACACACACCCCAACTATAGAGAAATATGTCTGCATTTCAAAACAAAGTAGGAATCCCTTAAACAGAAATACCAAGCCTTGTTTCTGTAAAATTAGACTACCTCTAGTCATGTAAAGAAGTATTTTGAAATTCTCAAATAAAAAATAATTTCACTTTCACTTAGAAAGTAATTAGTAATAACACTAATTTTTTTGTGACTCAAGACCAGTGTCACAAAATCCAACAGTGAGCTCCCCAGAAGTCTGGGGGGTGCTGGTTCTGTGAAGATGGGTCCCATTTCTTCTGTATCTGTTATTGCTGTTGTTTTTTTCTTTTTAACACACAGCACATATATTTGATTGACAATGAAAGTTTTAACTGCTAGAAGAGCCTAAAACTCTTTAACAATATTCATGCACTTGCATATGGTCACTGTGTCATACTAAGATCCCACATCTACCACTGCACTTGCCATGAAAATATATCTATAAAAGGTGAATGTTCAACCTTTTAATATAAAAATACTTGCCCCAAACATGCATCTTTCAATTAAAATGGAACCAAAGAGCCGGAACACAGAGTCTGAGAATTTTTCATGGCTGAATTTGGTGCGGTTTGGGATGCCCATCAAGGAGGCAGTATTGCCCAGGGATCAAAGCAGACGCTGCCTCGCCCAACAGGTCTGGGGTCAGTGCCCTTGCTGTGTGGCCTTGTCAAACTGCTTTATCTCTGACTCTACTTCCACATCTGTAAAATGAAATAATAACCTATCTTATGCTTTGCAGTACTAAGAGAAACTACTGATGTACCATGTTTAGCACAGTGGACTGAATAAAGAAAGCATACAAGAAATGGTAGGAATGATTAAAATTCTCTTCAAAGCGAGCAGTAGGAACTAAACTCTATATATTCCCTGCGACATTAAAAATGGGAAAGGAAGCTTGAGTGTCAGCTGGACTTAGTCATGTACTTCCAAAGAACAGAGCACAAAAAGGACAAGGACAGGCAACTTTAAAACAGAAACCCTGGCAAACACTCCTCTTCCCAGGTGTGCAAGGTTAACATGACTAATGTTAAATCACAGTGGCAGCAGGTAACATCTCCGTGCTGTGATGTCATGACAAGGACATGTCACCTCTGCAGTGATCTTCCTACTCTTCCACAGAAAAAACATCAGATGAACCTCAACTGAGAGGCATTCTACAAAACAGCTGGTTAGTACACAAGGGAAGATGAGAAACTGCCACAAACTAGAGGAAGCCGAGGAGACCTGATGGAGACGAGGAGGGTCCTGGGGGAGTCGTAGACTAGAGCGGGGCCACTAGTGGGGAAACAAGAGAAGTCTGTGTGAGATCTGGAGTTTAGCTAACAGTAATACAGTAAGAACAAATGATATATTAATTTTTATAAATGTGCTGTGTTTTGTTAAGGAATGGAAAAGCAGATAAATATAGAGAGAAATTATATATACCATCTTTGCAACTTCTTTGTAAATCTAAATTTAAAATTATTCCGAAATAAAAAACGCATTGAAAGATAGTAGGGAGAGGATTAAAGATGGGGTGAGAGGTGAGACAGAGGCTTCCTCCTAAAACCACACATATTACAAAAAATATAATTAATACAACTAATCCTGAAACAGCAACAGGAAAGAAGGCTGCACTAAATTGCATACACCTGGAGAAAAGAATAAACCTCATGGAACAGGGTAACATAACAAAGCCGTGACCCAGCTGGACCCAAGCCCTTCCCCTACCCCAACTCACCAGTGGGAGGAAGAGAAATGGAGTGGGGAGTGGGTGGAGACCTTGGACTGCTGAATACCTAACTCCAGAGATTTGATCTGGGAGCACAAACCTACATTTCATGGTGCTTTCATGTTACTCTCATGAGTAGGGGGTAGGAAAGCTAAGACAGAAAGAATTCCTGGAGAGACTGAGATTCCAGCCACTTGTGGAAAGCAGGGATCCATATCCGGCTGCTCTGGGACAAAAGAAAGGTGGGCACTCTGAGAGACTTCCTAACAAGGAAGCCCTTAGCAAGAGGGCTGCTAAAGGGGCAAGGATTGCACAGAGCTTACTGCTCAGGAGAGAGGACAGGTAGACAAAATTGTCCAGGTGCACTCTGCCCAGCAGGTTAGGAACTTTCTCGATCTTCAGGCACTCCAGCTCTCTGGCAGGCTACACAGCTCCAAGACATCCTCCGTGATACGCAGCCTACTGTGAATTTCTCCCAGCCAGCCCCACCTGGCTTGCAAACAGGCAAAGCCTACCCTGGTGTTAGGCCAGCCAGGGGAAAGCCCCATCTACAGCAACTACAAACACAAGCATAGAGGCTTAAACCGCTGTGCTTGGCCCACTGGTTCTGACAGTGGAGGCAGACATAGCAGCGGGAAGCAGGAAACAGCTCTTTCCTCCCCCCAGGCACCAACACTGCTCCCCTGCGACCCCCAACATTGCTTCAGGGGCTAAAGCAGCTCCAGAAAGTACAGCTTCTGGGCACTGGAGGGGGCCAAACACAAATATGAAACGCCAAAGAAACCTGGTTCAAAGTAAAATTATGAATACAACTGAGAAAGATTCAAATGAAATCGACCTCATGAATCTTCCTGAAAGGGATTTCAAAATAAAAATCATTAACATGTTCATAGAGGTACAGACAAATATACAAGAACTCAGGAATGAATTCCGGTCAGAGATCCAATCGTTGAAGAACACAATGGAGGGTAATATAAGCAGATTAGATATGGTGGAGACCATAAATGAAATAGAAATTAGAGAAGAAGAATACAAAGCAGCTGAGGCACAGAGGAAGAAAAAGGATCTCTAACAATGAAAGAATATTGAGAGAACTGTGTGATCAATCCAAACAGAACAATATTCACATTATAGGGGTACCAGAAGAAGAACAGAGAGAGAAGGGGATAGAAAGTGTCTTTGAGGGAGTAATTGCTGAAAACTTCCCCAATCTGGGGAAGGAGATAGTCTCTCAAACCATGGAGGTGCACAGTTCTCCCAACACAAGGAACCAAAGAACATAACACCAAGACATACAGTAATTAAAATGGCAAAGATCAAGATTAAGTACAGACTATTAAAAGTACCAGAGAGATAAATAAAATCACATACAAAGGAAAGCCCATCAGGCTATCATCAGACTTCTCAGCAGAAACCTTACAGGCTAGAAGGGAGTGGCATGATGTATTTAATGCAATGAAGCAGAAGGGCCTTGAACCAAGAATACTTTATCCACCAAGATTATCATTTAAATTTGAAGGAGGGATTAAACAATTCCCAAATAAGCAAAAGCTGAGAGAATTTACCTCCCACAAATCATCTCTACAGTGTATTTTGGAGGGACTGCGACAGATGGAAGTGTTCCTAAGGTTTAATAGCTGTCACCAGAGGTAATAAAACCACACTAAAGAAAGTAGAACAGTTAATTACTAAGCAAATGCGAAATTAAATCAACTACCCCCAAAGTCAATCAAGGCATAGACAAAGAGTGCAGAATATGCTACCTAATATATAACAAATGGAGGAGGAAGAAAAGGGAGGAGAAAAAAACAACCTTTAAATTGTGTTCATAATAGTATATTAAGTGCGTTAAGTCAGACTCTTAGATAGTAAGGAAGTTAACCTTGAACCTTTGGTAACCACAAATATAAAGCCTGCAATGGCAATAAGTACGTACCAATCGATAATCACCCTAAATGTAAATGGACTGAATGCACCAATCAAAAGACATAGAGTCCCTGAATGGATAAAAGAACAAGACCCATCTATATGCTGCCTACAAGAGACTCACTTTAAAACCAAAGACATACACAGACTGAAAGTGAAGGGATGGAAAAAGATATTTCATGCAACTAATAGGGAGAAAAAAGCAGGAGTTGCAGTATTTGTATCAGACAAAATAGACTTCAAAACAAAGAAAGTCACAAGAGACAAAAAAGGATATTAAAAATAGATTAAGAGTTCAATCCAACAAGAAGATATGACCATTATAAATAACTATGTGCCCAATATAGGAGCACCTACATATGTGAAACAAATACTAACAGAATTAAAAGGGGAAATAGAATGCAATGCATTCATTCTAGGAGACTTCAACACTCCACTTACTACAAAGGACAGATCAACCAGACAGAAAATAAGTAAGGAGACAGAGGGAATGAAAAACACATTAGAACACATGGACCTAACAGACATCTACAGAACTCTACATCCAAAAGCAGAGGAATACACATTCTTCTCAAGTGCACATGGAACAATTTCAAGAATAGATCATATACTAGGCCACAAAGAGTCTTGGTAAGTTGTACCAACCAGTTTCTCAGACCACAAAGGTATGAAACTACAAAAAAATTACGCAAAGAAAATGAAAAATCGCAAAAACACATGGAGACTTCACAACATGCTATTAAATAACCAATGGATCAATGCCAAATAGAAACAGAGATCCAGCAATATATGGATACATATGACAACAATAACTCAACACCGCAAAATCTGTGGGATGCAGTGAAGGCCATGCTAAGAGGAAAGTATATTGCAATACAGGCCTACCTCAGGAAAGAAGAACAATCCCATATGAGCAGTATATACTCACAATTAACGAAACTAGAAAAAGAAAAACAAATGAGGCCCGAAGTCAGTAGAAGGAGGGACATAATAAAGATATTAGAGGAGAAATAAATAAAATCAAGAAGAATAAAACAACAGAAAGAATCAATGAAAGCACGTGCTGGTTCTTTGAAGAAATAAACATAATAGATAAACCCCTAGCCACGTTTATCAAGAAGAAAAAAAAGTCTACTCACATAAACAGAATCAGAAATGAGAAACAAAAAAACACTACGGACACCACAGAAATACAAGGAATTATTAGAGAATACTATAAAGGAAAATACTATGAAAAATTACATGCTAACAAACTGGATAACCTAGAAGAAATGGACAACTTTCTGGAAAAATACAACCTTACAAGACTGACCAAGAAAAAAACAGAAAATCTGAACAGACCAATTACTAGCAAAGAAATTGAACTGGTAATCAAAAAACTACCAAGAGCAAAATTCCTAAACCAGATGGCTTCACCACTGAATTTTATCAAACATTTAGTGAAGATCTAACACCCATCCTCCTAAAATTTTTTCAAACAGTAGAAGAAGAGGGAATACTTCCAAACTCATTCTATGAGGCCAGCATCACTCTAATACCAAAACCAGGTAAAGAGACCACAAAAAAGAAAATTACAGACCAATATCCCGGACAAACATAGATGTAAAAATACTCAACAAAATATTAGCAAACTGAATTCAAAAATACATCAAAAAGATTATCCATCATGATCAAGTAGGATTTATTCAAGGGATGCAAGGATGGTACAACATTCAAAAATCCATCAACATCATCCACTACATCAACAAAAACAAGGACAAAAACCACATGATAATCTCCATAGATGCTGAAAATTCATGCGACAAAACTCAACATCCATTCATGATAAAAACTCTCAACAAAATGGATATAGAGGGCAAGTACCTCAACATAATAAGGCCATATATGACAAACCCACAGCCAACATTATACTTGACAGCAAGAAGCTGAAAGCTTTTCCTTTAAGATCGGGAACAAGACAAGGATGTCCACTCTCCCCACTTCTATTTAACATAGTATTGGAGGTTCTAGCCACGGCAATCAGACAACACAAAAAAATAAAAGGCATCCATATTGGCAAGGAAGAAGTTAAACTGTCCGTTTGCAGATGACATGATATTGTACATAAAAAACCCTGAAGAATCCACTCCAAAACTACTAGATCTAATATCTGAATTCAGCAAAGTTGCGGGATACAAAATTAATACACAGAAATCTGTGGCATTCCTATACACTAACAATGCACTAGCAGAAAGAGAAATCAGGAAAACAATTCCATTCACAGTTGCATCAAAAAGAATAAAATAAGTAGGAATAAACCTAACCAAGGAAGTTATACTTGGTTAGATCTATACTCTGAAAACTACAAGACACTCATGAGAGAAATTAAAAAAGATACCAGTAAATGGAACCATATAACATGCTCATGCTCATGGATATGAAGAATTTATACTGTCAAAATGGCAATCCTGCCTAAAGCAATCTACAGATTCAATGCAATTCCTATCAAAATACCAACAGCATTCTTCAATGAACTAGAGAAAATCATTCTAAAATTCATATGGAACCACAAAAGACTTCGAGTAGCCAAAGAAATCCTGAGAAGGAAGAATAAAGCTGGGGGGATTATGCTCCCCAATTTCAAACTCTACTACAAAGCCACAGTAATCAATACAATTTGGTACTGGCACAAGAACAGAACCATAAACCAATGGAACGGACTAGAGATCCCTGACCATATATGGTCAATCAATATACGATAAAGAAGCCATGGATATATAATGGGGTAATGACAGCCTCTTCCACAGCTGGTGTTGGCAAAACTGGACAGCTACATGCAAGAGAATGAAACTGGATTACTGTTTAACCCCATACACAAAAGCAAACTCAAAATGGATCAAAGACCTGAATGTAAGTCTTGAAAACATAAAACTCTTAGAAGACAACATAGGCAAAAAACTCCTGAATATAAGCATGAGCAACATCTTCCTAAATGCATCTCCTCAAGCAAGGGAAACAAAAGCAAAAATGAACACATGGGACTACACCAAACTAAAAATTTTCTGTACAGCAAAGGACACCATCAACAGAACAAAAAGGCATTCTACAGTATGGGAGAATATATTTGTAAATGACAAACTGACAAGGGGTTGGGTTAACATCCAAAATATATAAAGAACTCACATGCCTCAACACCCAAGAAGCAAATAACCCGATTAAAAAAAGGGCAGAGGATATGAAGAAACAGTTCTCCAAAGAAGAAATTGAGATGCCCAACAGACACATAAAAAGATGCTCCACATCACTAATAATCAGGAAAATGCAAATTAAAACCACAATGAGATATCACCTCACACTAGTTAGGATGGCCAGCATAGAAAAGATTAAGAGCAACAAATGCTGGCAAGGATGCAGAGAAAGAGGAACCCTCCTACACTGCTGGTGGAAATGTAAGCTCGTTCAACCATTGTGGAAAGCAATATGGAGGTTCCTCAAAAAACTAAAAATAGAAATACCATTTGACCAGGGAATTCCACTCATTGGAATTTACCCAAAGAATACAACTTCTCAGATTCAAAAAGACATATGCACCCCTATGTTTATCGCAGCACTATTTACAATAGCCAAAATATGGAAGCAACCTAAGTGTCCATCAGTAAATGAATGGATAAAAATTATGTGGCACATATACCCATACTATTCAGCCATAAGAAACAAACAAATCCTCCCACTTGCAACAACATGGATGAAACTGGAGGATATTATGCTCAGTGAAATAAGCAAGGAGGAGAAAGACAAATGCCAAATGATTTCCCTCATTTGTGGGGTATAACAACGAGGCAAAACCAAAGGAACAACAAAGCAGCAGACTCGGAGACTCCAAGAAGGAACTAGTGGTTACCAAAGGAAGGGATGTGGGAAGGTGGGTCGGGTGGGAGGGACATGGGGATTGAGGGGTATTATGTTTTTGTACACAGGCTGTGTGGCGTCACAGGGAAATCAGTGTAGCACAGAGAAGGCAAACAGTGACTCCATGGCATCTTGCTACACTGATGGACAGTGACTGCATTGGGGTATGGGTGGGGACTTGATAATACGGGTAAATGTAGTCACCCCATTGACTTTTTCATGTGAAACCTTCATAAGAGTGCATATCAATAATACCTTAATAAAAATTTTTTTTTAAAAAGATAGTAGCAGGGCAACCCTAAAAAGTAGAAACTCATGTGACTCAATTTACTTCAAGCATGCTTACTTAAATATTAAATAGGTATTATGAATCTCCTCAATTTGAGACTATGCTTTTGAATTCTGAAAACTTCACAAGCCAGGTCTTAATCCACACATATGTAATCTAGTAAAATATCTTAATAATACCAAGTTATAGGTTAAAAACACAAGACTCAAATGGAGCGACACCTAACATTAACAATTTTTACTCATAAGTGAAAAGATCTTGGATATGTCAGCATACAGGCATTTTTTCCTTATGAATTGTCCGCTACCAAGTAGTACTTTTATTGCCAATTCAAATATGGAATATGTACATAAAAATAATTCAAATGCTAAATAATTTAGATTTTTTAAAGGCCCCAACAGTTATTTTACATTGCAAAGAAAAGATGAATATATTAAACAAATTAATTAGCCTGAAGTAGCACTTTCTCTTTCTGAATACAGGTTAATACAAAACAAAAAACCTACAGCTCTGAAATATTTCCATAGCAGATAATTTCTTCAAAGTCTGAACAGTAAATATCTATTGAAAGTAAACCATCACTGCATGATTTATAGCCCAGAATGTGGACAATTCCCTTTTGTATATTTTAAATAATTTTCATATTGCATCACATAATAAGATGTGGTGCAATACATTTGTATGGCTTAACAGTTATCCTAAAACTTTATGAGTCTCTCTATAGGCCATTCAGGTTTGCTTCCTTGTAAGTTACACTCAGCTCCCACCAGAGCTTATAATGCATTTCCTCTAGGATGCTTACAGAGATATTAACTCTCAAGGTTATGGGCAAAATATTATTGCTTCTGTGGAGAAATGACACCCTGATAACTGAAAAGACGTGCTCTTCTGAGACTGTCTCTAGAAGGAGGTATTATTCTTCAAGGTAAAGCAACACAGAGGTTGAAGCAAAGTGAGGTATTTTGCTTTGTTAATTGGAGTTAAGTGATAAATAGAAGATAATTCACTTCCACATGTACTCTAAAAACTTAAATGATAGATTTTTTTTTCAGGATAAATAAGGTCTATAGTAAAATAAGGCATAGAAAAAAAATGTTTCACGTGTATTTTCTTTAAAAATCTTGACATTATTAAATAAATCTTAAAGTATACATTCATACTATCCGACAACATATTCCTCCTAATGTACACATACTAATCAAATACCTGCTCAAAATTATCATTTAAAAATACTATTAAGTATGAACCCAACCAACAAATATTTATTGGGTGCCCACTGTGTGCGAGGCCTCGTGCAAGGACGCAGCGTTGGTTTCCTTCCATCACAGCCATGTTCCCTCCGTTAAGGGATCCTTCTGGGCCAAATCCCCTGAATGTCGACGATAATTTTTAGTTCTGAAATCTGTATTTTAATGAAGGGAATAAAAGTAGCACCAAAACTTCTGACAACTTTGACATGTTAAATGAAAATCTTAGAAATATTTAATAGAAAGAAATCATTGCATCAGAAAGCAATAGGCATTAAATAATAAGAAGGAGATTTAGAAATTGCCTTTATTACTGAAATGAGATGTTAGCTTAAGGAAAATGAATCAAGTAATGAAAAGTATGTAAGGCACTTCTTGAAGGTTATTAAGGAAATTGGATTTTTGCCTCCTGAATGAAGTGTGACAAGCCCAGTCAAAGCATTCCATCTGAGGCTGCACAGACCCCAGACGTACAAAGGGAAGTTTTCCTATTTGGTGAAACTGATGAAAATAACCTACATCACAAATAGTGCTCCAACCTATCTTCCATGACATTCTAAAGTTGGACAGCAGGTGAGCTGTCTGTCTACTGGGCTATAACACTATGCAATTCGGTATCCAGCAAAAGGAAAGAACTTAGAATTCTAAGTGGCACTGATGTAAAGACAGATGTTCTGCTTTTTATAGCATTCTGCTTTCTGAAAGAAATATGATTATGGATTCTTTACTATGGATTACAGCACATTTTAGAAATAAATTCCAAAGTACACTTATTCAAAGTAAAATATTTCAATTGTCAATAATATTTCCTAATTATCTCACAAATTTCTATTAACAATGTGCTCTGTGGAAGAAAAATACAGAAACCAACAAATGTAAAACCCACCTGTACCCTAGAACATGCAAATAACAGAAATAAAGTCAAAACTTAAGATACTGAAACCTCCCCTCCTAGGACCAGAACACTTCTAAAAGACTAGGCTTTCAATTCAATCTTAAGTGGCTCTTTCTCTCCTTCTTCTCCCTTCCCAGCAATAGAATATCATTATCATTATTGTCATTTTCATTATGCTAAGAATTTGCTTTAATGGACACTCAAAGCCCTCCTTCACAATCCTCTGGCTGAAACAGTATAGCAGAAAATGAATTATATACCTGGCTGAGTAGAGCCAATGGTATATATGCATGGCAGTTTATTGTCGGCCATAATGAGCCTTTGAGATACTTTTAAATTCTAAAACCTATTTCTACAAATCACGTATCTATGGAGGTCTCAATATAAACTGAAATCCCAAGAACGATGCTATTGCTCAAGGCCCAAATCTCCTCTCTGGAGACTTCCTGGTCTCCTGAACAGTATCCACTTCTTGAACTAGTATTTTTATAATATTGGTGAAGAAAGACATGTATGAAACTAGCAATGACACTAGTTTAAATGTAATAAGTACATTAATACAACAGATACATGCAGAATGATAAAAGAGAGGGAATTTATTCACTTGCTTGGTCTGAATCAGGGTGTTGACACAAAAGGGGCATTAAAACTGAGCATTAAAGGTAAGGAAGATGTCAATAGGGAAAGAGAAGATGGGAAAGCAAAACAAAAGAGTTAAACCACATAAACATGAATATGCAGCATGTTTAAGTTGCCTAATGTAGAGTTTTTAGAGAGATATCATGAAAAAAATACACTATAAATGAGACCAGATCTTAAAATGTCCAAACACATAATTAAGCATTTAATGTTGAAAATGAGAAGCATTTAAGTTTTATAGAAGAGCAGTAACTCCCATGACGTGTGAGAGAATGCGAAGAGAGAAAAGCACCTCAGACTGAAGAGCCAGACACGCTGGTCCACGGCAACAGCAGCAGAAATGAAAACAGGGATGAAAAAGAGAAGCGTTTTGAACACACAATTGCCAGAATTTGACAAATGAGGACTAGAAAGTGGATGGCTACCTATTCAATGTTTAGCCTGAGTGAAAAGTAGCCATCAGTCTACACAAGAAACACAGAGTAACTGTCAAGCTGTCTTGAAGGACAGGTTTGGGCCTAATCACACTGAACTCTATGGAGTGGAGAGGTGGGGAAATCCCCAACAGAACGAGAACTCCCTTTGGAGCTCAAGGGAATAGACAGAGCCAGATTTGAATATTAGGGAGTCATGAGCACAAAGCTAATAGCCAAGCCTTGAGAGTGGGTGAATTTTCCAGTGAGAAAATGCTGAGGCAGCCAGGAAGGTTGTGTCAGTAATTTAATGAGTAAACAAAGAGTCAAAGAAGAAAACTAACACAAAATCAAAGAAACATTGGAAGAATGCCAAGGGTTCAATATATTGGGAGGCACAAGGAATGAAAATGTCCCCAAGTGGATGGAAAAATATTCTAGGAGGACTGAAAGCTGGCAAAGGTCATGCTTTTGGCTGACTTTGACAAAGGAATCAAAATGAAGTATGACAGAGAATATTTAATTACAAGTGGATGGGACGAAGAAGGGGAAAAGACAGAGGATGTTATAAGAGAAAAGATAAATGATGGGCTAGGATTGTAGAAGAGGGAAGAGAAAAGAAGACACAGGGCAGGCCAGCGGAGGAGAGGAGTGTGGATTTTTCTCTGAATTATGAGGGGTTATCTGTGACATATACAGCAGCACATCACGTTTGACAGAACTTCCTGAACGTGTGTGGCTCTTGGGGAAGTGGGGATGGCAAATACAGCCTTAGGTCACTTACATAACTGTGCCTGTTGATGCACCAGACTGAGCGCTGTATAATGGAAAGAGCCTCTCCCCACTTTCTAAAGAGCTAATAAAAGACCCTCTGGGAACCCCAACAAATAGAGCCTCTGATGGGCTATTATCTTCTGTATCTGTTTCATTAAACACTTCCCACATGAGCACATTGGTCCAATGTCCCAAAATAATGCAATTTAAAAATTTTTAATGGCATATCTGAACATTAATGTATCTTGAATTAAAACTATTGTATGACTTTGTAGTTAAAAATCTTAATATCTTAAAATTTCCAAATATCTTTCTAGAGAAATGATAAATCTTTATTAAGCCTGGAGTCATGACTCCTAAAAGGTTGAGAATTTCAGTTACAGAAGATAAGGCTGGGAAAAAGCCTGAAAATACATTTTTAATGTTTATGAGTTCTACTATAAAAAATATTCTAATTAGCACTATAGTAAGTCCTGGAGAAAGAATAAAATCTATCTGCAGAATTGAGTCCGTAATACATAATTACAAGTATATTTTCATGTTTACAAATATAAAGCTTCCAAAACAGATCTTTAAAATTACTAATAGGTGTTTATCTTTCTGGCGTGGCAGCGGTTGGACACTATTATAAATTCCACAAGCCACAGTATGGTTTGAATTTTATCTTTGCCACTTGAGTAGAGTCATGTTCTCTATCTAGTTTGGAAGAAATCATGCCATTTCTGCATTTCTGCATACACATTTTCTGCAACTCAGCTTGCCTTTGTTTTCTTTCTTCCAATAAGGGGCCCCTGGAACTCAGCGGACTTCTCCCACTTGTCTTTGTAACCAAACTTTATGATTTGTTTCTGTACAATGACCTTAAGAAATCCAGTCTCTTAAATAAGAGTACACATTTCTCTTCAAGGAAAAGAAGAATGTGCTTGTGGTGAGGAAGCAGAACACTTTCCAGAAGCACCAGGACAGGCTGCTAAACACCGGGCCAGCTTGGACACATGACAGAAGTTTTCTGAGCCATTGTTTCCTCATCATCTTTGATACCCACGGGATTAACAAGCAACAAATGAGAGTGTGTGTAGGCTGCCTGTAATTGTGCCTGGGGCCGAGTCAGTATTCAAAAAATTATCATCCTTCATTCCTACATGGAATTGCAGCCATGCCTTTTCTAATGTTTTTGTACCTCCTTGGAAGGAGTGTTATTAACTAAACATACAGCTCATGGGATTTGACTTCATTTTACCACACTCTTACCATTATAGCTACTCATGTCCCATTCCCCCAATCCCTGCCATCAACACACACACATGCACACATAAATGCACACTTTAGGCCTGGGATCTTAAGTGAAATTCATGAAAGACAAAGTAAAGGAATCTTACTATCTTAGTTGCTAATAGGGAAGAGGAAAGTCACAGCCCCCGTGGGCATCATTGTGATAATCAATACTGAGTAACTAATGAATCAAGTAAAACTCCATACCCCTTCCCTATCCACTGCTGACATTTAAGACATCAAGCTGACATAGTATTCAATCCCTTCCAAATGGATTACAGCAAGCTATTTCATTCTAAAACACATTCTTAAAATCAATCAAATTATGAATTAATCCCTAACGACTGGAAGATTGCCAGTCACAAAACAGTACAGAAGCTTGCAATTAGGATCATAAATAGGAGACTGCTGAAGAGATGCCAGCAACTATATTATTTGATTAGCTATAACCAAGGGAGAAAAACAAGTATAGGTGTCCCTAAAGAAAACCCATGAACACAGAGCAAATTACAGGAGAAAAAAATGCAAACTGTGGAGCTTCTAGCAACAGTCTATTAAATTCTAAGGAAGTAAATCAAGCCAGTAATGTAAAGTGTGTATTACTAACTACTAAGATAATGTTTTTACATCTACTGCAAGTGCATTTTGGAATAAATGAAAAGTCATGTGTAGCCCCCAGTGTATCTCCTTGCATTTCTTCATGTCTTTGCTCATTTTGAAACTAGAGTCAGTCAGCAATGGTCAGATCTGGCTTAGAATTCTATAATGAAAATTTTCAAGAATTTATATAAATTCTCAAAGAGTTACCTAGTCTGGATCTCAAATGTAAAGTTATTCTGTTGGAAATATTGTATTAAAATGGGTTGGGGTGAGATGCATGACAAGATAAGCTGCTTCTCCAAAGCACAATGAAAACACGTGTGATCCCAGAACTTATATTCTTGATACCTTAAATATTCACATGAAAATTCTGTGTAATTGATGCACCCATATGTTCACATGCTACGACTTCATAAAAGTCCCTGAACAACAGGATTGTGCCTTTGGCTACTGGGTCCACAGGAGGGCTTTTGTTTGTGTTTCTGGAAGAAGAAAGCTAAATTTAGTAAATAAGCATTCGTTTTTTATTTAGTTTTTTTAGAAAAGTTGCTTTTAGAATTTTTAATGATTGATGAATCTGAATGTTTTCATAAAATAGATTTGTGAATACAGACATAGTCTAAGTTCCCAACACCATTTGTAGAACTCCAAAACACACTGCTTCCATCACAGTGGACCCCGTTCACTCACCAATTCACACCTTAACTTACTTAATGCAAGTTTACTGTAATTCAAAAAAAGTAATCCTACTCTCTAGTGGATTCAATTCTAGTTAGGATGACAGTTATTAACCAAATAAATACAACATACACATAGATATAAAATTGTACATTATGATTAAACACTATGAAGGAAAAGGACAGACTATTTTGAGAAAGGCCAACAGAGTTGAGTGGTGGATTCAGGAAGAAGAGCAGTTAGCTGAAATCTAATAAAGAAGGAGGGGGGGCCCAAAATCAATAAGAGAACATGTAGACAGGAAAAGATCAGATGCTGGAAAGAAAGAAAGGAATGCCAGAGTAACAGATGGTCAGGAGAACACTGCGTCTGAAATTAGGACACACACTGCAGCTCTCTAGTTTTTAATGATTTCCTTCTGGCTTTTAAGCCCTCAGGCCTGGAGGAATAGAAAAATTATTGGTTGAACAAAAGATTTAAAAGATTTGGGTTAACACAAAAGTAGAAACTGGACTTCCCCGCAACCCACAATTCATATCTTGACCAACAGGACAGAGCTTTTCTAGATTCTCTAAAATACAGATAGAACCCTCAAATTAGTTCATAAATTTGGAAATGGGGGAATACTAAGCTGTGCTTCTTAGGGATTTGGGAAAACCCAGTATTTAGATAGACAAAGCCTTATACCCCAGCATGGTAAAAGAATAATCAAATTAACTCTGATGCACCTAAAGGAGATGAATCTGAAGGGACTTTGAGCAAGAAATGAAAGGAAAAAACAGCAGCAAACTGTTTATTCCTCAACAACTGAAATTCAACACTGGGCGTGTCAACAGTTGAGAGGTGGATACACAGCCAGTGAGGGTCAGACTCCCACTCTTCCCGACCTGGCGTAACCCCTGACCTACCTCACTGTCTCTTACCTCCCACCCACAATCCCCTGGGCAAAAGAAGCAGAAATCCTGAATTCAGTACCATTTCATTTTTGCCCCTCCAAGGAATGGAGACCCCAATTAGAAATTAAATTAAACAAGAACAGAAATATTCTGCTTGTGAATTGAGATTGTCATCCTCTACATAAGCAACTGTGCTAAATGCTAAAAGTACAGATTAATTTAAGAAACAGTTTATGCCCTTAAATTGGTGTTACAGTTAGGAGAAAGAGGATAGGCCTACGGAAGTAAACAGAAATATAAGGAAGCTTGTACAATGTGACAAGAACAAGAAACTATAAGATGCTTGCAACTCCCTAATGTACTTCCATTCAGGAAGAATATATGAGCTGAATGTTCAAGTTTTCAAAACTAATATACCATAAATGCTTTCAAATCATGTGTCTTTATTCACATTATTGGCCCCTTGAGCCTACTAAACATGTCAAATCTTCAAGTTGCCTCACAGGTGCGCTGACTCTCTTAGCTGGCAGATGGAGTGAGTATACCCTGCTGAACACAGAGCAGGGCATGAGAACAGGACAGAAGGCTTGTCTCTCCACCTAAAGTAGCCAGGCCTTCAAGAATTCTTTCCAAACATACTGACCTTATATGACATACTTAATTCTAAGCAGAAAAAATTCACAATGATGCTTATGACTTGACAAAACTTAGAGGACCTTGAAATTTCATTAAAGTCTAGCATTGAACAGATACATCAGCAAACATCAACTTAGAAACTATACTTATAGTGAACCAAACAAGCAGATATGGGTAATGAATTACATGCTGTTTTCTTTTCTGGATTCCAGGATGAAGAAATCAGTAAAGAACTGCAATGATATCACTGGTGGAATCTATTGATTCATATCACATCCGCTAAAGATGCTGATAAGTGAGCATGATCATTTTCCTAGAAAATCAGCTCACTTTGCACTACATATAGTTGGTTCTCAGCTTATCCAAGCTCCAAAAGACCTCAACTAATTACACAAGATCATTATAAATGCTACTGTTTAAGAAAAAAGAAAGTATAACAATTTCTTTCAAACATGTGATCTCATAAAGTGATCACACAGGATAAAAAAAATACAGAAAAATGATGGTGTAGGTCAGAGTTATATAAAATTTCATAACAGTAAAAAGAAATAGATAGATGAATAGACAGATAATAAATACTATACTGTGCAAAGAGAGTGTCAATTTGAGCATAAAGAAAAAGTAAGCTACAAGAATAAACAAACATGAAAACAGAATAGAAATATAATTATAGAATCATTTGCCCTGGATATTTTTAAAGAAGGTCTGTGTTACCATTGGTGTGTGGGACAAAAATAAAATTAATCCTTTTCAGTTTATAATTCTGGGAAAATATCATGTGCTGGTTTATTCATAGCCAGTACTGTGCGCGTCTGTGCGCGCACGTGTGTGTGGTGTGCGCGTGTGTGCCCGTGCATGTGTGCACTTACACATAAACACATATATGTTAGGGAGGAAGGGACTCGGCTCGGTGTCGCGGGAAGTCAGATACAGTGAGACGAGAAACCAAAGTCAAGAAAGCAAAGTAAGCTTTACTGCACTCTGCATGGAGTCCCAGGGCGGGCCGCCTGAGGTGAGAAAGGCAGGCGTGGATGCTCATTTTGAGGCTTCTTTTCGGTGTTTTTTGGCAGGGCAGAGAGGTCCTTGATTGACAGCTGTCAGCTCTCTAGGCTTGTTCTGATTGGTGAAATGGGGACAGGGGCGGTGCTGTGCCTGTGCCTCTGATGTTTCTTAACAGGGGGACCCTGGACGTTTCCTGAGTCACTCTTGGACCCTGTGGCTTCATCTGATTAACTCTCTGAGGCATTTCTGGCTTTCTGGATCTATCTGATCAACTCCCTGAGTCATCTTTGGGGGGCCTTCTCTCCTTTTCATCCCGCTCATTTCTGTCTTTCTGCCTAACATATATACATACATAGTATATACGTACATGTATATATACATATACAGATAGTCTATACTATATATATTGGGTGTGAATGTGTTTGTGTCATGGCTCTCTGCTTCTGTGTCTGCGCTGTTCTGCCCTCCACATTTCAGAAAGTGTCAGTGATAATAACACTCCTGTAGACCAGTCAAGAGTTGCAGGCAAGCCTACAGGTGGGACACCGTGAGTCAAATATTCACCTCTGGATCAACAACATACAGCATAGCATTCCCAGGCAGGAGGCTGATGCAAGGCAGTATAATTTAGAAGTGCCTGTGGTGGTGGGCATGGTGACTGTTACAAATCAATAAAATATGACTTACACTCCGCACAACTACAAATGCCTTGAGGATGGGCAATTCACGCTTTCCATTCTCTTTAGTTTCTATATTCTAAGCTTAGCACACATCAAGAACATAATAACCAACCAATTACTAGTTGTGGAATTGAATTAAGTTTAACAGAATAAGATCCATTTTATGGCATTTCCAAAAGTGTTTAAGGGGAAAAAAATAAATAAAGCAGACAACTGGATAGGATGAGGATTTGCGGGGCAAGCTAACTAGTGGCAACCCTGTGCTGTGTTTAGTGACTTAACGATCAATCAGAAATAGCAATTACTTTGCTTGCTCTTTTCCTGATGCCTTACAGCACCCTTATAAAAAATGATGTATAAAACTAAATTCATGCCAACACAATTCTCTCACAAGTCATTTTTTTGTTATTCAAAGAAATAAATACATAAAATGATGTTCCTTTTAAATTATTTTCCAAATCATTAGGAAGAATGGAATTTTAGTTTTATTGAATTACTAGGAAAAGAAAGCATTTTAATAAAGAACATGTTGATTCAAGAGACCATTAAAACCATTCCGTTTATGAAAATGTGTTTTTATCTTTACCAGAAAACTGAAATTTATTTGCAACAATAGAAAATATACTTTTTACTTCATGGTTTTTAATCCTTCACCATGTGTAACAATTTGCTCTGAGAGAAATTATATAGTTGCTTAAAGCTACTACTCATAGTTCTTTAATTTTAAATCATTAAAGTAAAAATATAGTTTCATAAGGAAGCTTGAGAACAAATCAAGTGAGATAATTGGAAAAAGATATAAATTTAATCACACAGAGCATCCCAACAGAGAGTTCAGAAATTTTTCTAATAATGACAGTGAGGATAAATATCGATTCTTTTCTTCTACATTTAGCAATTTATGAGTCTACATTAAAAACTGACTCAATTTTGAAAACCGAGTTCTAAGATTGTGTGCTCAAACTTTCCACTAAGAACACTCCTTGTGAGCTTTGCCTTAGAATTCATCCTGAAGAATTCCAGGGATAAGAAAAAGTAGAACCATTCCAAAGCATTGCAAATGCTACATTTGCCTCTGGGGACAGAAAGTTGCTCTTTATCATTTATTTAGTATGCTAACAGTGAACAGTAGTGTTCTTCAAACCATTATTCTTTTTAGCTGACAATGCTTTGTCTTCATCTGGGGAAACTCAAGCAAACTAGTAAATTGTAGAATACTAAATAACCATGTGTGCATTTGCAATGATTCTCATTCAGCCACTTGACTTACTAAGCAGTCAAGACTTGTCCACAAAGACCTCCCTAATATCTCAAGTGCAAAACAGACTGGACAAAAGTCTAGGTCCTCTGCAAGATAAACTCAAGCTACAGAAAAATGTTTCAGAATATGAGAACAAACATTGGGACAGGACAGGCAGGACAGCGAAGTGGGCACAGCCTCTCTGTCAGGCCTCCAGCTTCCTCTTCCTCTTCTTTCTTTCTACCTAAATAAATACCAGTTTTAAATAGCTACTAAGCTTAATGAGTTTACTCTCCAAAATCATGTGCATTTGAAAGGAAACAAAGCCCATGAATAACTGCATGCACCATTTTCCCAATAACCCTCTTCCGAGATTGCCTAACTCAGTGAATGAAAATTTAGTCTATCCAGTCCCCCATTCCAGCAACCTGAGGGTCTGTATGAGCCTTCCTCTCCCACCTCAGCTAGCAAACCCTAATGTACTTTTTTCTCATAGATGATTCTCAAATCCACCACTTCTATACACCTACTAATCTGTCCTAGTTCTGATCTTTATTACCTTTTGCCTGAAAGAAAACATCCTCCCAGCTTCCACTGCATTCACTTTAATCCATTCTTTATTCAGATGCCACAGGAGGTGCTTCAAGAGACAAATCAGATCCCAACACTCACCTGCTTGATATCTTCCATTGCTTTGAAGATAAAGTTAAAATCTTTCAGCTTCTACAGAGAAGCCTTCATTTATGCTCATTCAGCATGCTGTACTGACTGGCTTCTCTTTCCCAAATTGCCCCCATGGTATTCTCTAGTCTGTGTCAGAATAGATCATTTCTTTCATTGTCACTTTTGTGGAAACTGGAGAAAAAATACACTTTCTGTCAAGTTCAAACCTTAAGGTGAAGTGTTCATCACAACTGGTTTGTACGGTTAATTGTCTCTGACCCATGTAATGCTGGAACCTAAGGTATCAATCTCATGCATCACACTTGTCTAGGGAAAGTCACCTGGGAATGACTCCTCACACCCCCTCCCACCTGCGGGCTAGAATGAAGGATTTCACTGTTTATTTTACCCTAGGACTTCACTCTACTGTATGTAAGCCACTGACTAGATAATCCTTTGCTGTACTCACACACATCACCTTGACTGCAGGCAACAGGAGTTTTGCCAGTTAATACTTATGTATTCTGGGGTGAGCCAGATTTTAACCCTGGAAAAATCCAACCAAACTAAAATACATTAATAATGACATATGTTAGAAAATGTACCATAGTCTAGAGACTACATCATCATTATGCAATTTTTGAGCCATGCAAAATTTTGAACAGACACATTAGCCCTTGTTAGTTATCAATTATTCTGCTCTTGCCATCACCTCTTTTCTTTACCATTTCCTACTACTTTTTACTCATATATTTAACATGTATTGAATTCTTACTGTATGACAGATGCTATGTTCACTACATTTACAATGCAATGGCTTTTATTCTGCCATACTAAGTAAAATGAAACCTCTCAGGGCCTTTTCTCATTGCTCAACCAATAAAATGTTGGAAAATTTTTATTTTTTGATTACTTACGCTGAAAACTCTTTTTTGTAATAGTGACAATTCAACTTTCAGAAATGATTTTAAAAGTCACTTGCCAAGTAAATACCAAATAGGACACAGAATAAAACACAGAAAAGCTATTCCACAGTTTACTCAAGAATGGCAGAATGCTGAGGGAGCTGGCCAAGCTATATTTTACGCACTAAGCACCAAGATTGTCTATGCACCATAAAACACTTCAGATCTGATTAAAACCAAGTGAACAATGCAAATAAGAGCATCTAAGGCCAACTTCAGCTTTCTTCTGTATTGGGTTAATTTAACCTAAAAAAAAATTACACAGACCTTTAACTTTCAAGTACAATGCCATTTTGTGGAAAACACTGAAGCAATGCAACAGACTCATTCACATTTGACACAGTAGTTATGAAACACGGAAGATACATGAAAACTTAATACACTAATAGGCAACGTTTAGACCCAAGTTTTCCAATTCTACAAGATAAAAATCACTCCAAGATGCAAACCTATGGTCCACACCGTTAGGATCTAGCCAACTCATTATCACAAGGAAGGGAGGCAGACATACTGAAGTGTCATTGTCAGACTGAAGCACAGAAGGAAACATATGGAGACAAATTTGTCTAGTGTATGAATTAATAGTACATTTTTACAGATGGTTTACAACTGCTAGTTGTTCCAAGCCAGCTATTGACCTGAATAAGAAAGCTGGGGCCTTTCAGTGGCCTCAGGAAATCTTATTTTCACTAGCTGGTGTATTAGAGGTATTGAAAGACTGTTAGTTATATGCGATCCCTATGAATCATAACGAGGTCATACCCAATAATAATCTAGTTACACCATGTTAATAACAAACTCTTTGAAATATATGATATCAAAAGGGTTGGCTAAGAAGCATCCTCATTTTAGAGATGAGTAAGTGGTGTTGCAGTGGTTGTATCACTTGAGGTGCGGAGCAGAATGCAGGATCCGGAACCAGGTAGGCTGAGTCTACGTCTAACACTTCACTTTCTAACTGTAACACCTCCCGCAAATTATTTAATCTCTGCCTCAGTTTCCTAATCTGTAAACTGGAAGTGATAATAACGCTCATCTCAGTGGGTTGCTGTGTGGGTTAAATGAGCTAAAACATGCAGAGCAATCAGATAAGAGCCTGGCGGACTCTGAGCGCTAAAGTGTTAGCAATTATTATTACACAAGGTCGTCTGCCTCACCAGGGTCCGGTCAGAGCTGAAAGGCAGGTGGGAGACAACCGGCCTCCTGGCCCCAGCATGCCAGGCGCCAAAGCGAGCAATGACTTCAACAGTTTGGTTTTTTTCACGGAGAGTTGGTAAAAATAAGGACAAAAGGACACACTTTAGAAAAAGCAATAGAAGACTTTTGCTCACTAGTTAGTATTGAGATCTCAGGTGGCTCTTTTTTGGGGGCAACAAATCATACGGTGTTTAGCAGCAAGAGATGAGAAAGGAGAGAAATAAGGATGTTCTGTTTAAATATTAGTACCAATATTGTGTTTTTAAAAATAAAGGAAAAAAATTTTTAAATAACAAAACCTGTCCAAAAATTTTTTAAACATCCAAGTTCTACACTTCTTGTGTATTTATTAAAGCAGCAGTAACAAAGATTACTAAGAGAAGTGAAGGATGCCTATCTGTAAGAGAACCAAAGAATATCTTTTTGTTGAAAAAATGTTTCTTTTATGCTGAATTATTCTAATATTGTCTTAATCACTATTTTTTGGCAGAAATATCCTGAAGACATGTTTCTAACAAAAACTATTTCCCATGAAAAGCACTCTAAGTAAAATAAACTTCTAAGATTAGCAACTAACTCTAAACCACATCACATACAAATTATTATCAACCTGCTTACTTGACTTGCTACTGTCGTTTTGTTCTACTGTTAAAAACTCATCCTTTCTACTTAGAAAATGTGCCAGTTAAGTTCAGCTGTATGATGCAATAAAAGCCTAAATAACAGTTGCTTAAATAAGACAGAAATTTATTTCTATTTTAAATATCCTGTACGTGTGGTGTCCATGGCCAGCAGAGTAGTTCCTCGCAGTCGTGGCAGACCAGGCTCTTCCTAGCTTCCCTCACACCCCTTCCTTCAGGGCCCCAGACGGCTGTGTGGCCCGCAGTCCTAACGCCCACTAAGTAGGCAAGAGGGCGGAAGAGGAGAATAGCCTCCTTCAACACCCTACGCACATCTGCTCTCATCTCACTGACAGGAACCTGGTCACTGGGTCGCTCCTGTGAACAAGTGGAGCTGGAAAACAGTCTTGGCTGAGCCACTTTCCTCCAGAAGTGAGGGTGAATACTGGGAGGCAAAAAACGGACTCAGCCTCAGGAAGGAAACCCCGTAACATGGGAGAGAAGAGCCTGTGGCGGGTGGGTGGAATTCTGATTGTACTGATAGTGACTAGGGAAAACTGGGCCGGAGGACAAACGGCTCTGTGTGATCTGTGAGTGGGCGGGAGAGGCGGCGTACGTGGACTGTGTTTCCTCCTCTTTCATTTGTACCTTTCTGGTAAGGCACTTACAATCTGACTAAAAAGTACTTATTAGTATCTAGTTATCAGCCGTGACACCCAGGTGCTAACACATCCAGACCCGGTCTGTGTAATCTGGGATCATTTTCACCGAGAATCAAAGACTCCAACTTGATTCCATGTTCTTAGTTTACATATGAAGTTACTATTGACACGACAGAAACTGTACTTTACTTTGAACTCCAGGAAGAGTGAAAATAGAAGGCCTGGAGGGACAGCACAGTGCAGTGGTGACAACTGCAGACTTGGGAGCCCGAAAGCTTTCATTTCAATCCTGGTTCCCCTTTTTACTAAAAGAGTGAGTTTCACAAGTTATTTAATTTCTCTCTACTCTAGTTTCTTCACCTACAAAAATGAAGATAATAGAAAAACCTACTTGGTAGAGTTGGTGTAAGTATTAAATGAGTTTATAGATGTAAAGCATTTATGACAGGACCTTGCCCATGGTAATTGTTCAAAAAAATGTTAGATCTTATCAACTGCAGGCTTGTATTCTAGAAGAAGGCAGAGCAGTGCAGCCTGCAGTTACGAGGGTGATGGCAGAGAGAGAAAGCACAGCCTGAGGAACTGTGTGCTGTTAACGGGGAGGATTTTGGTTTCGTCATACTCAAGCTGGAATCGGTTCTCCCTTCTGAAGAATGAAATCCAGTAAAATCTTCATACTGCCACAACATTATTCAGAAACAGTTAAGTGAAAGTGATCGGATATTACATAGAAGGACACAGAAATAGACGTCAGAGAGTAATAGTACCCCACAAGAGAGAGAGAGCATCATAGGACAAAAGAAGTGGCAGGCATTTTAAGAACTTGGTAAATACAGAAGGAATTGCCTCAAATTTCATTCGGAGAGGGACAACAAAAGTTGGTCTATAGAAATACATTGGAGTGTTGACTACCTGCAGTACAATCTTTAAATACTTGCACTGACTGCAGGTCCTATGCAGCTCTTACTGAACACCCCGATGCGGGATCAGATGTTATAACATGACAAAGATGAGGCTGGCAGGTCCTGCAGAACCTGGATTACAAAGGACTGCTCTTACATTTCACTTAGTCATGAAAGTACTTTTCATGGGAGAAGCTGAAAATTATTAGAACTCTGTATCATTTCTAATATATTTATATATAAGAACACGTTTTTCTTCTTAATTATGTAATTTTCAGTCCCTCCTGTGACTTGATAATATTCATCCTTTTTGGCTGTCATAAAACCCAGAGTTAAAAAACCTCTTCAGGTTTTGTTCTGGACACCTGAGCTGGGTGGACTCCAGAAGATACTCCCCTGACTCCCACAGTGAGCAGGCAAGACAACACCCCAAACACAGGTGCCTGCCGCTGGCTGACTCACCCCCTGACTGTGCACATACAATATTTCTTTACGGAAAACTAAGAAAAGTTATTTTAATAAAAATATATTCTATTTTAATAAACCCATGTGTGGTAAAAATGTGTTTAGAATCGTCATTGATAGGCTCTTTGATGTAGGTATACGAAAAATGTCATATTTTTAAAGTTTTAGCTCATATTTTAAATAATTACTTTTCTGCTTTAGTTCTGATAATTTATTTGAAGAAGGAACCAAAGACATGGGTAATAGACTTTGAGAATGATTCACATGTAGCTTGGGGCTATGCCTGGGTCATATTTACATCCAATATGAGAATATGAAACAATAGCCAAAAATTTATGCATTGTTTTAAAAAAATCACATAGGCCAGGACAATTCCTTTCATATGTATCTCATATATTCATGGGTTAATTGTGAATTACTAAATCCAACCTTTTATTCAACAAATTTCAAATTGATCTAACACTACATTGAAGGGACACAATAGCCAAGAGGGAGAGAAAAACAAATAAACACACGCTGGTGACATCAGCTGGAGGAGATAGCTGACGATGACATCAACAAAACCATGACCAGAACACCCAAGGACATATAACACAAAGGAGAGGCTTGCTGGAGAAAACAATATTTAAGTGATTTTTAAAATAAGGTTTCCAAAATAAAGGATTCAGTAGATCAATTTAAAGAGATGGTGGATCCTTTTGAGATCTGCCTTAGTAGCTTGAAAAATCAGGTACAAGAAATATTTGAATAATGGAGAAAAGATAAAAGGACTTAAAGATTATGATACATCCTGGCAAAATGCCTGAACACCAAGGATGAAAAAAACATTACATTATTCCATATACAAAGAATAAGTTATCTGCAGAGAAAAAGGTCATCAGATTTACATCTGATTTCTCACCTGCAACATCAGGAACAAGAAGGTATTGGACAAACACATAGAGACTGAAATCAAGAATCCTGGACAAGCTGAGGCATCATTCATCTGCTAACATTAAAGAAAGACTTTTGAGTATACACAGCATCTCAGAGTGAATAAGCATGTCCCCCAATGGAAAGTACTGAGGAGAACACGCAAGACCTAAAGATGGGAAGATAAATAGGAGAGTAAATAAGGTGACCAGTGACTCTTGTAATGCATTTACTAATGGATAAATCCAAGTGGAAAACAGCATAATTCATGGCAGTAATTATAGCCCACAATATATACTGACGGCTTTCGGGACAGTATTTGTTTCTCGTGTGTGTGTGTGTGTGTGTGGTGGGCAAAGGAGACAGTTAAGGAAGGGCACTTTCTTTGGAGGCAAAATAGTTGTTAAGTTAATCCATGAAAAATAAAATCATGTACACTAGTCATGTATTGAAATTTCCCATTAAAAGACAGGAATTGCCTGAGTTAAAAACCTAAACTCAGCTATCGGTTATTTATAAGAAATTCACTAAAATCAAAGTGGTAAAGGAAGATAACATAAAAGGATTGGGAAAGCAAAGAAGGTGCAAATGCAACAATGCAAGAACGGCAGTAGCATCAGATCAGGTGGAGCTTAAGGTTTAAGAAACTACAGAGGCAAAGTGAAATGTTAGTAATTATAAAAGACATAATTTATGAAGAGATGGTTATGATGTCCATAACCTGAAGATACCAAAACATAGTAGCTAAATATGTAAGGCACAGAATGTCTTTTCATGTGTCCATTGGCCAACTCTGTGATTATACTAAAACCCATAGTATCATACACTGTAAGTTTGTGAATTGTACAGTATGTGAATAATATTTCAGTAAACCTGTTACCAAACGTGTACTTAAGAAAAAAAAGAAGTGAAAAGAACTGATATTAAAAACAGGAAAAATTATAAATGAAAATCACAAAGAATTTAATTTTAAAAATCAACAAAATTAATACCTATATATAGAAACATAGTCCCCAATTAGAAAATTTATACGTTTTGATATGTTCATGGAGCGTTATACAAAAACAAATCATATAGTTGGCCACAAGGAAACTGGGGGTTTTTCTCATGGAGATCCTATAAATCTATAGGATCTATAGATATGCTGACCATATCCTAATACATTTAGAAAATATTAAATAGTCTTAATTTATTTCAAAGTAATAAATATACTCCTAAATAACTCCCTGGATCAAGGAGGAAAGCAAAACTGAAGTCTAAATTATATGAAAAGCATATAAATAGGTAAACACTGAAAAGACATGGGCAAAAACTATATGTAGGAAAACATAGTTCTTAGAGCTTTATTATTAAAAATGAAAGCATATAAATAAATAGACATACTACTTATAAGAAACATACATAATTTAACAAAATTTACTATAAAATTTGGAAAAGAAATTAATAGAAATAAAAGCAGAAATTAATTAAAACTAGAGAGAATAAATATATTTAAAACTTCTATGAAGATACGAGTGAAGCACGTCAAATTCTGATTAAGGAAGGGTTGGATAGCAAAAATATACAAGGCTGAGAAAAGAGATATAACCAACTACTGAAGACATTAAATGAAAAATTATACTTGAAGCCATGGGGTAATAAATTTTAAAATGAACAGGACATAAAGTATTTCATAGAAAAATCTAAATTTCCAAGTTGAACCTAAGAAGTGGAAATTCTTGAATATATAAATTGCCTATAAAGAGACTGGAAATGTGATTAAAAATCTATTTAAGAAAGAACCTGGATTATATGGACTCATATAGCAAATTCAATCTAACCTCTGTCCTTCAAAGAAAAAATACTTTCAAAGTTATTTAATATACTCAACAATGTGAAAGCACATGGAAAATTCTTCAGTTGATTTTAAGAAGACAGCATAATTTTAATGATAAAACCTAATAAAGATCAAAAAATGAGACCAATTTTAATTATTTCAATATAAAATTTTAAATTAAATATTAACAAATAGAAGCTATTCCTGTTTAAAAAGATTAATATCCCATGCCCCAAGTAGGACTTATGCAAGGAATATGAATTATTATGTTATCAGATCTCCTGAAGTTGAATCACCCCATGCATAGTTCTTTAAATTTCCTTAAATGTGCATATGAGTGACACAATTTCAGCAAATCTGATAACATAATCAATTTTACCAAGAAACAGAAGGAGAAAATCATATGATCATATTTTTAAGGATAAGAAAGGCATTTAACACATTTCATACATTCCTAAAAGGAATTCTAAGTAAAACAGAAATAGAAGAACATCACTGACATACAATGACAATTACCTAACAAAAATTAGCAGCTAATATGATCCCAAATATTGAACCACTAAAGCTATTGCAATTATAACTGTGGATTACATAGACAATCACACTATAATTCAACATTAACTTGGAGGTTCTATAAATATAATTAAATACAAAAATGAAATTATCTGTATAATGGAAAAGAATATATGAAACTCTGATGAATGAATGCTATGATTTTATATTTTGAAAACTCAATAGACTCTAGGTTTAAAAATTATTATACTTAAGATAATTTGATAAAGTTCTAAATATAAGCTTGAAGAAATCAATATTCTCTATTTTAACAATAAGTAATTTGAAAGGAAATAAGACAAAATTTTTCCAAGACAAACAAAAGTTAAAATCTTTAGGAGTAAATTTAACAAGAAAGTCACAAGATCTACATGAAGAAAATAATAAAATGATTTTGAAGGGCTAAAAAGAAAATGGAATGGAGATGCATTGTATTTTCTTAGATGACATATAACAAAAATATAAATTTTGAAAACATCAATGTATAAATGTAATGCAATTCTAATTAAAATATTGATAATTTCAGTTGAATAAAATGATATTGAAATGCACATGGAAAAACTAATTACTAATAATATCCCAGAATAATGCCAAAAAAAAATAATATTGAGAATTGTCTTATAAGAGATTGGCCTTATAGTGCAAGATAATAATCATATTGATATGTCCCCAACATAGAACAGATGGATCAATCAATGGAAAGAAGTCCATATTATATGTATATGTGTATGTGTACAGGTATACATATACAGATACATAAATATATACGTCTATTGACAAATATCTATGTCAAAAGTTATAGTTCAATACACGTTTCTTTAAGTGATGAATTATATATATAAATTATTGGCATAACACTTAAAACTGTTAAATCGGACCCCATCTATATATACAAAAATTAATTTCAGATGATTTAAAATACAACTTAAATTTTAATTTAAATTTTTAAAACTTTAAGTTAAAGAAAACTTACCTACAAAATCTATATAAGAAGAATCCTACCAAAAAGCTGAGAGATCACATGAAAAAGACCTCAACTACAATAGGATACCTAGGATGTATAAAAAGTGACAGAAACATTTCACTTTAAAAAAATGTGTAATAAATACAAAAAAATGTATAATTTAACATGGCAACAGATACAATACACAAAGTAATTGATACCCAGTAATAAAGGGAAAAATAAAATCAAAGATAACTAAAAATTAAAAACACTTTTTATTAAGCTTTAAAACCTATAAGCAAGTAATGAGAGAATGAAGCACTACAGCGTTAAGTGGGAATCCCAGCACTTTCACAACAGCTGGAGCTCAGGGAGGGACGAATGTGGCGGGATGGCAGGGCTACAGCCAGCGAAATGAGCGGAGGCCAGAGAGGAAGGACTTTATCTGTCTGCGCACTTGAACATGACTGTGAACGGCCTGTAAGTCAAGGAGTGACAGCTCAGACACCCCTGAGCTCCAGGTCCAGGATGGGCTGCAAAGGGTGACACTAGAATCAGAAGCCACTTTGTCATTTAGTAATTTAGGAGGGACTCATGATAGCCCATTCTACCACAAGGTCAGTCGGGAGAAAAAAACAGCAATGAGGGAAACCAACCTTCAAGACTAGGTCTCTAAATTAAATGTAAATTTACATAATTTATATGGTAACTCTCAAGTGGAGCACAGATAATCACAAAAGTTTAAGCATTCTTGCTACAGAATAAACTTCCAATTAAGAATTTTTTCCTGGCAAGATCACTAATGCATTTCAAAACTTACCAACATGTAATAAACTGTATGTTTAGAACTTAAGTATCTCTGATGATCCCTTCAACATTCTAGATCTTTACATCATTTTGGAAGAAAGGGGACTTTCCACCCAAAACAAAATTATTTCATCTGATTCCTGGAATAAGATTAAAAATTGCCAGAAAGAAGCAAACAAAAATTCTCATTATAAGAAATTAACAGATGTGCTTTGGCAAAAGTTACCTGTCCTTGACCTCCATGACAATCTTTTACTTACAGAAAGTGTGCCATCTGATTATTTTTAAGCTTATAATCCTTTCTTGCCAAAACTGTGAAAATAGCAGATATTTCAACTATAAGAAAAATAGTCCATGTGCTCCAGGTTTCAACAGCTCATGATTAAGAAAAAGAGAGAGAGAGAGAGAGAGAGAGGGAGGGAGGGCAGGTGGGAGGGGGAAGAGGAGGGCAGGAAGGAAAGAAGAACAGAAGAAAAAAATGGCATATTTCTATTAATACCCAAACTACAATGGCTCTGAGCTCCCATCATTCATGTAACAATTCCACCCCCTCCTCAGCAGGTCCCCCAGTGTTTCTCCGAGTTCTAACAGGGATGCCTCACATTTGCTCACACACCAGTCTGCTAGCTACAGTTACCAGATGCATCTGTTCAGTTTTCCTCTTTTGCTCCAGCACCTCCACTGGAGCAACCACAGAGAAAGCCTCTTTGTGAAAATATAAAGGCCATGCCAAAGGCTTTCTCCCCTTCTGCTTACAAGGCTACCTGTTTGGCTTTTACATTCTGTGGGAGAGGTGAGAAGAGACAGGCTCTTCATCTGCAAACCCCATTTAGTCACCTGAGCAACACGGGTGCTGCATCTGGTTGTCATCTGTTGCTGTCTGGTCGGAGCCCAGTCTTCCCAGAAAAACAGCTTACTGGACTGTTGTCCCCCTTACCACGGGGGACAAACCCTGTTTACAGAGCAAGGTCAGGAATACATGTTCTTTCATCCCCTCCACCAATCAATCTCTCAGAGCCGCTCCTGCTGTAGAGTGCTCTGAGCAGGACACAGACACATGTGCTTAAATCCCACCCTCCATCACAAAATGAAAGCTCCATGTTTCAAACTGTGCAATTTGCAAATTCAGATTAAACTTGTCCTTCAGAAAATAAAGCTGATGGGGTTGTATCACTAGTTAAAATTTTTATCCCCTTTTATTAAAAAAAAGAAAATTTGTATACCCTTTTATTTAAAAAAAGGTAAATGTCTTCATAACAGTATTACCTTTTATTATAATTTTAGAGATTTTACTGGTAACAAAGAAATAGGAAAGGAAACATTGGACCATTCAAAACAACTAACATAAAAAAATAGTATAAATACAAGATTTAATTACAACGGTGAATAATTAAGGTCCTGTAAAAGAAAAAAAAAAGGAAAATAGAATATGTTAAAGCATTCTTTCAAATGCTTTTCAATGCAACCTGTGAAAATAAGATTTTTAAGAAAAAGAATAGAAGTGCACTCCTCTGATTCTGGATTTGTCATTTGTACAATTGGATTTTAGCTTTAATCTCTTTTCTTCAGCCTTTCATGTTTTACAAGCATATATGCATGTATTTTTTAAGTATTAATACCAGGCTATTAAAATGCCCCAGGAGTGCACACTTCCATTCTTTCTCTTTAAAATCACAGGCCTTAACAGGTCAACACTTTGTAAAGCATATGAAGGAATGCTTCATCTCACCCCATTTTCCTTCTCTTTTTGTCACATTTATGTATGTTATGAATGCGCACATGCGCGCACGTGTGTGTGTGTGTGTGTGTGTATAAATCTATCTATATGTATACATACATAATTTATAAATTCTTAGGTTAAATTTTATACACACTGGTAAAGAGAAAATCCCTGAATATATCTCTCAATCTTCTAAACCTCATTATCATCTTCTATATTAATACTTTACATAAAAACATATTTATGTATTTATATTTATAGCTTATCTTCATATTTATTATGTAAAATGTCATACATATACTAAACCAGAGAAGACAATAAAATAAACTCCCATGTTCCTACCATTAAAAACTTACTGTAATAAATACATGGGATGTCCTAGTCCCAGTATTCTCGGTCCTCAGTAACATGTCAGGATCCGATAGTTCAACATCCCACAGAGCATCCATCTCCCTCCTGGACTTCCCCTTACCTCTGTCTTTCTTTTCTACCTTTCATTCTTCCCCTTCCTACTTACTCTTTCTCTTTTACTGACTCTTCTTATCGAGGTTATGACAAAGAAAAGCAGATATACAGAAGAGAAAGAGAAAAATAATGGGAGAGAACATGCCTTCATCTTATCTTGTCGCTTTCAGATGCCTGTGGCTTACACAGTACCCAGACACACAGATGTCTGCATGCCAATTCCCACCTCCTCTGACATTCATGTTTACCTCCCAATTACTTCTATCAAAAATAATTAAAAGTGCATCATTTTTTAAGAAATGACTTTCTAATTCATGCATCTTGGTATATGTCAACCCAGGTTGCCTTTCTAGTAAAATTTACTCCAGAAATGGAACTCTGGAACAACAGGACCTTGCACTGGAGATGGGATTAAGGAACAAAGCTGGTGTCATGGCAGCAAGTAACACTGAGGAGAGTAGGAAGAGGCTGGGTTCCCTGCCGTGCTGTGAATCCTGAAGGCGATATGCAGGCGAGAGTTGGGTTCCAGGATGCAGAAAAGGTCATCTTTACTGCATTTCAAAATTTACTTCAGGGCTAGCCTTGAACACAGGAAAGAAAAGCTCTAATTTCAGCCCCTAGAACTCAGTACAATTAGTGCCACATTTTAACTGCATCTTGATTAATTGGGTATCTGTGATGCTGTCTGGAGGGCAAATCAGCATCATAAGATTTTAGTTTTGAGTGAGAGGTTCTGCAAATTAACATAATCGGTTAGGAGCTACTTGTATTAACTATACTTCCAGTGTTATCAGTTTTTAGGTGGGGTTATGATATTGGGGGTATAAGTTTTTGCATTTAACAATATGCACTGAAGTAGCAGAAGTGAAATGAAACATCCTGGATTTGCATAATCTGGGAGAATAGGAGGAATACGGGAGAAAGACAAAACAAGATTGGCCGTGAATCATTGTTGAAACTGGGCAATAAAAACACGGGAGTTCATTTTATTGTCCTATCTGTCATTGTATATGTTTCAGATTTTACATAATAAATATGTAAATATTGTAATATAAAATTCCAATCACCAATCAGCCAAGCTTAATATGTACTACACAGTATCTTCAATAGAAACCTTTTTTCGTTTTCTACTTAAGTAGCTATGGAAAGAACAGAGAAAGTTGTTCAATGGGAGTTAATGAACTTGCATTCACTGTACTGAGAGACAACATTAGTATCAAACTCGTGAATACAAAATGCTGAGGCAGAAGGTTCACAGCTGTGAAAGGGAAGCACTTCTAACCAGATCACCAAGGGGAGACAGTGCTGTCTTTCTGAGACAAAACAACCAAACTGACCATCCTGAAAACTGCCCATATGCCTGGAGAGCCCATAGCAGGTAGAAAAGTTCAGTACACAGCAGGAAATAGTGTTATGACAGTAAGGTAATACTATTATTTGGTTGAGGCAAAAAAGAATGGGAAAACTATCAGAAAGGATTTTGTCTTTTGGACTATGTACAGACTATGTACATCCACTGTAAAATTAAAATAAACTACTCAAAGGACCAGAGGTCCCAACATTCATTTCTTCATGTAAATCATTTTCCCTACTCCATTTATTTTATAATATACAGCAAGGGTTGTAGGACATTTTTATTTCTTCCCTTTTAAAGTAAATACTCATATTTTAAAATAATACACCATGGTAGCAGCAACCAGGTCCTGAAAGAGGACTCTTTCACTGTAGGAGTTGCTTATACTTCTATTAAGGATACATTTGCTTTAAGGACAAAATCTGTGATGTTATCAGTATGAGGGCTATTTTCTTCCCACCACTTTTGTAGGTGTGTCAGACAACCTTTTAAAGGTTACTACTAAGTTGGGAACCCTTGTTCTTCTCTTCTTGGGATTAAAAGGAAACGGTGTGCCCTCTCACAGGGAAGCGGCACAAATAAGGCTGGCTTTGTACAGAGGTCTTTCTCTCTTACAAGTTAGTGGTGATTTATATTACCTGACTTTTTAATGGTCCAGGAGAATTTTTTCCATTTATCTTTCACACCATTGTGAGAACCAAATACTCTTCCGAAAGAGAGAGAATGAGAGAGGGAGGGAAGAAGGGGGGGAAGAGGGAGGATGCAAAAAGAAAAGAAAGGAAAGGAAAAAAGAAAAAGAAAAGTAAAGCTTGAAATACTAATTTTTGGAGTACTTGGTACTGAGCAAAATGATAGTCTTCTACTAGGGGAGAAGTTTGCTCAGCTCCCTTGAATATTAAAATAAAGGGTTAATCCTTGTTGACCAAATTTGACTATTTGTATATTTCATTTTCTATATCAATATCCTCTTCACTTATGTGGATGAGAGTGAAACCAAGTGATTAGAAAGTAAGCTCACTGAGGATCTGGAAAGGCAAGTAGCTTTAATGGGCTAGTATACAAAAGTGACTTTGGAGTCTGTGGGCCATTTCTCTTCCTGTTGCTGCTACTTAACTATAAATTCTGGCAAAACCTAACCTCTCTGTCCATCCATTTGCAAACCCACAAAATAATTCGAAGAATAGCAAGAATGTTTGTTTGCAACCTCTGAAGTTCCCCTGGGTGAAATTCCAAACTGGCCACTAAATACGGAGGATGGAAAAAAGAGGCAGACCACTCCAGATGGGTATAGCAGGTTTAAGAAGCAAGGAAATTTTTACACAGCAGGACAAGGGAGAGAGCACAGAGTCTCCCTGCCCAGGTCTAGCTGGAGGGTGACCCGGGAGTCACACCCTCTCAGTGACCTTCTTCAGCAAAGGAGCACACCCATCCGAAACCGACCAAAGACTTCAACTCTCTGTTCAAAAAGTTTGGTACTTCATAACCAAAGACGTATTAGCTAATTTTCCCCTCTGGCAAACAGTAAGTTTTTATATACCAAGCACTGTGCTAGGTACTAAGTCTCTAATCAATAAACCATAACTTTGTACTGCACACATTATGCACATGAGACTTTCACTTACAATACAATGAAATCTGGCCAACTGCAAATAATGGTTTACTTAGCTTTCCTATTAAATAAGTGTTATTTTATCTTCTGCTGCCACTTTTTTCCAAGTAATTTATTTTCCTAATTTTTTCCAACACTAAAATATTCCTGAGTTCCAGAACCTGACAACACATTGCAAATATTGGAAGCTCTCTGAAGAGTTTTTAATAAGAATATTAGAAAACCTGTTTTAATGATTGTCACAATAAAAATCAATCATAATACCTTTATTAGTAATTAAAGAAAGATCAGGCATTTATACAAAAAGTATTTTTAACAATAATGTGAATTTAAAGGCCAGTGGTTTGACTGCGGCTGAACCAAAGTCACCATTATGGTTCAGAACTTAGATGGCAAAGGTACAGTTCACGACCACACATTCCCTTGGGTATCAGAGCTGAGACATTCTTCTCATTAATTCTGACTAAATGAGCAAACCAGCCCTAAACAGATAATGCCCCAGATATATCAGGATATAGAAAATTAGTCTCCAAGGAGTTGAGCTAAAGTAATAAAGAGACAAAAGAAATATTGGGACAACTAAAATTGTATATTATATAAATGTACAAGAAGTCAAATGTTATTGAACAGGTTGAATCATTGCTATGAGAAAAAAATATACCCCATACTTTTAAAAAGCAAAGACATTTCATGATTCTCTAATCCATTATTCCTTGAAGAGAATATATATATAAATTGCACTGTTCATATACATTTACTCATTAAAGAATACATGCAAAGCAAAGAACACACATAAGACCAAAGGCTCAGGAGACCTGGTTCTCATCTTTTATCTTGGGATCTCTAGTATACTAATGAATGTCCCTGATGAACGCCAGCATGTGTGTGCATATCTGCTTCAATACAAATAGCAGACTTGTGAGAATAATAAATGGCAGGATCAAAGATGGCGGCATGAGAGGTGAGACAGAGACCTCCTTCTAAAACCACATATAATACAAAAATATATTTAATACAACTAATCCTGAAAGAGTGACAGGAAAGAAGGCTTCACCAGACTGCATACACCTGGAGGGAAGAAAAGACCTCACATACAAGGTAATGAACCAAAGCCGTGAGCCGACAGGACCCAAGCCCTTCCCCAACCCCAGTTCACGGGCAGAAAGAAGAGAAATGAAGGGGGGAGGGAGTGGAGGCCTAGGACTGCTGAACACTTAGCCCTGGAGATCTGCTCTAGGAGCACAAACCTACATTGCATGGTGATCTGCTGATTAGTGGGGTTGGAAAGCTAAGACAGGCGGAATACCTGGAGAGACTGAGATTCCAGCTGCCTGTGGAAAATCGGGTTACATATCTGGCTGATCTGGGCGGGCAGTCTGAGAGGCTTCCTAAAAGCAAAAGGACGGCTAAAGGGGCAAGGATTGCACAGAGCTTACTAGTCAGGATAAAGGACAGGTAGACAAAATTGTCCAGGTGCCAGATTGGGAATTTTCCGATATTCAGCTGCTCCAGGCCCCTGGCTGGCTACACAGCTCCAAGGCCCCCCACCATAATACAGAGTCTGCTGTGCCTTTCTCCTGGCAAGCCCACACCTGGCTCTCAAAACAGCAACCCCTGTCCTGTCATCAGGACAGCCAGAGGAAAGCCCCACCTATGGCAGCTACAAACACAAAGCACAGAGGCTCACACCTGACTGTTTGGCCCACTGGTTATGGCAGTGGAGACAGACATAACATCCGGGAAGCAGAAAACAGGTCTTTCCTCCCCCCAGGCACCAGCACCACTCCTCTGTGATGCCTGACATCACTTCAGGGACTGAGCAGCACCAGACAGTAGAGCTTCAGGGCACTAGAGGGTGCCACATACAAATAGGAAACATAAAGGAACCTGGTTCAAACAACACCAGAAAAAGTATTCAGAGAGACTGAATTAATCAATCTTCTTGATAGAGATTTCAAAATAAAAATCATAAACATGCTCCTGGAGGTACAGAAAAATATTCAAGAACTCAGGAATGAATTTAGAATGGAGATACAATTGTTGAGGAACACAATGGAGAGTTTTAAAAGCAGATTACTTAACAGTGGAGGAGACAATGAATGAAATAGAAATTAGAGAAGAGGAATACAAAGAAGCTGAGGCACAGAGAGAAAAAAGGATGTCTAGGAATGAAAGAACACAGAAAGAACTTTTTGAACGATCCAAACGGAACAATATTCACATTATAGGGATATCAGAAGAAGAAGAGAGAGAAAAAGGAATAGAGAGTCTCTTTGAGGAGGTAATTGCTGAAAACGTCCCACATCTGGGGGAGGGGGGAGATAGTCTCCCAGGCCATGGAAGCCCACAGATCTGCCAAAACAAGAGACTCAAGGAAGACAACACCAAGACATATAATAATTAAAATGGGAAAGATCAAAGATAAGGACAGAGAAGGAGGAATTAAACAATTCCCAGATAAGCAAAAGTTGAGAGAATTTACCCCCAAAAAACCACCTCTACAGTGTATTTTGGAAGGGCTGCTGTAGGTAAAAGTTAGTCTCAGGTTAAATAGTTGTCACCAGACATAATGAACAGGGATAGACAAAGAGTACAGAATATGATACCTAATATATAAAGAACGGAGTAGGAAGAAAAGGACGGAAAAAAATAACCTTGATACTGTGTTTGTAACAGCAAAGTAAGTAAGTTAAGTTAGACTCCCAGCCAGCCAGGGGCCTGGAGCAGCTGAATAGCACCATGAACCTCTGGGAACCACGAATCTAGAGCCGGCAATGGCAATAAGTACACACCTACCGATAATCACCCTAAATGTAAATGGTATGAATGCACCAATCAAAAGACATGGAGTTGCTGAATAGATAAAAAAGCAGGACCCATCTATATGCTGCCTACAGGAGACTCACTTCAAACGCAAAGACATATACTGACTAAAAGTGAAGGGATGGAAAAAAATATTTCATGCAATAGGGAGAAAAAAGCAAGTGTTGCAGTACTTCTTTTAGACAAAATAGACTTTAAAGCAAAGAAAGTCATAAGAGACAAAGAAAGACATTGCATAATGACAAAGGGTTCAATCCAACAAGAGGATATAACCATTATAAATATCTATGCACCCTTCATAGGAGGACCTATATATGTGAAACAAATACGAACAGAATTAAAATGGGGAAAAAAATGTAATGCATTTCTTGTAGAAGACTTCAACACTCCACTCACTCCAAAAGACACAGAAACTAAGGAGGCAGAAGCAATGAACAACACATTAGAAAAGATGGATGTAACAGGCATCTACACAACTCTACAACCAAAAGCAGCAGTATACACATTCTTCTCAAGTGCACATGGAACATTTTCAAGAATAGATCGTATACTAGGCCACAAAAAGAACCTCAGTAAATTCAAAAAGATTGAAATTGTACTAACCAGCTTCTGAGACCACAAAGGTATGGAACTAGAAATAAACAAAACAAAAAAATCCCACAAACAAATGGAGGCTTAACAACATGCTCCTAAATAACCAATGGATCAATGACCAAATAAAAAGAGATCAAGCAATACATGGAGACAAATAACAATAATTCAACACCACAAAATCTGTGGGATGCAGCAAAAGCTGTGCTAAGAGGGAACTACGTTGCAATACAGGCCTATCTCAGGAAATAAGAACAATCCCATATGAATGAAACTAGAAAAAGAAGGACATGAGACCCCAAGTCAGTAGAAAGAGGGACAAAATAAAGATTAGAGCAGAAATAAATAAAATTGAGAAGAATACAATAATAGAAAGAAACAATGAAAGTAGGAGCTGGTTCTTGAAGAAAATACACAAAATTGATAAACCCCTGGCCAGACTTAAAAAGAAAAACAGAGACTCTACACAAACAAACAGAATCAAAAATGTGAAGGGAAAAATCACTACAGACACTACAGAAATACAGAGAATTATTAGAGAATACTATTGGAAATTGTATGCTAACAAACTGAATAATCAAGAAGAAATGGACCACTTTCTAGAAAAATACAACCTTCCAAGGCTGACCCAGAAATAAAAAGAAAATCTAGACAAACCAGTTAATAGTAATGAAATTTAACTGGTAACCAAAAAACTACCTAAGAACAAAACTCCTGGATCAGATGGATTCACCGCTGAATTTTATTAAATATTTAGTGAAGACCTAATAACCATTCTCCTTAAAGCTTTCCAAAAAGTTGAAGAGCAGGGTATACTTCCAAATTCATTCTATGAGGCCAGCAAAGACAACACAAAAAAAGAAAATTACAGACCAATATCCCGGATGAACATAGATGCAAAAATACTCAACAAAATATTAGCAAACTGAATTCAAAAGTACATCAAAAAGATCATTCATCATGATCAAGTAGAATTATTCCAGGGATGCAAGGATGGTACAATATTCGAAAATCCATCAACATCATCCACCACATCAACAAAAAGAAGGACAAAAACCACATGATCATCTCCATAGATGCTGAAAAAGCAATTGACAAAATTCAACATCCATTCATAATAAAATCTCTCAACAAAATGGGTGTAGAAGGCCCATTATTATGGCCATATTTGACAAACCCACAGCCAACATTATACTTAACAGTAAGAAGCTGAAAGCCTTTCCTTTAAGATCGGGAACAAGACAAGGATGCCCACTCTCCCCGCTTTTATTCAACATAGTTCTGGACATCCTTCCCACAGCAAGCAGACAAAACAAAGAAATAAAAGGCATCCAGATTGGTGAAGAAGTTAAACTGTCACTGTTTGCAGATGACATGATATTGTACATAAAAAAAAAAATCAAAGAAACCATTCCAAAACTAGTACTAGATCTAATTACTGAATTCAGCAAAGTTGCAGGATAGAAAATAAATACACAGAAATCTGTTGCATTCCTATAATGATAAACTAGCAGCAGGAGAAATCAGGAAAACAATTCCATTCACAATTGCATCAAAAAGAATAAGACACCTAGGAATACATCTAACCATGGAAGTGAAAGACCTATACTCTGAAAACTACAAGATACTCCTAAGAGAAATTAAAGAAGATACTAATAAATGGAAACACATCCCATGCTCATGGACAGGACGAATTAATATTGTCAAAATGGCCATCCTATCTAAAGCAATCAACAGATTCAATGCAATCCCTATCAAAATACCAACAGCACTTTTCAATGAACTAGAGCAAATAGTTCTAAAATTCATATGGAACCACAAAAGACCTTGAATATCTAAAGCAATCCTGAGAAGGAAGAATAAAGCTGGAGGGATTATGCTCCCCTACTTCAAGCTCTACTACAAAGCCACAGTAATCAAGACAATTTGGTACTGGCACAAGAACAGACCCATAAACCAATGGAACAGACTACAGAGCCCTGATATAAACCCAACCATATATAGTCAATTAATATACAATAAAGGAGCGATGGACATACAATGGGGAAATGACAGCCTCTTCAACAGCTGGTGTTGGCAAAACTGGACAGCTACATGCAAGAGAATGAAGCTGGATTACTGTCTAAACCCATACACAAAAGTAAAGTCAAAATGGATCAAAGACCTGAATGTAAGTCATGAAACCATTAAACTCTGAGAAGATAACATAGGCAAGAATCTCTTGGTCTTAAACATGAGCATTTTTTTTCTGAACATATCTCCCCAGGGAGGGAAAAATGAACAAATGGGACTATATCAAACTAAAAAGCTTCTGTACAGCAAAGGACACCATCAGTAGAACAAAAAGACATCCTACAGTATGGGAGAATATATTCATAAATGACATATCCAATAAGGGGTTGACATCCAAATTATACAAAGAGCTCACGCACCTCAACAAACAAAAAGCAAATAAGCCAATTAAAAAATGGGCAGAGGAGCTGAAGAGACACTTCTCCAAAGAAGAAATTAAGATGGCCAACAGGCACATGAAAAGATGCTCCACATGGCTAATCATCAGAGAAATGCAAATTAAAACCACAATGAGATATCACCTCACACCAGTGAGGATGGCCAACATCCAAAATACAAACAACAACAAATGTTGGCGAGGATGTGGAGAAAAGGGAACCCTCTTACACTGCTGGTGGGAATGTAAATTAGTACAACCATTGTGGAAAGCAGTATGGAGGTTCCTCAAAAAACTCAAAATAGAAATACCATTTGACCCAGGAATTCCACTCCTAGGAATTTACCCTAAGACTGCCACAGCCCAGTTTGAAAAAGACATATGCACCCCTATATTTATTGCAGCACTATTCACAATAGCCAAGAAATGGAAGCAACCTAGGTGTCCATCAGTAGATGAATGGATAAAGAAGATGTGGTATATATACACAATGGAATATTATTAGGCCATAAGAAGAAAACACATCCTTCCATTTGCAATAACATGGATGGAGCTAGAGGGTATTATGCTCAGTGAAATAAGCCAGGCAGAGAAGGACAAGTATCAAATGATTTCACTCATCTGTGGAGTATAAAAACAAAGAAAAAACTGAAGGAACAAAACAGCAGCAGACTCACAGAACCCAAGAATGGACTAATAGTTACCAAAGGGACAGGGACCTGGGAAAAGGGTTGGAAAGGAGGGATAAGGGGGAAAAAGGGCTATTACAATTAGCACAGATAATGTAGCAGGGGTGGGGGTTGCGTGGGGGGATACGGGGAGGGCAATATAACACAGAGAAGACAAGCAGTGATTGTATAACATCCTACTATGCTGATGGACAGTGACTGCAATGGGGTATGTGGTGGGGACTTGATAATAGGGGAAGTCTAGTAACCATAATGATGTTGCTCATGTAATTGTATATTAATAATAGCAAAATTTTTAAAAATGTTTTTCAAAAAAAAAAAGCCAGTCAAAAAAAAAATACATGACATTTTCAACATGATTTTTGCTTTGGGCACATAAAAAGAGTGAAAAGGACGTGTAAGCCGATATTGCTCTTGATAAAAGGGAATTGGTAGACCTAGTTAATTTAAATAGTTTATCATCTAAGCAGATATCATTAAGGAAGCAAGTCAGTGAATAAGATCATCAGGTTGTAAAACAAGTTTTAAGTAGATGAATATTATTACTAACATTCCAAGAAAATGACATCTATTTCCTGGCTTTTAAACCAAGTTCAGCATACTTGATGAAATAGGAAATGTTACTGAGTAATATTTGTTATTTTACAAACCGGCTTTTTCCAAGAATTGGTAATATTGGACATTTAACTATTGGACATTAAATGTGAAAGGAAACTCCAAGTCATTTAATTTTTTTCCAGGAATTTTTACAGCAATGATATTTTTTCTTTAAAATATTTGGAGGAAGATATGCTAATATATCTGATGTCTCAATCTATTTAACAAAGGAGTTTCTCTAATTACTCCGGAAAACCTAACCTTAAATTACAGAAACAAAAACTTTTGTTTTATTCTCGGGTTTCAGAGTAAACTGTGCTGGTGCAATAGGTGTATTTAATAGGAAAGCAATTCTATTCCTTTGCATCCAGCTGTTACAGAATGTTTGCAAGATGTGGACATTCACATAGTGCCTTTAAGCACTTTATTAACTCCAGTGATGTGTGTCACTGTGGGTGTGCGGTGGTTCTGAGAGTACTCTGTCAACGAAGTGATGTTTTGGGAAAGAATTCACTCTTTCTCTCATTTGCCACCATCTTTAATAGTACTGCTGTCTGATGCATTTAAAAACTCTAAACAAACTTCAGCAGGTCTGTCTGAAGAGAAACCCTTCAATCAAGCTACTACTGATACATACCAAAAAAGATCCCTTAGCTGCTTCCTCGGTTGAGAAGAAACATTTTCTAAAGTACATAATGCCCAATAAAACTCATCTGAAGTCCTTCTTCCTGATATGCTGTAAGTAAACTGTGAAAGTCGGCAGTCTATATTCTACATATCAGGTGGATATACAGTTTAACCAACTGATGCACAACAGAATATTCAAATCATTTTTATGCTGCAATTTCAATGTACTAGCTATGGCATGAAATAAATAAGGCATCCTCTAGAGCTTAACTTTTTATTATAATATATTTGAGACAGGGACTGTGGGTGTAGTCAGAGTAGGGTGAGGGCCTCTAGAAAAAGCAAGGCAGAATATTTGCAGTCAGAGCAATGTAACTACATGCAAGGAAACCCCCTACCAAAACTCTGTGTTAAACATTCAGCTCTTCAGTAAGTCATTCTTCAGTAAGATCAGTTAATGTTCCCCAGATAAAGAAGAGTAGCACATGCTTTTATTATGCCAATCATTTGTAATCATGTGTAAGATTCACTTTAGCATGCTAAAGGCCCAGGCCTATGTGCTGTCTTTCCTCTTTCAGATCTGATGGCGTGGTTTTGCAAACTGGGCAACTAATTCAGCATGCAGACCCAGCTGTAAACAACATAGTAAAAGGCAGGAAAGATTCCACCTTAAAGATAAGATGGCATTTTAACACCCAGGAAGTTTAACAAGCAAGATTCTTAACTTACTCTTTAGCAAACAGACAATACCTCAGCCCACCTTGGGGGCTGGGCAGGCCGCCTTTTGATATGCCCCTAGACCAAGACTCCAGTATCCCAGAGAGATGGGGCAGGAAATTTCTTGTGTTAATTCTGGGTGTTCAGACACCACTCAGCAGGTCCACACCCCTAAGCCCTTTTTTTCATGTTCTCAAAAAATCCTCATCTGCCTATAAAACCCCTAGACAATGCAGCACACCGGGGCTCTCTTGTCCCCTCCTGGCATGAGCCAGGAGCTCTGTCCTTTGACTTTATTTCTAAATAAAAGCCTGTACCTTGCTCTCCTGTCTTGCGTGTTTATGAAGCTCATTCTTTGGCTTCATGAACAAGAACCCCAGCATCATATTCATCGCTGTAAGAATGTCTCTTTTTTTTTTTTAATATCCTCACAAGTACTGATAGTGCTATATTATATGTGCTCACATTTTAGCGACCCATGGGTAGCTAAGTTCATCCCTCTGGGAGACAGAGGCCACTAGGAAAATAAGACTGTTATTCTCATTTAAACTCTCAGAATCTCTGGGAGGGGCCCAGAAATCTGGATTTTTAGCAGTTCTCCAGGTGATTGTGATTCACACCAAAATCTGAGGACTATTGATACTTAAAATTAAAAATGGCATATTTCTAAATGTCATATTTTAGTAGCCAATGTGAGAACAATACCCAAGACCATTTCATGCCACCAACAGGCCAGGCAGCTCTGACGCACCTATTGCAGCAGCACTTGCCCCAGCTCATCTCATCGACTATCCTTGTGTAGTCATTAACAAGGGCTTCATAATGACAACTTTGTGACCCATTAGAGCCGCGGGCTTTCCTGCCACTGGCTTTATCTGCAAGATAAAAGCTTCCAGCCTTCTCCAATCAGGGAAAACAAAAGTTTTTCCCCTAGGTTTTTCAATATGTTTAACACAGCAGGTGGCTATCTGTGATACTTCTAGGGGCAAAATGGTTTCTCAGGCATCCAGCCCCCTGCTGAGAGAAGGGGAATTCAAAATCTCCAAAGAGTTGGTAACAAACATTCCTGGTATTGGCAGATCTTTATGTCTTTATTATTTCTTCACTTTAAAATGGTTTAAGGGAGAAATGCTTGAAAGAAAAATGAGACAAAATAAAATGCCTATTGTACAGCCATGGTATGTGTTCATACCCAAACGGGAACAGGCTTTATTATAACAGTGTTCCATGACATTGTGGCTCGCGGGGTATATTCATTACCCAAAGCATTAGTTAAATGTAGATTTCTCAGCTCAGCCCAAAGCTTTGGTCTGGGATGGGGCTCTGCATTTTATTACCTCTTCTAAAAGATTCAATTCAGGCAGTCCATAGATGTGCTTGGAAAAATACATCTATGTGTTTGCAGTACATGGCTCTTGGTACTGTTCTCCCTGCTATGGGAACCAAAATTTCAATTGCAATGATTATTTTCATATACTTATACTAGCTGAGATAATTTTCTAATGCTGAATTTTCTAGAAACAGAAATATTTAGTGGAGAACATGAAACACAACTGGTAGCAAATTATATGTATGTTATACTGACAGATTAGTTAACTAAAGCAAATACACATGAAATGAACCTAATGCTTTTCATTGGTTCTGGTGTCAGTGATCATTCATCCACACAAAGGACTAGGGTAGCATTTGGTAAGCATGGTGGAAAGATATCTGCTTAAATCCTGACTCCATGTTCTTTCTTTTCTGTTGTTTTATTAGCTAATTTTCTTCTCTTTCCTACAATGTTCTATGTTCCACACTTGTTTATAAAATAGGTGTTTCCTTATATCAAAGCTTTGATATTATTATCATTATTATTGTTATTCAAGAATTCTTCCTAGTAAGCTAATATGTAGATTAGCATACTATAAATGTATAAGGGAATTTGTGTCCCTCCATTACAGATACTACAAAATATCTGCCGGATATACTGCTACTGAGCTGGGAACAGTTTCTCTCTCTACCTCTTCTCTTCCTTGAACTCTGCCTCTGTGATTATTTGCTCGTTTTTGTAGATATCCATGCAACTAAGAGCTTTGCCTGTATTTCACTACAACTGCGAAGCTGTTTTTGGTAAGGGGAGTTGAACATACCTGAAAGAATCCTTCACCATGACGACTTATTGTAACATAACCAAATATTGCCCCTTGTCGTGCCTTTCTGAGGTTTCTCTTTTAAATGCGTACAATTTTTAAAGATAACTTGCTAAGACTGAACTTTGTCTTTAATGTATACAAACTTTTGAAATGGAATTTGAAGTTATTTACATAACGCTGTACTCTAATGATCACAGAATACGCATTTTAATTTCATTTACAAAATCAACACTAACAACTTTAATCATAATGAGACAGGGACCGTGGGTGTAGTCAGAGTAGGGGGAGAGCCTCTGGAAAAAGCAAGGCAGGATATCTGCAGTCAGAGCAATGTAACTACATGCAAGGAAACCCCCTACCAAAACTCTGTTAAACATTAAGCTCTTCAGTAAGTCATTCTTCAGTAAGATCAGTTAATGTTCCCCAGATAAAGAAGAGTAGCACATGCTTTTATTATGCCAATCATTTGTAATCATGTGTAAGATTCACTTTAGCATGCTAAAGGCCCAGGCCTATGTGCTGTCTTTCCTCTTTCAGATCTGATGGCGTGGTTTTGCAAACTGGGCAACTAATTTAGCACGCAGACCCAGCTGTAAACAACATAGTAAAAGGCAGGAAAGATTCCACCTTAAAGATAAGATGGCATTTTAACACCCAGGAAGTTTAACAAGCAAGATTCTTAACTTACTCTTTAGCAAACAGACAATACCTCAGCCCACCTTGGGGGCTGGGCAGGCAGCCTTCTGATATGCTCCTAGACCAAGACGCCAGTATCCCAGAGAGAGATCGGGGCGGGAAATTCCTTGTGTTAAGTTAATTCTGGGTGTTCAGACACTACTTAGCAGGTCTACACCCCTAAGCCTTTTTATTCATGTTCTCGAAAAATCCTCATCTGCCAATAAAACCCCTAGAGAACACACCACACTGGACTCTCTTGTCTCCTCCTGGCATGAGCCGGGAGCTCTGTCCTCTCACTTTATCTCTAAATAAAAGCCTGTACCTTGCTCTCCTACCTTAAGTGTTTGTGAAGCTCATTCTTCGGCTTCGTGAACAAGAGCCCTGGCATCAATGCCTCCCCACCTAGTTGGGTCGAAAGTATTAGCATGAATATAGAATGCATAAAGCACACTAAAACTCATGGGTACATTAAGCATTTGTGTAATTCTAAGACTCACTCTTTGTTTTCCGACCCTATGTAAACCCCGAAGGTCTTTATCACCAAATATGTAATTAAATTTTTAAATATACTTGGGATATAGAAGTAAAAGATATAATAGGTGAACAAATAAAGAAAATGGCTTAGATAAAAAGACTTTTCTAAGGAACAATCAGTAATATCTAAAATCCATGGACATTATGTGTGTGATTATCTCCAAGACAGAGATACATACTTAAAAACATGTAATCCTTCAAACATATGTGAAAATTCTATTTTGTTTTAAAATGGTCAACCATCATCTGAACCACTGGAAGAAAAAGTGGTGTATTCCACACCAGAAAAATCTAAATGAACAAAAATTGTTTTTGTTAGTGTTAATGTCTGAGGGACATGAGTCCAGGGAGCATGACTTATGTGGGTGAAGGTCAAGGCCGATGGGAGCTTTGGGAAGCTCTACCTCCATCAGTAGCTCTTCGTCAAAGTGCACTGTCACACAGACACCCAAGACTAATAGGGCTAGAAACCAGTCACATTTAGTACCCAGACAAGGTCAGGACTTTTCTTTTATAACAGAAAGTAATAACCAATACAAGTGACATTTGAATGGTGCTTAACTAGTAACATAATTATAAATGTTTCTAGTTAAAATTTAAATAATGATTTTTGATTTATCAAGAGCTACTCAGTCAAGATGGGAAGAAACATATCAGAGATATGAAAATGACAGGGATTCTGAATAACAATATTTAACACAGTTTAGTGATCGATAGAAATACACACTCTCACTGTGGCTAGGAGCTCATGCACTAGCAGTGCCATCTACAAACAGCTGTCCCTCTGTTCCAATTCCTCACTTTGATATTTCATTTTCTTTTAGTTATGTTCCTACCAGACCGCCTCATTTTTCTATTAAAGCATCACTGATAAACAGTCTTATAAGGTTTCACATCAACATTGTGGTTTCAACACTCACCCATATTATCAAGTCCTCAGCCCCTCGCCCACTGCAGTCACTGTCTGGCTATCAGCGTAGTAAGATACTATAGATGATCCTTGTATCTTGTGTTCTCTGTGCTATACAGCCTTCCCAAAGACCTACCTATATTGTGAGTGCCAATCATAATGCCCCTTGATCCTCTTCTCCCTCCCTCTCCACCCTTCCCACCCCCTTCATTGGAAACTGCTAGTCCCTTCTCAGAGTCTGTGAGTCTGCTGCTGTTTTGTTCCTTCAGTTTTGCTTTGTTGTTATACTCCACAGATGAGTGAGATCATTCATTTGGTACTTGTCTTTCTCTGCCTGCAGACTGCCTCATTCTTGTTCCATTTCTTTTTCTGGAACAGTTATTATGCAAAATTTAATGTTAGAATAGTTCTCACAACACCCAAAAAATTACTGATTAGGATGCAGACATACCTCAGAGATACTGCAGGGTCAGTTCCACAATAACGTGAATATTGTAATGAAGTGAGTCACATGAATGTCTGGGTTTCCCCAAGCATGTGAAATTTTATTTACACTGTGTCGTGGTCTATTAAGTGTAACTGCATTATGTCTTTAAAAAATGTATATACCTTACTTTTAAAACACTTGATTGCTAAGAAATGATAAACATCATCTGAGCTGTCAAGTGAGTTGTAATCACCAAAACAAATATAATATGAATGAAAAAGCTTGAAATATTTCTAGAATTACCAAAATGTGATACAGAGAAGTTAGCAAATGCTGTAAGGGAAATGGCACCAACAGACTTGCTCAATGCAGGGTTGCCACAAAACTTCACCTCTTAAAAAATGTACTATCTGCAAAGCTCAATAAAGCCAAGCACAATAAAACAAGGTTTGCCTGTACATAGACTCTTGCTGTTACACAACTGCAATAGCCCCTAACAATCCAATACTGCAAGAGGTAAGAGGTTTATGAACAGTAAATCCCACAGGAAAACAATTTAATACACACAAAACATTCATGTGTTCCATTCTATTTCAAACTCATACGTGGCAAACGTCTACAGAACTAATAAATGATACAAGAAAAGACATTTCCAGATAATGTAAAATAAAAATTTACTAAGTATAGACTGGACCTGAGAAGAAATGAGGGCACAAGCCAGGTATATTTAAAACAAGCCCATATTCTTGCCCCTGAAAAGAACATCTGAATATTTGAGTATTTGACAAACAGTTTAAACCACTATAAACTAATTCTTACCTCTGAGAGAGGATTCCAGGATCCTGAAACTATGACTGAAAAGTTTCCTCATGAGTAGCTAAATATATGAAAGGCCCACCACTGTGATGAAAATGTGAATGGTTAAAATGGATCCTCAGAACCCCCTCCACAGAGAAGTTACCAAAGTTCATCTCAATATTTCTGGGGCATAAAACTTTAAAGAAATAAAGTATTAAAGTACAGTCAGAGCTACTCAAGAAAAAAGGTTTAAAGGTATCACGTGTTCACTTCTGAACTGGTCACTCAGCAGTAAGTAAAACTGTAATTCGATGTAATTGCCCTGTACTTTATTATTCAACAAGTATGTTATTATCAAGAGCCATATGTGAATGTTTTCTGTTATTTTCTGGGTCTATACCACTTACCGCCTCATTGATTCTCTTGTTGAGGAGAGAATGTGGCGATCTTCTGACATTATCAGTAAGGTACAACTCAGCAAGCAGAATAACAGGGCTCCTAATACAAAAGAATGCTTTCTGCCAACACTTATTATGGTGAGATTGTTGGCCTTTTAAGTACATTTCTCATTCATGAAAACATTAATAATACTTGTCCTGCATGCTTTGTAGAGGTTATCTATGCCAATGAAAACCTTGATAATTAACTGTGGTCAGACAATGTGAAGGGTACTGGATATAAACATAGTCCTCACTCATAAAGCTTACTCTACAGCAGAAGAGTCATCATATAAAAAAAGACTGAAGTGATTAACTAACCTGAAAAGTGCGTATGAATATAGTCTTCTAGAAAATTAAATAACATAAATGTAGATTAATATTGTGCTTTCATTTTTATTTTTCCTGTATTGCATGTGTTCAAGTTCATAGGAGGCAGGACTTGCCTTATATCAACAGTATCTAGCCCTGAGACCACTCTATATAGCCATATAACAGATACTATGATTTCTTGGAAGCATTTTATTAAAAAGATGACTTTACAATATTAAATTCATTTTTAAAAGGAAAAAAATCAACTATAATCTTATTGCTGCAACAAAGCATTTACATTTTTGCCTAATACTGTCTGGTTACCTATATAATCTTATTCATTTGAATACAATTATTCAAAGTGTACACATTGTAGCACACTTATTATCATATTGAATTTTTATATTGTATCTTTTAAATAATTTAAAATATAAAATATTAAAAATTTTGTTTCATTAAATTTACATTATTTAAATTTTCAATAAAAATTAGGATGACTTTCTTATTTCTAAGTGTTAAAGAACAGTTTAATTCAAAGTAGTTTCCTCATCATTGTGTCGTCACCAGCCACCAGCCATAAGCGTTTGTACCTAAATTCAAACCACTGTACTCTAACTAACTTACATCACTTATATCTCATAAGACCTACAGTTCTTTTGGGTTTAGTCTAGTCTCCCAAAGGGAGATAATCTTATCACAAAGCGACATCTGTTCAGAGGGCCCAAGCACTCCAGGGAAGGAGATTTTTCACAGGAACCACTACCATACACTGAATAGTCATATTCCAAATAATAATAAATTTGCTTATTCTTGTTCAAATTTCCTGCTTATAACATTTTCTTAGCTTTTCACCACTATCAGAAAAACACAAAATAATGGCGATTGTGGGTAAAGTGGGGTTCCTATGGCCAGGATCCTCACTGAACTTAAACCACCTGATGATGTAACTGGCCTGTTGCTATGCTACTGCTTCCATACCTTTAGGCAATAAGCCATTATTGTGTTAATATAAAGAGTTCCGCCTAGTGCTCTGCGCCCAACAGGGTGGCAGGGCTTCAAGGCTGCAGGAGAGCAGAGCAGAGAGAGGCTGGAGTGGTGGCAGCGCCGAGGAGAGACCCAGAGGACAGCTGTGCAGGACGACTGTGCAGAGAGGCCCAGAGGATGGTGTGTGGGACAACTGTGCAGAGAGGCCCAGAGGACGGCTGTGCAGACAGAGGGGCCCAGAGGCAGAGACCGGATTGCTGCATACAGACTCACTCTGAGTGAACAGGATTTTAGTGACTGACCTGCCACCTGGAAATAAGTTGGGTATAACCTTTTCACCCCAAGAACACTTTGCTGAAAATTTCTTTGGTCACAGTGAATCTATAGCGAACTTGCCTGGGGCTGAAACTCATTTGCAAGACAGCCATAGTGAAGATTCTTATATTACTCCTAATCTTTCACAGAAGGCATCTGAAATTATAACAAGTTAGATATGTATACTTCCATGCCAACAAAATTTTTCAGTTGTTTTATTAAGGGTTTTTAATCAGAAATGTATCTGTATATTATCAAAAATTATTTGATTCTATACTGAAAACTTCTGGTAATTTTTACCTTTAAAATGTTAATTGGATGAATTAGGTGTTCAAAAATTAAAAATCTTCATTATATTCCTAGAAATAACCCCATTTTTCATACCGTTATTTTTTAATGTATCTATATATTATTTCTCTTGATATTTTGTTCTGAATTTTGGCACCAATATTCTTTTGGTAGAATTATAGTTTGATGACATGTAATTGTTTGTAGTAGATTCTCATGTGCCTTTATATTTCTCTGGTATCAGTTGTAATGTCTCCTTTTACTTCTGATTTTGAGTCCTCTTTTTTCTTTCTTTCTTAGTGAAATTGGACCTCTCTATTACTCATATAAATTAACTTGAAATGGATTTAAGACTGAAATATAAGATCTGAAACTATTAAACTCTTAAAAGAAAACATAGTGAAAAGCTCACTGTCATAGGTCTTGGCAATGAATTTTCAGATATGAAACTAAAAGCACAAGCAACAAAAGCAAAAATCAACCAGTAGGATTACATTGAACTAAAATGCTTCTGCACAGCAAAAGAAACAGTAAAAAGTGAAAATCAACCTATGTAATGGGAGAAAATATTTGGAAACCACCTATCTGATAAGGGGTTAATATCCAAAATCTATAAAGAACCCCTACAACTCAATAGCAACAAAAATCCAATTTAAAAATGGTCAGAGGAGCTGGATCAACATTTTTCCAAAGAAGACATACAAATGGCCAAAGGTACATGAAAAGGTGCTCAGCATCGTTAATCATCTTGGAGATACAAAATCACAAGATACCACCTCACACCTGTTAGGATGGCTGTTATCAAAAACACAAAAGATAACAATCACTGGCAAGGATGCAGGGAAAAGGGAGCCCTTGTATACTGCTGGTGGGAATGTAAACTGATAGAGCCATTATGTAAAACACTACATAGGTTCCTCAAAAACCTTAAAAATGATCCAGCAATTCCATTTCTTGGTATATATCTGAAGGAAATGAAATCATTATCTCAAAGGGATTATCCGCACCCCCATGTTCACCACAGCATATTCATAATAGCCAAGGCATGGAAACGACCTAAGTGTCCATCAGTGAATGAAAGAATAAAGGAAATGTGATGTATATAGATATAGATAGATACAGGTACAGATATAGATAAAATGAAATATAATTCAGCCACAGAAACAAGGAAATCCTGTCATTTGTAACAACATGGATGAAATTTAAGGGCATTATGCTAAGTGAAGTAAGTCAGAGGAAGAAGGATACTGTTGTACAATCTCACTTTATATGGAATCTAAAATACCTGAACTCAAGGAAACAGAGAGTAGAATTATGGCGGCCAAGGGAAGGGAAGGGCAGGTAGTACAGATGATGGTGGTAAATGCATACAAACTTTTAGTTATAAGATGAATAAGTTTTGGGGATATGTTATACAGCATAATGACTAAAGTTAACAATGATGTATTGTATATACAAAATTTGCTAAAAAAAGTAGGTAAGTTTCTCACCAAAAACAAAAAAGAAACTATATGAGTTGATGAATGTGTTAATTAACCTTATTGTGGTAATCATTTTGCAATATATACAGTATCAAATCATCACACTGTATACTTTAAACTTCTAAAACTTTATATGTCAACTGTATCTCAAAGCTAGAAAAAATGTAAATAAATTTTTTAAAAATAAAAAAGTTAAGTATAAATACATATTAATATATCTACATAAGACTGAAATGAAGATTAAATGACTCCATTTAAAGTATGTCTTTCAAGGAAGTTGTCGATAAACTTTAGTAATGATTATTATTACTATTTTTATTATACAGAGAAAACACACTAATG
>JAQQAC010013566.1:1186581-1236005 GCA_029783875.1 Phataginus tricuspis | reverse complement strand
GGGGGGGAGGGGGAGCGCTCGGTCCCACCGGATCGCCGCCCGTCCGCCTCACCGGATCGCCGCCCGTCCGCCTCACCGGCTGCTAAGTTCTCACAGGTGTAGCTGTACGCTGTGCACTTTCCTGTGTATTCTGGTCTCTCTTTTAGGGATAGTTGCATTTGCTGTATTTTCGTGAATAAATATAATGTTGGGAGGAATTTTTCTGCTAGTCTGTTCACGACGCCATATTCCCGGAAAACATGTATCTTTTTTTTTTTTTTTATCTCACTCACAATTACAACAAAAATAATAACAACCCTGACAATAAATCTCAAAAAATTAAGCAAGATCTTTATAGAAAAAAGCTTAAAACAGCACCAAAGCACATGGAAGAACTAGAAAAATAGATACATGTAATATATATATATGCATAGAAAGGCCCTATAACAAAAATGACAGTTTCCACAAACTAAACTACAAAGTTAATGTGCTCCTACTCCAATGGGGTGTATATACAAAGGTACTAAGTACAGAGATGTGATGATAGTTAAGAGAAGGATGATGTTAACTCTCCCTTTACTACAACCACCACTAATTCCCAGGCCTGATGGGGCAAAGGGAAGGAATAGTTATAGAAATGCAGTTGGAACTGGAAACTTGTGATATACACTTCTGTGCATAGAAACATGCAATTACTGCCACACCTGCTAAGGGTCAGAAAAGGAGCCAGAGGAAGAAACCCCCTCAGCTCTTTCTTCTCCACACCCCAAACTCCAGCTGGTGTCTCTCATTGGCCAAAGCCAAAGTCTTACAGCTTTCAGTTTTAGGTCTTTCACCTCCTTAGTTAACCTTATTCCTATTATGTATTTTATTCTTCTTAATGCAACTGTAAAGGGGATTTTTTTTCTTAATTTCTCTTTCTGCTAGTTCATTATTAGTATATAGAAACAAAAAAATTTGGAATGCTTCACAAATATGCACATCATCCTTGCACAGGGGCCTGCTAATCTCTGTATAATTCCAATTTTAGGATATTTGCTGCAAAAGCAAGCACACTTTTCACTCTTAATTCTTCTATACTACTCAAATTTATTATAACACGTTTTACCTCATAGCTTCACAGCTATATAAAACTTGAAATCAAATCCACATTTGTTCTTTTATTTTGTATTGTGATTATTATCCTACTATGGTGTAAAAATACCCTTGGATATCAAGTTGAATGTTTATGTTGTATATAATTCACAAGCTAATAATTAAGCAATTAGTTTAGTTTTCAAATGAAGTTTCCTTCATATTACTATAATCAAAGTGATATGCTCTCATTATTGAAGATTTTTTAAATTAAGAGAAAAAGGAAAAATAAAAGCACTCTAAAGTGATGCTAATTTTTTATTATTATTACTATTAATACTATTCTTTCCTTCCTCATTCATTCACAGTAGTCTCCCCTTATCCATGGTTTTGCTTTCCACGGTTTCCGTTACCCACAGTCAGCCACAGTCAGAAGCAAATGATCCCCAAAGTTCTGACAAATCGTAAGATCACTTGTAGCTTAACACTACATCACAATGCCTATGTCATTCAGCTCACTTCGTCTCATCACATAGGTATTTTATTCTCTCATATCAGCACAGGAAAGTTGAGTATAGTACAATAAGATATTTTGAGAGAGTAAAACCACAATCACATAACTCTTATTAGAGTATGTTTTAATTATTCTTTTGTATTACTAGTTTTTATTTTTCTTCCCTTACTGTACCTAATTTATAAACTAAACTTTATCATAGGTACATATGTACTACATTTCAGGCATCCTCTGGGGGTCTTGCAACATAACTCCTGTGGATAAAGGGACACCACTATTTATTTGGAGGCGGTGGTGGCTGTTGGCAACTTTCTCAGTTTCTCATGCAACAAAAACTTCAGATCTCATCCACACCTAAAAAAATACCAAAACAACCCATAACTTAAAATGTATAGCATATATATTATTTTTAAAAACTATACCTGAGAGTTTAAATAATATATAAGATTAGTTTAATAATGGTATGAACTACTCACATTAAATACCTACTATTTATTAGGGAATTTACTTACTACCTTTAATCCACACAACAACCCCAGTAGGAAGGTACCAATATGCATGTTCTTCAGATAAGGAAACCAACATTCAAACATGTTAAGCAATTTGACCAGTGGGACCTCGCTAGTGAGTGGGAAGTTTAAGACAGCTCAGTATGGCTTAGAGTCTGAGCTTTTCCAATATTACCAGTTCCCATTCTTCTAAAAGCAAAACTGAGTCTGCTTAAAATCAGTTTTCAAGACTTTTTATGCGATAAATATTTCCCTAAGTAAAACATAATAATTAAAGTATAAATTTTTTTCTTTCATTGAGAAAGAACATAAAAGTATTCCATCTTAAGAGCACAGACACACCCTAGTACCCACCTGGTGAAGTGCACGTGATCAAGTTCATTCCCCCGCGCTAAGGGGGCAGAAGTCCCTAATGGGGTGAGGTGGCTAGTGAGTTCACAGCCCATGATCAGTACAACTGTTACCACTATTTTTTTAAATGGGAGGAAAAAAATATAGATTACTTTTTGCTCTTCATGAAATCACATAAAAATAAAACTTGGCAATAGTAAATTATTCTCCTAATAATTTATTAGAACATATTAGTGAGGACATTCAAAACTTTCTTAAAACAAACATTAATTCTTGGATCAGAGTAATAAACAGTCAAACACATTTTGTCTCTTAACACTGTTAAGAAGAAAATTATTCAAAGAAATGTTTGCACTAGACTGTAACAGCATGAAACACAGGATTCCTCTCAATCATTTTTTTCTCTATATATGATTTTACATAAAAGACATATGTATATATGTGTGTACATATATAAATATATACATGTAGAAAAGTATTAAAAAATGCCAAACACAGAAGAGAACTATTCAGATTTAAAAGAACTTATATTGAAGTTTTGTTTCAGATAGTCATGTTTTCATTCATGAAGTATTTACTTACACTTTTATTGTGGAAATAAATCATACTTATTAAAAAGTATTTGGAAAATAAAAAGTAGGATTAAAAAATTACCATAGACCAATGACTATTATTAACATTTTTAAATACTTTATTTTACTCTTTAAAGAAAAACAGACTATTGTCATTAGAATTCAAATACTAAGATCCCTTTTACATGTCCCCAGTACATATTTTGGGGTTTTTGAGTTACTAAATAATGTGTGATGGAAAATATTAACATCTTTTGCATAATTTTTACTGATTTCTACAAGCTGACAACTCCTGCTTCATCCTCATAACAAACAAAAGCCCATGAGAACAGTGCCCGTTGTAACTGCTACTAATACTTGTTTTCTCACTTTGGGTCTACAAAAAATAGGGGAGGGGATTTTCTCTCCGTTTGTTTTTCTGAGTCTAAGGGAGGTTAACCTCTACCATGAAAGTCATAAGGAACAAATCACAAAGTCCCAGACTATTTTTCATACTTGTTATTCAGTACCTTAATTACCTGCCCAATTAATACACCCACTTCTATCTAATACCATCACTGTTATGGCATAAATCATTCTTTCACGTGCTAATCACTTGTTTATCCATTTATTTATCAAACACCTTTAAAATAAAAAATGCAGGATTAAGGAATTTCATAAAAGATTAAGTATAAAAGTAACCTATAAAAATAAACCAAGTTACCCAATACACAAAAGTAAACTCAAAATGGATCAAAGACTTGAATGTAAGTCATGAAACCATAAAACTCTTAGAAGAAACCATAGGCAAAAATCTCTTGAATATAAACATGAGCAATTTTTCCTGAATGCATCTCCTCAGGCAAGGGAAACAAAATAAAAAATGAACAAATGGAGCTTTTCCAAGATGGCGGCATGAGAAGTGAGACAGAGAGCTCCTCCCAAAATTACAAACAGTACAAAAACATAGTTAATAAATACAACTAATCTTCAGACAGCAATGAGAAAGAATCAGAGTGCATACAGACCTCATGAACAGAGCAGACCTCAAGAAACAGGGTAACGTACGAAAGCCTTAATCCAGCAGGACCTAAGCCCTTCCCACACCCCAGCTCACTGGCAGGAGGAAGAGAAATGGAGCGGGGAGGGAGTGAAAGCCTGGGACTGCTGGACACCTAGCCCTCGACACCTGCTTTGTGGGCAGAATCCCATAGAGTGTGGTGCTCTGGATCTCGGGGAGCTCGGACAGGCGGAGTGCTTGAGAAAATTGACATTCTGGCCATTTGTGGAGGAGGGGGATACACGCCCGGCCGCTCTGTGTCAGAGGAAAGGCAGGCAGTTTGAGAGGCTTCCTAGCAGTGAGAGAGCTGCTGAAGGGGCGGGGTTTGCACGGAGCTTGCTGTGCGGGAGAAGGGAGAGCTGGACAGGGTTGTCTGGGTGTGCTCTGCCCAGATGGTTGGGAGCTTTGAAGACCTCAGGTGCTCCATCCCCCTGACTGCCTACTCAGCTCCGAGGCCCCCCACTGTGACACACAGCCTGCCAAACCTTCCTACTGGCCTGCAGGCACCTGCTCACAAACCCACAGTCACTGCACAGGTGCCGGCCAGGCAAGAGGGAGGCCCCACCTACAACAGCTGAGTCACAAAACACAGTTTACCCGTGTGTGTTTAGCCCACTGCCACTGACACTACAGACAGGCACCGCAGACAGGAAGCAGGAACAGATCTTTCCTCCCCCCAGGCACCACCTCCACTCCCCTATGACCCACAACCTCACTCTAGGGGCTGAGCAGCTCCAGAGACTGGAGTTTCTGCACACTAGTGGGCACCACACAGAAAAATGAAACGTCAAAACAATATGGTTAAGACAAAAATCTCACCAACCCCAGAAAAAGGGCCAAATGAAACCAAACTCGATAATCTTCCTAAAAGAGAGCTCAAATTAAAAATTACAAACATGCTTATGGAGGTACAGAAAAATATTGAAGACCTCAGGAACTAATTTAGGATGGAGATTCAATCATTAGGAAATACAATTTCTGAAATGAAACATACAATGGAGGGAGTTAAAAGCAGATTAGATGTAATAGAAGACACAGTAAATGGAATAGAGAGGTGTAATACAAAGAAGCTGAGGCACAGAAAGAAAAAAGGATCTCTAAGAATGAAAGAATATTGAGAGAACTGTGTGACCTATCCAAACAGAACAATATTTGCATTATAGGAGAACCAAAGAAGAAAACAGAGGAAAAGGGATAGAAAATGTCATTGAGTAGGTAATTGCTAAAAACTTCCCCAATCTGGGGAAGGAGATAGTCTCTGAAACCATGGAGGACCACAGATTTCCCAACACAAGGGACTAAAGGAAGACAACATCAAGACATACAATAATTAAATGGCAAAGATCAAGGATAAAGACAGAATTTTAAAAGCACCCAGAGAGAGAAAAACATCACATACAAAGGAAAACCTATCAGGCTATCATCAGACTTCTCAACAGAAACCTTACAAGCCAGAAGGGAGTGGCATGATATATTTAATGCAATGAAGCAGAAGGGCCTTGAACCAAGAATACTCTACCCAGCAAGGTTATGATTTAAATTTGAAGGAGGAATTAAACAATTTTCAGATAAGCAAAAGCTGAGAGAATATACCTTCCACAACCACCTCTAAAAGGCATTTTGGAGGGACTCCTATAGATCGAAGTATTCCTAAAGCTAAACAGATGTCATCGAATGGAAGACAAAGAGTACAAAATATGATTCATAACATACAAAGAATGGAGGAGGAAGAAAATGGAGGTAAAAAAAAGAACCTTTAAGTTGTATTTGTAAAAGTATAGGAAGTAAGTTAAACTGTTAGATAGTAAGGGAATTGCCCTTCAACCTTTATAACAACAAATCTAAAGCCTGCAATGGCAATAACTACATACCTATCAACAATCACCCTACATGTAAATGGTCTGAATGCAATAATCAAAAGATACAAAGTTACTGAATGGAAAAAAAAAAAGACCCATCTACATGCTGCCTACAAGAGAATCACTTCAAACCCAAAGACATACACAGACTGAAAGTAAAGGAATGGGAAAAAGATACTTCAAACAACTAATAGTGAGAAAAAAGCAGGAGTTGCAGTACTTACATCAGACAAAATAGACTTCAAAACAAAAAAGTCACAAGAGACAGAGAAGGACATTACATAATGATAAAGGGGTCAGTCAAACAAGAATATATAACTATTTTAAACATCTATGCACCCAACACAGGATCACCTAAATATGTGAAACAAATACTAACAGAATTAAAGGGGGACATAGAATGCAATGCGTTCATTCTAGGAGACTTCAACACACCACTCACTACAAAGGACAGATCAACCAGACAGAAAATAAAAAGAGACAGAGGCACTGAACAACATACTAGAACAGATGGACCTAACAGACATCTAACGAACAATCCATCCAAAAGCAACAGGATACACATTCTTCTCAAGTGCACATGGAACATTTTCAAGAATAGATCACATATTAGGCCACAAAAAGAACCTCAGTAAATTCAAAAAGATTGAAATTGTACCAACCAGCTTCTCAGATCACAAAGGTATGAAACTAGACATAAACTACACAAAGAAAATGAAAAAGCCCACAAACACATGGAGGGTTAATAACATGCTCCTAAATAATCAATGGATCAATGACCAAATAAAAACAGAGATCAAGCAATATATGGAGACTAATGACAACAATAATTCAACACCACAAAATCTGCGGGATGCCGTGAAGGATGTGCAAAGAGGGAAATATATTGCAATACAGGCCTACCTCAGGAAAGAAGAACAATCCCAAAAGAACAGTCTAAACTCACAATTAATGAAACTAGAAAAGGAAGAACAAATGAGGCCCAAAGTCAGTAGAAGGAGGGACACAATAAAGATTAGAGCAGAAATAAATAAAATTGAGAAGAATAAAACAATGGAAAGAATCAATGAAAGGTTCTTTGAAAAAATAAACAAAATAGATAAACCCCTAGCCAAACTTCTCAAGAAAAAAAGGGAATCTACACACATAAACAGAATCAGAAATGGAAAAGGAAAAATCACTACAGATACCACAGAAATACAAACAATTATGAAAGAATACTATGAAAAATTATGTTACCAAACTGGATAACCTCAAAGAAATGGACAACTTTCTAGAAAAATACAACCTTCCAAGGCTGACCCAGGAAGAAACAGAAAATATGAATAGACCAATTACCGGCAAAGAAATTGAATTGGCAATCAAAAAACTATCTAAGAACAAAATACCTGGACCAGATTGTTTCACTGCTGAATTTGTTTCACTGCTGAACTTTATCAAACATTTAGTGAAGACCTAATATCCATTCTCCTTAAAGATTTCCAAAAAATAGAAGAGGAGGGAATACTGCCAAACTCATTCTACGAGGCCAACATCACTCCTACCAAAACCAGGCGAAGACACCACAAAAAAGAAATTACAGACCAATATCCTTGACGAACATAGATGCAAAAATACTAAACAAAATATTAGCAAACGGAATTCAAAAATACATCAAAAAGATCATCCATCATGATAAAATGGGGTTCATCCCAGGGATGCAAGGATGGTACAACATTAGAATATTCATCAACATCATCCACTAAATCAACAAAAAGGACAAAAACCATATGATCACCTCCATAGATGCTGAAAAAGTATTCAACAAAATTCAACATCCATTCATGATAAAAACTCTCAACAAAATGGGTATAGAGGGCAAGTACCTCAACATAATAAAGGTCATATATGACAAACCCACAGCCAACATTATACTTAAAAGCGAGAAGTTGAAATCTCTCCCTTTAAGATTGGGAACAAGACAAGGATGCCCACTCTCCCCACTTTTATTCAACATAGTACTGGAGGTCCTAGCCACAGCAGTCAGACGACACAAAGAAATAAAAGGCATCCAGATTGGCAAAGAACTCAAACTATCCTTGTTTACAGATGATATGATATTATACATAAAAAACCCTAAAGAAACCACTCCAAAACCATTAGATCTAATATCTGAATTCAGCAAAGTTGCAGGATACAAAATTAATACACAGAAATCTGTGGCATTCCTATACACTAATGATGAACTAGCAGAAAGAGAAATCAGGAAAACAATTCCATTCACAATCGCATCCAAACGAATAAAATAAATAGGAATAAACGTAACCAACGAAGTGAAAGACTTATGCCCTGAAAATTATAAGACACTCTTAAGAGAAATTCAAAAGGACACTAATAAATGGAAATACATCCCGTGCTCATGGATAGGAAAAATTAATATTGTCAAAATGGCCATCCTGCTTAAGCAATCTACAGATTCAATGCAATCCCTATCAAAATACCTACAGCACTTTTCAATGAACTAGAGCAAATAGTTCTAAAATTCATATGGAACCACAAAAGACCCCAAATAGCCAAAGCAATCCTGATAAGGAAGAATAAAGCTGGGGGGATTATGATCCCCAACTTCAATGATGGCTCTACTACAAAGCCATCATAATCAAGACAATTTGGTACTGGCACAAGAACAGACCCATTGACCAATTGAACAGACTAGAGAGCCCAGATATAAACCCAACCATATATGGTCAATTAATATACGATAAAGGAGGCATGGATATACAATGGGGAAAGGACAGCCTCTTCAACAACTGGTATTGGCAAAACTGGACAGCAACATGTGAGAGTGAAACTGGATTACTGTCTAACCCCATACACAAAAGTAAACTCAAAAAGGATCAAAGACCTGAATGTAAGTCTTGAAACCATAAAACTCTTAGAAAAAAACAGGCAAAAATCTCTTGGACATAAACATGAGCAACTTCTTCATGAATATGTCTCCCCAGGCAAGGGTAACAAAAGCAAAAATGAATGAATGGGACTATATCAAACTCAAAAGCTTCTGTACAGCAAGAGATACCATAAGTAGAACAAAAAGATACCCTACAGTATGGGAGAATATATTCATAAATGACATATCCGATAAGGGGTTGACATCCAAATTATATAAAGAGCTCATGCACCTCAACAAACAAAAAGTAAAAAATGGGCAGAGGAGCTAAACAGACACATCTCCAAAGAAGAAATTCAGATGGCCAACAGGCACATGAAAAGATGCTCCACGTCGCTAATCATCAGAGAAATGCAAGTTAAAATCACAATGAGATAGCACCTCACACCAGTTAGGATGGCCACCATCCAAAAGACAAACAACAAAGTTAGTGAGGATGTGGAGAAAAGGGAACCCTCCTACACTGTTGGTGGGAATGTAAGTTAGTACAACCATTATGGAAAGCAGTATGGAGGTTCCTCAAAAACTCAAAATAGAAATACCATTTGACCCAGGAATTCTGCTCCAGGAATTTACCCTAAGAATGCAGCAGCCCAGTTTGAAAAAGACATATGCACCCCTATGTTTATTGCAGCACTATTTACAGTAGCCAAGAAATGGTAGCAACCTAAGTGTCCATCAGTAGATGAATGGATAAAGAAGATGTGGTATATATACACAATGGAATATTATTCAGCCATAAGAAAAAAACAAATTCTAGCATTTGCAACAACATGGATGGAGCTAGAGGGTATTATGCTCAGTGAAATAAGCCAGGTGGAGAAAGACAAGTACCAAATGATTTCACTCATCTCTGGAGCATAAGAACAAAGAAAAAACTGAAGGAAGAAAACAGCAACAGATTCACAGAACCCAAGAATCGACTAACAGTAACCAAAGGGAAAGGGACTGGGGAGGATGAGTGGGAAGGGAGGGACAAGGGGGAAAAAGGGGCATTACAGTTAGCACACACAATGTAGCCAGGGTGGGGATGGGGTAGGGGGATACGGGAAGGCGGTATAACACAAAGAAGACAAGTAGTGATTCTATAACATCCTCTACGCTGATGGACAGTGACTGCAATGTGGGTATGTGGTGGGGACTTGATAATAGGGGGAGTCTAGTAACCATAATGTTGCTCATGTAATTGTATATTTATAATAGAAAAATAAAAAATTTTAAAAAAAGAAAAAAATGGGACTATATCATGCTAAAAGCTTCTGTACAGCAAAGGACACCATTAGCCAACAAAAAGGCATCCTACAGTATGGGAGAATATATTTGTAAATGACATATCCAACAAGGAGTTAACATCAAGAACATATAAAGAACTCACACACCTCAACACCCAAAAAGCAAATAACCCTATTAAAAAATGGGCAGAGGATATGAACAGACAATTCTTCAAAGAAGAAATCAGATGGCCAACAGGCACAAGAAAAGATGCTTCACATTGCTAATTATCAGGGAAATGCAAATTAAAACCACAATGAGGTATCACCTCACACCAGTTAGAATGGCTAATATAGGAAAGACTGGGAACAACAAATGCTGGTGAGGATGCGGAGAAAGGGGAACCCTCCTACACTGCTGGTGGGAATGTAAACTAGTTCAACCATTGCGGAAAGCAGTATGGAGGTTCCTCAGAAAAAACTCAAAAAAGAAATACCATTTGACCCAGGAATTCCACTCCTAGGAATTTGCCCTAAGAATGCAGGAGCCCAGTTTCAAAAAGACATATGCACCCCTATGTTTATTGCAGCACTACTTACAATAGCCAAGAAATGGAAGCAACCTAAGTGTCCATCAGTAGATGAATGGATAAAGAAGACGTGGTACATATACACAATGGAATATTATTCAGCCATAAGAAGAAAGCAAATCCTACAATTTGCAACAACATGGATGGAGCTGGAGGATATTATGCTCAGTGAAATAAGCCAGGCAGAGAAAGACAAGTACCAAATGATTTCACTCATCTCTGGAGCATAAGAACAAAGCAAAAACTGAAGGAACAAAACAGCAGCAGACTCACAGAACCCAAGAATGGACTAACAGTTGCCAAAGGGAAAGGGACTGGGGAGGGTGGATGGGAAGGGAGAGAGAAGGGGAATAAGGGGCATTACACTTAGCACACATAATGTAGTGGGGGGGCACAGGGAAGGAAGTATAGCACAGAGAAGACAAGTAGTGACTCTATGGCATCTTACTATGCTGATGGACAGTGACTGTAGTGGGGTATGTGGTGGGGACTTGATAATGGGGGGAATTTAGTAACCACAATGTTGCTCATGTGATTGTGTATTAATGATACCAAAATTTTAAAAAATGTTTAAATAAAAATAAATAAATAAACCAAGTTATCTCACTAAAAAGGGAGGATAGCTAGCAATAGCTATTGTATATATTATGCTAAATCTTAAAGGGTCATTTCATACTGTCTGAAATATAAATTCGGGTTCTATTAAGATAAAATTGCTAAGAAATATCAAAGGAAATATAGCTGTAAGCATAAAATAACCTCTCTCTAATTCCTTGAATTTCAAATTTGGGAGAAATTACCAGAATCACAATACAAGCTTGTGTGAGTACACAGACAATTTAATTTTATTAAAACCTAAGTACAAGAACTGACTTGGACCTGAGTAATTAAATGTAGCTATGCACCATGCTTCAGTAGAGTCTGCGTAGACTCTTTTTGTGTTACACTATTAAAATCAATCTCAAATACAATTTCAGTTGAAATACTTTTAAAAGAGAAAAGTCTACCTACAATTCTACCCCCCTAAAAATTAACAGATGACTAATAAAAATATATAAATGTCATAACAATGCAAAGCTACTTAGACATATAGAACTTGAAAAGCCTTGTATACAGTTTTTCAGGTACCATCATAAGCTAGGAAATATAAATTGATCAATAAATGAATAAATATCTCACTCCCTTTTCTTTCAACTCTGTTTATATAGAAATTTGCTAATGATAAAATCATCAATTCCTACAATTCTTACGTATTTCAAATGTTCTTAAGTTTAAATAATTGTTAGTCTATATATATTACATAATGTTCTCCCCAGACCCTTCTTTCTCTTTTGCTAATACATCATCTTGTTTATTTGTGAGGCCCTTCCTTAAGCCACCATTGCACACATCCACGTACACTCTCACACATCATGCTTTAATATTCAAAACATTTTGTGACAATCCCTCATATCTGGCACACCTCCTTAACCCACACCACATTCCCTACCTGACGCTGTCAATGACTCCTTCAAAACTGCCAAACTTCCCCCAGTAATGCGACCCTAAGAGCACTGCACGTGTCCCCCTGTCAGGAGACTCCCCGGCTCTGCCCCATCGCCTGGCTTTACCCTTGCCACGGCGGCTCAGTGGCTCCCTGGAGGACCCTACACATACCTCCCTGTCTAAGTCAGACTCCCCCTTGAAAGGCTTTCTCGTTAGTGTATACCTATCCTTCAGTGCATTCACTCTCTCATATGTTCATGTGTTTATGTGATTATTTAATTTCACAGAAATAAAACTCTCCAAAGAGGCAGGAATCATGCCACATTCTTTGCTCATTATGTCACCAGGACCTAGCTGAGTACAGGGCATAGAGAGAATCTCCAGTAAGTATTTATTTAAAGGGAAGTAAAAGAGAAGGGAAGGAGGGAAATTAATCATTAGGTCAATAGATGACCTCATAGTTACTAAAAGAATTACTTAAATGTCCTCATCTAGTGACCAGAAAGATGACTAATTTGTAAATAAAATACCTTTGAGAAATAAAATGTTTTAGCTTCTTCCTTATCATTTTTACCTCATCATAAATAGCTGTCACTTAAGCTTAGTCCTAATTCCTTTTTTTTTTTTTCACTTTCCTCTAGAGAAGAAAAGCTAAGTTACCATAAAATCTTAGGCCAAGTTCCCCTCAAAAGCAAAACCTGAAATTAAAACTTATGAAGAAATAGAAGATGATCCCAAAGAGTGAGAATGAAGCACCAGGTGAAGTGCAAGATGGAAGGAGTACAAGCCAGGACAAGCGCACAGCGCTGGGTCATCACCATGGCCACCGCCTAGACCACCTGCAGACCTCCAGGAAGCCATTCAGAGCTGCCTGTTCCCACCGACTGAGGGGCTCCCTGAGTGCGGCTCACTCCTCCCCTTCCAGGCTGCACTGCCAGGGGCAGAAAGAGAAATAAGACATGCTGGTAAATTAACACAGCAGGAAGTAAAAGATACTCGCTAAAGCCCAAGGTGAGACGTCGGCACAGCGGAGCCACAGCCTACCTGACTGTCAGTCCCAGTCTTAGAAGGGGGATCAGGGCTGAAGGGATGTGAGGCAGGGCCCAAGAGGCACACAAGGCATCTTATGAGAATCAAAGCATCGCTTATCAGGACGTCAGCCCCAAACAACGAGCCAGCAGCACCAGAGTACCTAAGTCATCAGTCTCATGAAGCCGAAATGAATTTCCTAATGTTCCTTAGGACACTGAATGGAAGGCAGGCGAAGAGCCCGTTTCAGGCATTCTCTACCTTCCGCTTGATTGTGTCCCAAAAAGTCAGTGGTTTCTAATATGTTATCTGGAATATATCATCACTTTAAAAAATAGCACTAAATATTGTAATTCACCTTGTGTATCTATCCATAAATCGACAGATTTACCAAAATTCTAGGCCAATTCACAGAAGTATAGTTAATTTAGGTCATAGTTGAAGTATATTGTTAAAAACATTATTTCTAAAACACCTAACCACCATTTGTAACTTTTCTTCTGGAAGAAAAATATATTCCGAGTTTCATCCATCTACCAATAAGAAGTTGACATACTACTAACTTAACTCTATTATATGCATATCACAATCTATCAGTCTACATCAGCTGCTTTTCAGAGTAAAAATTGGAAAACAAAGGACAGCTATTTCTAACAAGAGGGAGGCTCCAGGATTCTCCACATTAATTACTCCCTATGTGTAGGGTAAATAGAAGTTTTCACCTAGAATTTCCAGAATATTCAACCAGGCCTCAGTCCATTTACATACCAATGGATGTTTACCAGGCAGAGCCTCCACTCTGGGGCAAGGGGTAGAGAGAAAACAGCCATTCTCTCCTCTCCTTCATTACTGGTATGTAATTAATTAGTCTGGTGCTTGCCAGTCACCGGGGACTCACCCAAGGAGTTCTTCCCCAAAGGGGCAGGTGGGCAAAGGCAGCACATGCCACAGCTGTAGGGGACTGTGAGGGCTGGCTAGAACCCAAGTGGGCTGTAAGCAAAAAGCGCCTTTCTCCAAACTGACCTTACCCTTGACTTATTTCTGTCTCAGTGGCTTCACTAAGAACTTGCCCCAGGCAGGGACTCCTGGAGCTACACTATGTGTGAAATTTATTTGTAGTTAGGATGATTTGTACATCATGGGGTATGTATGTTCAGAAAAGAGTGGTTTTTGTTGTACGTGTGTGTGTAGTGTGTGTGTGTGTGTTGTACCACTCTTAAAAGAAAGAAAATTTTGCCAATTTATTATGTTTAGTTACTGTGAATTTGAATTTACTAGCTATTTGAATCATTAGCTTTCACTGTTGCCAAATTCTACCTCAAAAAGGAAATAAAAAAACTGTCTCCAAACCAAATTGTACATAATATAACTACTTAGTAGAATCTGGCCTCTTTTTTATAGTAAGTTGTTAAAATCAAATGGGTTTGGAGTTAGCTGCATTGCTTTAGGAGCCTCTCAGCTCAAAACGCTCACCCCACTATTAACACCAGCTAATGATCTTGGATCCCTGTACATCTTACTAAGAAACCAAGAGGCTGCAAAATTCCAGATGAAAGAAGCATTGAACAGATAAGCTGAATTTTGAGGGTGCTTTTTTTCCCATGGGATGAAAAGTAGGGCCAACTGTCAATGTAGACACACAGCAAGAGGTTGAGAATATGGGCTTTGCCTGAGCAAAAGATCATTGATGTGGGATAGAGAATCCAGCTAGAGTCTTGTGGGGTTAGAGATAAAAAATTAGAGCTGGGAGGGACCAAAATCCCAGTGAGAAATAAATGATGAAGCCCAAAGCTGACATATGCCTGGTTTTATCTATATAACATTTGCTGACATCTTAAGTTGCATATATGACTGGAGGCTAAGACACTAAGAAGCAAGCTTCTGAAAAGAAGAGCAGGATTTTCAGAAGTCTTGCCATGAATTGTGTTTACTACCTGTGAATGCACCAGTGGAATAGACTCTGGGTATCTATGAGTTGGGAGCTGGGTCCCCAGCAGGGGATGTAGTCTTTCAGCACTTAAGTCAGCTCAATCACTGATCAGATTTCAATGACTTGCCACATCTCCATTTTATCACTGGGAGAAATTATTTGGAGCCTCTAGAAACTTTATATACAATTAACTCAAAAGTAAAAGGAAACACTGAAAAGAAGTTTAGCTACCCAGTTATTAGCATTAGCAGACAAGCACTTAAAAATAATGTTGATTAGTATATCCAAAGTAACAGAGGGAAAGATGGAAAAAATAAATAAATTGATAACTATGGAAAAGAATGAAATGCACCTTTGAAAACTGAAAATATACAATAATTAGGGTAATAACACACAGATGAGCTTGACAGCATAATAGGCGTAGTGTAGAAGGTCAGTAAAGAAGAAAAGGTCAAAACAAGCACAAAGAGAGGGAAAAAAGGAAAGTAGTGAAACAAGTATAAGAGGCATGTTGGGCACATTTAAACATATAATTGAGATCTCAGAAAAAGAAGAAACAGAATGACACCAATGAATTTCATCTAATGAAAGACATTAATCCATAAATCCAGGAAGCTCTGCAAACTAAGGAAGATTAATAAAAAGAGACCCAACCATACCTCGGAACATCATTGTAAAAACTCAAATATAAAGACAAATGAAAAATCTTAAAATCAGCCCAAGATAAAGGTACTCGACCTTTAAAGCAACAATAAGACTGACAGGCATTATGAAAACCAAAGTCAAAAAGTAATAATAACAAATTAAAGTGTTAAAATAAAATAACTGCCACGCAAATATTATATATCTAGCTTAAAATGAAGGCTGTATAAAAATATTTTCAAACACAAAAAGTGAGAGAATTTTGTTGCTAGGAAACTTGCAATAAAAGGCATATAACAACTTACTTAACAATTTTTATGATAAATTACAATAATTGAATGATAAAGAATGCTATTAATAAAAAACACTATATGTTTAAAATAGAAATCACAAACTAGATTCACCTCTATATGTATTTACTCCATTAACTGAAAATACCTACAAGTTCCTAAGGCAGGGCAGATACTTCCATCTTTATGTAAAATGAAACTAATTTTCATGAGGTCAGAGACTTGTCCTCAATTAGATGACAAAGTCAAAACTAGAACACATATACCCTTTCTAGTGCTCATCATTCTGACTGGGAAGTAGAAAATGAATTAATAGTATCATTAAGGTCCATTAAGTTACAAAATATGTCTAATATATGACAATGGGATAATTTTGGCTTCTGGAGATTTTGTCTCCTGTTTCTTCAATTTTGTGTTTTAAAACTCCATTGACAATATTACCTTAACCCTATGAATAAGATATCACACTCCTATATATTTTCAGCCATCCCCTGTTTCACTTTAAATTTATAATTCCAGAAGAACCTGAGACACCAAAGCCTTTCAGCCAAAAAGACTTTACTGACCAATTTCCATATTGAAGGCCTATACAAAAGTTAACAACCACAATGTTTAGTGATCCACCTTAAACTATAATTTGAATTACACCATGGAAAACTCCATAAAACAACCTCTGATTAAATTCAAGATATAGTTTTGCCTCAAAGAAGATGAAGAGCTTCACGGTAGATCTTACATAGTATCTATTCAAATCAAAACTATGAAAACAAGAGGCCACCAAATAGTATAATTTATTTCTCATACACAATCTTTTCTTGGAAATCTTCCATATTCTCACATAATGCTCTTTCCTATGACCTTAAAACACCACTATTGCCTATTCAGGGAAATAACACTACAGTTTTGTTTATGTCTTATGCAACTTCCTCCTCTTCCTCTCACCTTTTCCAGTTAAGGGTCCTTGTGCAACAAAATAGCCAAAATATTTATGAATTTCATTTAAAAAATTATGAGAATATTCTCTAGTTCAAGGACATCATTTCACGCTTTTAAAAAATAATATTGTACTACCATCAAACATATGAAATCATATATATTAAAGACACTTACACTTTCTGGGGATTTTCCTCACATCCTAGTGTATGTGTAGTGAAGTACCAGATTATCTTTGTACTTCCTGGATAAATATTTTTTTAATAAAACAAAAGACCACAGACATAAAATATAACCTGCTATTTTTAATGTACATTTTTACTTACCACATAAAGGGGTTAAAACATCTTAGTTAAGAGAAGTATCATTTGCCAAAAAACCATTAGCCAAATACCACATACCTCCTACTTATCGTTGCTGGCTGACTGGTGTTATATATTTTATATAAATGTGTATTAGTATGTCAGGTACACCCCACTACATAAACACATCAGCACACTGTGTGTTCACTGGGCTAATTTCAAAACAGATTCTGTTATTGCAGTATTTAAGGAAAGCAGTCAATATGATCAACAGGTTCTCTAAGAACCTTTATGTCAAGCTCCTTAAGCTTTACTATAAAGAGATGAGTACAATAAACTTAGAAAGAAATAAAACTTTTGAAGAAACAGGTGGAGATTTTTGTGATAAGAAGTCAGGAAACAAATAATGAAATAAAAATTATTTCTGAATCACAGGAGAAAATGTGGCTGCTAACCCCACAGGTCCTCAATAAAGATAAGCTCTTGGGTTTATCATTGGTCTCTCAATGTAACATATTCCAATATTTAATTGCGCAGTTCCAGAAGGAAAGAAAATGCATGTATGTGCTACAATGAGCTTCTCCAAAGGCAAAACTGATGAGATATCCTCTGATACCCATCTTCTTCCCACCATTTATATTTAGTAAACTCCATTGCCTTAGCCAGTTCCTTTTTTCCTTCCACCACGTTTCTTATTCCAATAATTTTCTATCACGTCTGTTCTGAAAAGACCTCAAACTTTATCAACAGAGCAAACACTGATCAAGACAATTTAGTCTGACACTTCTGTCCCAGAAAGGGTTTATTTGGATCACCTATCTTTAAAGAAAAAAAAAACTATCTAAAGGAAAACCAGTAAGCTTTTTTAAGAAAAATAAAATAGCAATTGTGCCATAGAATTACAATTACTATTGTTACTTTCTTACACCCTAGTACTATGTGAAATGCTGGAATATCAAACTTGGGTTTCAAGAATCTCCTTAGCATTCAGGGGTCATTTATTATAGACTAAAATATTTTAGATTGCAGTGGATAAAACAACAACAAAAAAAGTAACTTAATTCCAAAGTAGCCAACTTTCACTTCCTTCCACCTTTTTTCACAAAGTGTTTCCTTTGGAAATAAATTGACATTAAAATCAAAATTCCAATAGGAACTACTCTGTGAACTAAAAATTGGACTCTTTCCAAACAGAAAGAATTCATCGCTAAAACGTGTTTCGGACCCGCAGGTAGCTAGGAGGCATGGGCAGCAGTATTTTGGCTTTCTAGCAGTTAATACGCAGCACAGCACTAAATTAAGGAACCTGAGCAGGCTCCGAATCTTTTCCCCCTAAGCTCACAAAGCTCGGTCATAGACCAGATACCGATCCCAAAAATGTTTAACAAATAAACCTCTTCCGGAACCACTGAGGAACAAAGGGATTGCCAGGAAGTCGTGGATCTCCCTAACTCTATGCGATATGCCTCTAACTCCATCCTCCTGCCACAGATAATCCTCAAGGTAACTGCTTCGCACAACAGAAAAAGGGGCGACAGTGAGTCTCACTAAGTTGGCTCTTTGACTCACACCGGTGGGGGACTCGACTTGGGCATCCTCCTGCCTCGGCTGGTCCCTTCGCTTCCTGAAGGGTAAGAAGCTCGCTCTGCACCTGGGCAGCTGCGACACTCACCATGGGCTGGACCCGGCGGGTGTCCGGAGTCCCAGCGCTCGGTCCCGCCTGCACCAGAACCACCGCGGCAGCGCTCGCCCCGGTGACCCGACTCCGGCTCGACGGCCGCAGGGAGCCCGGCTCATACGCCAGCGCAGCGGCGCTGAAGCCGAGACAAAGGCTGCCCCCGGCCCGGGCGCGCCCCCCGTGGGCTGAGCGAGCCGCCCCGTCACGCCCCCAGCAGCAGCGCGCGGCCTGCAAGGCGGCCGCCTCGGCTCCGCGCGCGCCGAGGGGTGCGGCCCGGGGACTCGCGCCTGGCGGCCGGCGGGAAGCGCCTCCCTGCGCGGGGCGGCGCCAGCCGGGCGAGCCCACCGCCCGGGAGCTGCTGCCGGCCCCCAGCTCGAGCACCGGCCAGGGCTTTGGCCGCTCCGCGGACCCGGCGGGCCAGGGCAGCTGCTGCCCGAGCTCCGGGTCTGGGGCAGTGCCGAGCCGCGCTCGGGGTCAGGGGCGCGGGCGCCCCGGACGGCGGGCCGAGGAGGGCGAGGTGCCCGAGGGATCGCGGCGGCCACTCACCGGCGGGGGGCGACGTCGCTCAGGCGGGCGCCTGGCGGGGTGCAGAGCGCGCCCCGGGGCGCGGGCGGCCCCCGTCCTTTGTCCGCGGCGGGCGGATGCACGCCGGCTCGGCCCGGCCTCCCAGCCCTCTCCCCGCCCCGGCTCCGTCCGCCTCTCGCAGCCGCACGCGCTCGGCTCCCGTGATGTCATCCGGGGGAATCTGCCGCGCTCCCGCGGGAACGCAGCGCGGCGGGGGCGGCCGCGGGACCTTCGGGCGGACCCAGAAGCCCGGCCGGGACACCGGAGGCCGAGACGGACCGAGGGGCGCTGTGCGGAACCGCGGCTCCCAGGTGTGTGTGGGCCGCGGGCGTGGTGGGCGTAGAGCCCGAGAGGAAAAGTGAGGTCGCTGCCGCCAAGATTCCCAGCGCAGTGTTTAGACTGACAGCAGGTGCCATGGGTAAGAAGAAAGTTTTTTTTGGCTCCCCAGCAGCTCCTGCGCCTCAGCACGGTGATGGACGCCCAAGTGACAGCCAGGAGAACAACTAACCCCTGGGACTCCAGAGCGCCAGCCTCAGTGAGAAAGTTTAGGGTGTCTAGCCCGTGGCAGCCTCTGTGACGAAAGGCTTGTACTGTTTATGGACGAAAGAATCCAAAACAAAGCACTGGAAAACTGGGAGTTCCTGACGCCAATAAGACTAAAAAGCCAATAGCAGAAATTCACCCGTGGCCTTGATTTTTACCACCTTTCCTTCCCATTAAATACTACTGGACACTCTAGAGGTGACTGCCTCATGGCCTCCAGCCAAGCAATGTCATCACTGATGAAACTATTTAACTCACAAGGGGTTCATTAAGAGCCATGAAAGATTTTATGCCAATGCTTTTTGATTACTAGCCTTTATAATATCAATAGATGTTCTGTTAGAAAAATAAACAGCTTCAGTACTTTTTGAGGTATTAATGGCAACACCGTACCCACCCTTACTCCCCCCACCTCGACTTCCTCCTCACACACACGCACCGCAGATCTGAGATCCAGCCCTGCAACAATCTAGGGAAGATTATTTTAAAAACTCTTGCTGTTCAGAGAACAGATCCCAACAACGGACAGTTTATACTGTTATCAATCCATGCTCCAAGGACTCTTCTGAGGTCCCCAGAATCACCTACCACTGTCCTCCCTGGAAGAAAGTAAGGTTGCAGAGGAGAGCACCAACAGTCAGTGCTGATTAAGTACAGACTGGCCCGTGGGTTCATCCAGCCTCATCCTTGAGAGGTATAGACACTAGGAATAGAATTTGTTGCAAATGAGGGTACCATTAGGAATTCCTTAATCTTCATAAATACAGAAAGGGCTCAATATGATCATGACAATTTGAAGGCTAGTCAGTGTGTTAAATAAGTTTGTTATGCTGTTGGGGAGGAGCAGGTTTCCTCTGCCCCTGAGGTTCTTCTAGTTTATCTAAGAATCAAATTGACAGGAGACTAACAGAAGAAAAAAAATGTAATCATGGAGGAATGAAGAAGCCATAGACATGGATTCCCAAACAGGAGAATGAGGCATATAGGACAAGGGGTAGGGGTCTGAGACGTCAAGGAAAAGGAAAAGCAATTGACAGGTATATGAAAAGAGTAAATGTTTGACAAACAAATGTTTGAAGGGCCACACAGAAACAATGGGAGGGGGCATGCCCAGAGAGGAATTTTAACAGACTTAGCCACGTCCCTCCCTATAACCCCTAGTTTACACTATAATACAGCTGTCTATGGTGATAGCTCTCCTCCTGGAGTAAGTAGTTCCTATATCTAAGTGCTTTCTACACAGTTGGGGAGGGTGTCAAATTTCTTTCTGAATCTTTTGGGCCTTGATGGCTTCCAGCTCAAAATATTCTGCATGTTGCAGTGGCACATCTTGGGGAGGCCTGCCCTGGTCCCTACAATGCATCATGAAATTATGAAATCCACTGGGACTTGTCTTAGGAAAAAGTAATGCTAGTGAAAAAGCAAGAACAGAAATTATTTTTTAATAAAATATTTAAAAGGCCAATAGACACACAGTTGGGAAATAATGCATAAAACTATAAGCATTAACTTGCATTTACTTTCAGATTACAATATTTTCAGTATCATTAACATTTATTAATTTATATTATGTTTAGTATCTGTGATATAAGGAGTTACAAGAAATACATATATGATCATTCATTCATATGAGCAAATATATATTTCACAGGTATATTGGTCTTCATGCACAGCTCCTGAAAACACTGCAGACTTAAAGGTGAAATGGGTGTCTTGTCATGTTAATGAGAGGCTTTTGGACCCCCCACCCAAGGGTGGCAGCTGGAAGTTTGATCAGCCAATGACCAATAATTTAGTAAATCATGACTATGCGATGAAGCCCTTACAAAACCCCCAGAGAAGAGCTCATCTCTCTCTTTGCTTTGCCTATTCTGCTCTGGTTGGATCCTGCTTCTTGGCCAAAGAGTTTCTATGCTTAGAGAACCAAAACACTTCCACATGCCACCAAGCCAGGCCCCAAGCTCCACAAGGATAGAAGCTCCTTTATGTGGGACCTCGTCCTATGCCCCTCTTCAACTGGCTGTTAACTTGTATCCTTTACTAAACTGGTAATCAGGAGTGTTTTCCTGAGTTCTGGGAGCCGCTCTAGAAATTAATCAAACCTAAGGGGGACGCTGTAGGAGGACTGTGGTTGTTGTGGTTTTATTTTCTTTATTACAATCAGGGGGGCCTTTAATACGGGAGAGGCTGGTGCCTCAGGCCATGCCCATGGCAACAGTTCTTCCCTCAGCCCCACCCACCCATCCTCTCCTGATACCACCTCTACCATCTCCAGGGCTGAAGGCATCCCTCCTTCCTCCCCCTCTCCCACAGCCTCCTGCAATGCGGACTCTCCAGCTGCTTCCTCCCTTGCTGCTAATGTATCTTCCAGAAGTATGACCTGTCTTCTCAATAACTGTCTCTCTCCTTGATAATCCTTTCCAATATCTCAAGAAACAAATATCCCACAATCCTGGTGGCCACACAGCCACTCAGGGCTTCTAAGCCGTCTGCTTTCTCATCGAGGGCTAATTCCACAGCTTCTGGTGTCTCCACCCTTCTCCAGGCCCACCTGTCTAGGAGTTGCTTTACCCTAGACCAGTTTTCCACGAGGGGCTCCGCAAGAGGAAGCCACAGGGATGGGGAGCTCCTGGGTGAAACCGCACCCTCTACTGTTGCGGGGGGGGAAGGGTGAGTTGTCACGCCCCCCACAGCAACAGCCATCAGGTCCTCCCACCATCCACAGGGGGGTTCCAGGAATCTCCCCACCATCTCTAGAGGCAGCCTGCCCATGCATTACATCCATGCCTTTGAAGCCAAAATCAGTCAAAGGGAGAAATAAAGTGGGAGAAACCCATGTATTGCTTACAAGCAGTCATCTACTCCTGCTCGCCTGTGTCTCTGGAGACCAGCACCCCACCAAACCTCTCAGTTCAGGTGCCCGCTTGCTCTCCATCCCCTTGTAATCACCTAGTGACATGGAGATGGACTAAGGCCAGGTGAGACTCTGGAAATACTGTAGTTTTACCCACAGGAGGGCAGTCTTGTAGGATGGAGCCCTTAACTTGGGGAAGCTGGTGCTTCTCTGGTGAGATGGCATCAGAATTGAGTTGAGTTCTCAGACACCCTGCTGGTATTCAAGAATTGCTTGGTGTAAGTATGTGTGGGAAAACCCCCTCCCAAATACTTAACACACATTGGAATCAGGCCCAGGTACCCGAATGAAGTTATACTGCTATTACTGCTGTGTATAATATTGTTATTGTTATACATATATGTAGGGAAAAAATACACCATTGCATTTGGTGTTGGATGAGTGGGAATTACAGCATCCTTGTTAACATGCTTAGAAGAAAGGATTAGAAAATGATTAGAAAGAAATGTTAAGGATAGTTAGTATCTTATCCTTTCCTCCAAATTAAATTACAAAAGAACATATAGAATGCATAAACAACTTTTAGAAATTGGTATTTTTGAATATCAAAATAATGAAGATTTTTTAAATCATGGCAACTAAGACTCAGAAATAAACTAGATTAAAAACACTGAAAGAAGTAGGAATTTGGTAATGTAAGCATTGTCTGTCTTTGAAAACAGGCAAACTATCTAATTACTTGAGTAAAGTAATTAGAACTGCTAATGATGCTGTTCCAAGTATATTAGAAGGTCAAGTTGTAAACCTTCCTGCCTAGATTGTTTCTCAGATACCCCATCTGTCTTCATTGCCTCTGTTTATCTTACTGTTCTTCAACATTCTCTGGACTAATGACCAAGTGTAGAGACAAGAAGAAGGTCATTGGGAGTTAGCAGTTTTGGGCAACTTAGACAACCAGGAAGATCAGAAAATGTATCCCTCAGCTTTTTTTTTTTTTCAATCACTGCCCTAAAGGGTTAAAGCAATATGTCTATCTCTTACTTTAAGAGAAATGGAATGCATTCATATGTGGTCATTTAGTCCTATGGAAAAGTCTTCAGTTATATGATTTTGGCCTTCTTTGAGAATTAAATATCTCATCTTTACAAGAATTTCTTTCCTGGTTTGTGTTAACCTATCAAGATCTTTGCCTCTGTCACTGACATTTTCCACTTCTAATGCATGCTTTTCCTTTGTAATTTTTAAGTCATGCTGTTTGAATAACTTAGATATTTTTATCCAAATATATAGCTATAAATAAAATAAAGCATCCAATTGTTAAATTGAAACAAGTTTCATAATTCTTAGGAAAAATTTATGTCTGAACTCAGGTCATACAAACCTAACTTACATTCTAATCTTGTTTAAATAGTGAATATATTAATCCTTGGAACTGAAGATTCAGAGTAGAAATATTAACTCTGTCTCAATTATTGATGCTCTGCAGCACTGTTTTCATATTGATACATGACTCTCTTCATGTTTGTAGAGAAAAAAAGACAATGAATGTTTTGGGGGGAAATAGACACATTTTAATATTTTTCCTTACAGATTTCATGAAATATAAAATTTTTATACTCTGGTTTTATCTGAATTAATAGACTCATAAACAGGTAGCACAAGATTTCCTAGATATTAGTTTCTTAATTGTTGATAAATAATAAATAATAAGCTAAACTACTATTTTTAAGCCCTTATTATGTGCCAAGTGTGTACATGCATTAATCCATTTGATCTTTAAAATTATCCCATAACGTGAATGTCTTATTAAGCTCTCTTGAAGATAAGGAAACAGATACCTAGAGAGGTTACAAAATTATCCAGGCAACTAAACTATAACAAGTCAAATTTAAGATCTGATTCTATCATCCTAAACACATAGAGCCTGACCTCATAATAGCACCCTAGCAACTCTTCTCAACTCCTTTGAAACAATAATGGAAGCATGGTGATTATATATATTCTAGTTGGTGAGGTAGACAATATGCTTTTGTGAACTTTGCCATCAGTTGCTAAATCCATCACAAATTGTATTTCCATTACACCCATTAGTGAAATACTTCCAAAGTTATTTACAATGAGAAAGAATCTCAAGATACCAAATAAATTTTAGTTTCCAATTTATCTTTAAGCAGTTTCAGACATAAAGCAAAGTGCAGCGGTTTTGTACTTGAAGACAGATCAGTGTAAAAGGAAATACGAAAGAAAAAAATAACCATAAACCATTAATTTAAATAAATACAAAGACTGTCTCAGCGACTATCTTCTCTGTACTCATAAACCACTAGTGGGTCTGAGAAGGCAAACCACATCACCCATCCAAATGGAAGCTTTCTTCGCTACTGTGAATATTAACAAGGAAAATGGATAACTTTGTATGTTGTATATCAAAGGCCCCATATATTTTTATCATAGAAAATAATATTACCTGGGCACAGACGTATAACAAAACTTCTTTAAATAGAAAATTTTAGTATAGATTTTTTCAAAATCCCTTTTTTTCTTACCTTTTTAATAAAGACTGATGTTCAGGAACTCTGCTAACAACGTTTATTTAAATGGATTTATGGAATGGTTAGAAGGTACACTAACAATCATCATTCTTTCAAGGTATGTTGCTGACCTAGCTTTTTGTATTAATTTCTCACTTATCAAATAAACAAAATAAATAATGGGAATCCTTATATTGTAAGGCATATTAACAGGCCTAAATCAATTTATCACATACATGAAATCTATTTTGTCTGACTTCAGTACATTTTCTGTCATTAAAACATCCTTATTGTATAGGAAAAGTGGCCTGTCCCATGGTCTTTGCTCATTTTCTCATGCTTTATCTATAGGCCTGGTCACTGGCACTAACATGACGTAGTGGTCATAGAGGGTCTTCTTTTGTTGAAAGGTAGAGGAAAGGGTAAGGAAAAGTTCTCTTGAAATGGACACACTTCTTGTGAAAAGGAAAAAGAAATATGTACAACAATAACAGGCTATGAAAGAACATATGTATGCAATTTTTTTCTAAAATAAAAGTATTTGAAAAGTAGCGATGCTGATATATCTAAGCATATGGCAATTCCTCATCATCTTAAGTTAGGACTTTTCTTAATCAAACACTCATGGTATTCAGCTGTAATAGTAGCTTGAGTGATCGGCCTTCAATAATTCCACCCAGATCTTGTGATCATGTATGTATCTTCAAATTGCTTCAGTTATTTTGGTTGACCTGATTTAAGGACAACACATAATGAAATATTCACAATAGGTAGATAATTTTCTGATTTGGAGGTCATAGTTCTTAACCTTAACAGCAGACTACTTCCCCAAGGCTATATCTTTTTAACTATTATGGGAGAAACACTGACAAATATATTTGCTAGAGAAGACCCTAATAAACATTTCCGATTTTCCAAATATACTGAAGCCATGTGGAAAGAGGTCAGAGTGCTACAACGTTACTTCTGGACCTCTTTTAATGATATCTTTTATGACTTAAGCAATTCATTTAACCTAGCCACCTTGTTTTTCTCATTTGGAAAAGGAAATTAATGATATTTGTCTTACATACTGCTCACTGGAGAGGATTTTTTGAGAAAAGAAAGTAGAGTGGGCTCCTGAGATGTGTCCTGTACACTCAGTGAACATTCAGTTATGAATAGTTGATTTTGGTGATTAGGACAAGAAGAAGGAAAAGGAGGAGGAGAAAAAGAAAGATCTGGTCTGCTGGGCATCTTTCCAACAGACTTACAAATGGATCAGTGGAAAAGGGTGACCTTCAAAAAGATTCTAACTCCAGTCTTGTCATTTACTATACCTTGATCAATATATTTTAATTTCTCTGAACCTCACTTTCTCCTGTAAAATACAATTGAAGTTATTTTTCCTCAATTTAATATTTTTGAAATGAAGATACGTGTACAATTCTAATTTACTTTTAATACAGTGCTTTCTCACCCCTCCCCAAAAATTATTTTATTAATTATAATAAGCAGTGATGATGTAGTATCAAAGAAATAAGATGCTATCTCAAAGAAAGAGGGAGAAATTCATCTGCTTTATTGATGATACATCCCAAACACTGAACAAGACCTGGAAAATATTAGTTGAATGAATGAATGTATGACTAATTATTGTGAAGATTAAGTGAAATGACAGAATATAGATATACCTAGCATTTAGCAGCTGATCAATAGCTAATACAGCTCCAAATCCTAGATTCAGGGACTAATTGAATTCTAAAAATTATTAATTTATTATTTTAGAAAGAAAATATAGTGGGGTAAATGGAAGTTTTCACCCAGAATTTCCAGAATTTCCCACCTGACCTTAGTTCATTTACATATCAATAGATGTTTACCACAGCAGAGCTTCCAGTTAATCCAGGGAAAGTGGTGGAGAGAAAACAGCCATTATCTCCTCCCCTCCATTCCTGGTATGTAATTGGTCTGGCACCATGGACCCACCCAGGGAGTTCCTTCCAGAAGGGGTGGGTAGAAGAGTGCATGCCACAGCTGGAGGGGAAAGACTGTGTGGGGCCTGGCTAGCAAACCTGAGTGAGCTGTGAGAAATAAAACCCTTCCCCCCAACCTGCCCTTCCCCTTGTCCTCTTTCACTTTGGCTCCACAGGGATCTTGGCCCAGGAGGAGAACCCCATTACCCCTGGAGCTACAACCATATATAATGTAGTTTGCATAATATCCCCTAGAGATCTGGGTCAGCACACTGAAATCAAACACAGCAAAATGAGTGCAGTGAAATATATGAAGGTTCACACCAAGTGTGATAAAAAAAGCTGCACATCATTTTAGCTCATATTTTATGCCGAATGAATTGTAAAAATGTTTCAATATTCAGAGATTTCTAGATTTTGGAATTTGGGCAAATGATTGTGAATAACAATGGTTAACATTAATGTGATGTGTCAGGCCCTCCTTTAAGCACCTTACATTTGTTAACTTAATTAAACCTCACAACAATCTTCCAAGATAAGTACTATTTACTCCCATTTGATAGAACAGAAACCTCGTGTACAAAGAGGTTAAACTACCTTCTTTATTTGGTTTATGAACCAAAATAAATTTGGGAGGATTTGTTTTAAGCACTATAAAAATAGGAAAAAATTAAATTACAAAGATTATATATATACACATGTATCTCAGTACAAAATTATTTCTAAGATATAAACAATAAAATAAAAAATAATACATTTTATTAGATAACATAAAATTTCCTGCATATCCAGAATACCATATGAGAATTTTAAGTTTAGTAAACTGGATTAAATATTTGAAACAGCTATTGTTGGCATATTCAATATATAAAGAGTTCATACAAATCAATAAAAAGCACTAAGACCTCAGTAGATGAGAGGGAAAGAAACAAATAACAAAAAAAGAAATGCCAATGGCAAAACAAGTGTGAAATTCAAGTCTAAAATTCAAATTTAAAAATTGAGATACAACTTTTCAAGTATCAAGTAAAGATTTTTCATATGTAATACATGCCACTTTAAGAATTCCTATAGCCTTTGAGGTAGTGATTTGATATTTTAAAAATCTACCATAAAAAATAATCAGAAATAAAGGCAAAAAATATTCTATAAAGATGTTCATTAAAAAGTGATTTATAATATATTTTTAAAAAAGGAAACTAATGCTTTTAAGGCCTAGGTCATGTCAGAAAAACAACTCCAAATGAATGAAGTTGAAAAAATTGTTTGGGCCAACCAATATGTCATTTTCAACACACTGAGCCTAACTGAACTGTCAATGTTACAAAATCAGAGTTTAGTTTTCTCATATCACATTAATAAGCTCTCTGGAGTTGTTGCCAGGGAATATGAGACCCTGAAGCCATATGTATAAGCAAGAGAGTTTTCTCTGCAGTTGTCCTGGTCAGTTATGAGGGTAATTTTCATGGCAGAGATATTTTTTCCACAGTAAATGACCAGCTGTGAAGTTGTTATGCTCCACTGTGGACCTGTATACTGTCGCTTTCTCCAAATAAGCTAATACTCCAACTTTAGAGCAGTATTTACTTTGAAGCCTTTGAGAACTAGATTAACCCATTCAGAGTCTAGTAAAATAGTAATTTTACCCATTAAAAATGAACCTCTTTCCTTATTGACTTCCTTTTAACTCCAACCCCAGCCTTTCTTCCTCCCTGCTCTGTCTTTGTAATCCTTTTCTTGGTAAATAATTGCACCATTCATTTAAATTTTCAAGCAAGAAATCTAAATATCACTGAAAGATCTTTCCTTTTACTTGCATCCTATTGGAATAATCACTATGTCATATACACACATACAACTATTTTTTTTTCTTTTACAATTTATTTTATTTTAGTATCATTAACCTACACTTAAATGAGCAATATTGTGATGATTAAACTACCCCCTTCATCAGGTCCCCCGCACCAACCCTATTACAGTCACTGTCCATCAGTGTAGTGAGATGAGAATCACTACTTGTCTTCTCTGAGCTGTACAGTCCTCCCCGTGCCCCCCCACCTTATGTCTGCTAATCGTAATGCCCTTTTTACCCTCTTATCCCTCCCTTCCTGCCTTCTTCCCCAGACCCTTTCCCTTTTGTAACTCTTAGTCCGTTCTTGGGTTCTGTGAGTCTGCTGCTGTTTTGTTCCTTCAGTTTTTTTTTTCCCTTTGTTCTTATACTTCACATATGAGTGAAATCATTTGATACTTGTCTTTTTTGGCTTGCCTTATTTCACTGAGCATAATACCATCCAGCTCCATCCATGTTGTTGAAAATGGTAGGATTCGTTTTTTCCTTATGGCTGAGTAATATTCCATTGTGTATATGTACCACCTCTTCTTAATCCATTCATCTACTGATGGACACTTAGGTTGCTTCCATTTCTTGGCTATTGTAAATAGTGCTGCAATAAACATAGGGGTGCATCTGTCTTTTTGAAACTGGGCTGCTGCATTCTTGGGGTAAATTCCTAGGAGTGGGATTCCTGGGTCAAATGGTATTTCTATTTTGAGTTTTTTGAGGAACCTCCATACTGCTTTCCACAATGGTTGAACTAACTTGCATTCCCACCAGCAGTGTAGGAGGGTTCCCCTCTCTCCACATCCTCGCCAACATTTGTTGTTGTTTGTGTTTTGGATGTTGGCCATCCTCACTGGTGTGAGGTGATATCTCATTGTGGTTTTAATCTGCATTTCTCTGATGATTAGCGATGTGGAGCATTTTTTCAAGTGCCTGTTGGCCATCAGAATTTCTTCTTTAGAGAGTTGTCTATTCATGTCCTGTGCGCATTTCTTAATTGGATTATTTGCTTTTGGTTTGTTAAGGTGCGTGAGTTCCTTGTATATTTTTGATGTCAACCCCTTCTCAGATACATCATTTATGAATATATTTTCCCATATTGTAGGATGTCTTTTTGTTCTTCTGATGGTGTCCTTTGCTGTACAGAAACTTTTCAACTTGATATAGTCCCATTTGTTCATTTTTGCTTTTGTTTCCCTTGCCCGGGGGGATATGTTCATGAAGAAGTCGCTCATGTTTCTGTCCAAGAGATTTTTGCCTATGTATTTTTCTAAGAGTTTTATGGTTTCAGGACTTACATTCAGGTCTTTGATCCACCTTGAGTTTACCTTTGTGTATGGGGTTAGACAGTAGTCCAGTTTCATTCTCTTACATGTAGCTGTCCAGTTTTTCCAACACCAGCTGCTGAAGAGGCTGTCATCTCCCCATTGTATATCCAAGGCTCCTTTATCATATATTAATTGATCATAAGTATTTGGGTTAATGTTTGGATTTTCTATTCTGTTCCACTGGTGTGTGGGTCTGTTCTTGTGCCAATACCAAATTGTCTTGATTACTGTGGCTTTGTAGTAGACCTTGAAGTCAGGGAGCGTAATTCCCCCAGTTTTATTCCTCCTTCTCAGGATTGCTTTGGCTATTCGGGGTCTTTTCTGGTTCCATATGAATTTAAGAGTTATTTGTTCCAGTTCATTGAAGAAAGCTGTTGGTAGTTTGATAGGGATTGCCTTGAATCTGTAGATTGCTTTAGGTAGTATAGCCATTTTGACAATATTTATTCTTCCTAGCCAAGAGCATGGGATGCATTTCCATTTGCTAGTGTCTTCCTTAATTTCTCCTAGGTGTGTCTTGTAGTTTTCAGAGTACAGGTCTTTCACTTCCTTCGTTAGGTTTATTCCTAGGTATTTTATTCTTTTGGATGCAATTGTGAATGAAATTGTTTTTCTGATTTCTCTTTCTGTTAGCTCATCATTAGTGTATAGGAAAGCAACAGATTTCTGTGTGTTAATTTTATATCCTGCAACTTTGCTGAATTCAGATATTAGTTCTAGTAGTTTTGGAGTGGAGTCTTTAGGGTTTTTTATATACAGTATCATGTCATCTGAAATTGTGAGAATTTGACTTCTTCTTTACCAATTTGGATAACCTGTATGTCTTTGCTTTGTCTGATTGCCATGGCTAGGACCTCCAGTACTATGTTGAATAACAGTGGAGAGAGTGGGCACCCCTGTCTTGTTCCCCATTTAAGATGAAAAACTTTCAGTTTCTCGCTATTAAGTATGATGTTAGCTGTCGGTTAGTCATATATGGCCTTTATGATGTTGAGGTACTTGCCATCTATACCCATTCTGTTGAGAGTTTTAATCAAAAATGGATGCTGAATTTTGTCAAATGCTTTTTCAGCATCTATGGAGATGATCATGTGGTTTTTTGTGGGGAACTGCCTTTGCATCTCAGCCTCGCCACGAGGGTGGCCGCTGGGAACTGCCTTTGAATCCCCAATAAACGAGTTCTCCCATCGAGTGAACTTCCTGTCGCATCTGATTGTCTCCGGCGAAAAAGAAGCGGCCAGCGGCGAGTGGCCAGCGGCCAGCGGCCAGCGGCGGCGGCGGCAGAGGCTGGAGCGGCTGCAAGCGGTGGCGCCGCCGAGCGCCGGAGGCTGCGGGATCGGGCGGACAGCCGGCGCTTACCTCCCTTGCTCTGCCTATCGGGGCGAGCCCCTCTCCCTCCCTTCCTCAGAGGGTTACGGAAAGAGCTTGCAACAGAAAGAGCTTGTAACACAAAGAGCTGTAGTCCTGACCCAGAGCGGGACTGGCGGGAGAGAGGTGAAAAAAACTCCGATAGTTTTTGTTCTTCTTTTCATTGATGTGAAAGATGATGTTGATGGATTTTCGAATATTGTACCATCTTTGCATCCCTGGGATGAATCCCACTTGATCATGGTGTATGATCCTCTTGATGTATTTTTGAATTCGGTTTGCTAATATTTTGTGGAGTATTTTTGCATCTACGTTCATCAGGGATATTGGTCTGTAATTTTCTTTCTTAGTGAGGTCTTTGCCCGGTTTTGGTATTAGAGTGATGCTGGCTTCATAGAAAGAGTTTGGAAGTATTCCCTCCTCTTCTATTTTTTGGAAAACTTTAAGGAGAATGGTTGTTATTTCTTCTCTATATGTCTGGTAGAATTCAGAGGTGAATCCATCAGGTCCGGGGCTTTTGTTCTTGGGTAGTTTTTTGATTACCGATTCAATTTCGTTGCTGCTGATTGGCCTGTTTAGTTTTTCTGTTTCCTGCTTGGTGAGTCTTGGAAGGCTGTATTTTTCTAAGAAGTTGTCCATTTCTTCTAGGTTTTGCAGCTTGTTAGCATATTCATGCTCGTAATATTCTCTTATAATTCTTTGTATTTCTGTGGGGTCCGTCATCATTTTTCCTTTTTCATTTGTGATTCTGTTTATGTGTGTAGATTCTCTTTTTCTCTTAATGAGTCTGGCTAGTGGTTTATCTATTTTGTTTATTTTTTCAAAGAACCAGCTCTTGGTTTCATTGATTTTTTTCTATTGTTTTATTCTTCTCAATTTTATTTATTTCTTCTCTGATCTTTATTATGTCTCTCCTTCTGGTGACTTTGGGCCTCATTTATTCTTCTTTCTCCAATTTCAATAATTGTGTCTTTAGACTGTTCATTTGGGAATGTTCTTCCTTCTTTAAATAGGCCTGGATTGCAATGTACTTTCCTCTTAAAACTGCCTTCGCTGTGTCCCACAGAAGTTGTGGGTTTGTGTTGTTGTTGTCATTAGTCTCCATATATTCTTTGATTTCTGTTTTGATTTGGTCATTATCCCATTGATTAATTAGGAGAATGTTGTTAAGTCTCCATGTATTTGTGAGCCTTTTTGATTTCTTTCTGAAATTTATTCTAGTTTTATACCTTTGTGATCTGAGAAGTTGGTTGGTAGGATTTCAATATTTTTGAATTTACTGAGATTCTTTTTGTGGCCTAGTATGTGGTCTATTCTAGAAAATGTTCCATGTGCACTTGAGAAGAATGTGTATCCTGCTGCTTTTGGGTGCAGAGTTCTGTAGATATCTGTTAGGTCCATCTGTTCTAGTGTGTTGTTCAGTGCCTCTGTGTCTTTACTTATCCTCTGCCTGGTTGATGTATCCTTTGGAGTGAGTGGCGTGTTAACGTCTCCTAAAATAATTGCATTGCTGTGTATTTCCTCCTTCAATTCTGTTAGTATTTGTTTCACATATGCTGATGCTCCTATGTTGGGTGCATATATGTTTATAATGGTTATATCTTCTTGTTGGACTGACCCCTTTATCTTTATGTAATGTCCGTCTTTATCTCTTGTTACTTTCTTTGTTTTGAAGTCTATTTTATCTGATACAAGTACTGCAACACCTGCTTTTTTCTCTTTGGTGTTTGCTTGAAATATTTTTTTCCATCCCTTCACTTTTAGTCTGTGTATATCTTTGGGTTTGAGGTGAGTCTCTTGTAAACAGCATATAGATGGATGTTGCTTTTTTATTCACTCTGTTACTCTGTGTCTTTTGATTTGTGCATTCAGTCCGTTTACATTTAGGGTGATTATTGATAGATATGTACTTATTGCCATTGCTGGCTTTAGTTTCGTGGTTACCAAAGGTTCAAGGGTTGCTTCTTTACTATCTGAGAATCTAACTTAACTTTCTTGTTAAGTTATTGTGAACACTGTCTGATGTTTCTTTATCTCTCCCTTCCTATTCTTCCTCCTCCTTTCTTTATATATTAGGTGTTTTATTCTTTGCCTTTAGTTAGTATTTGAATGGTCTGGTTTCTTTGCTATGATTTTATTTTCTCTGGGGACATCTTTTTAGCCTTAGGGTTGTTTCCCTCTAGAGCAGTCTGTTTAAGATATCCTGTAGTGGTGGTTTATAGGAGGCAAACTCTCTCAACTTTCTTTTGCCTTGAAATTGTTTAATGATTTTGTCATTATTTGAATGTCATATTTAAATGATAATCGTGGTGGATACAATATTCTTGGTTCAAGGCCCTTCTGTTTCATTACATTAAATATATCATGCCATTCTCTTCTGGCCTGTAAGGTTTCTGTTGAGAAGTCTGATGACAGTCTGATGGGTTTTCCTTTGTAGGTGATCTTTTTTCTCTCTCTAGCTGCCTTTAATACTCTGTCTTTATCTTTGATCTTTGCCATCTTAATTATTATGTGTCTTGGTGTTGTCTTCCTTGGGTCCCTTGTGTTGGGAGATCTGTGGGCTTCTGTGGACTGTGAGACTATTTCCTTCCCCAGCGTAGGGAAGTTTTCAGCAATTATTTCTTCAAAGACACTTTCTATCCCTTTTTCTCTCTCTTCTTCCTCTGGTACTCCTATAATGCGAATATTGTTCCGTTTGGGTTGGTCCCACAGTTCTCTTAATATTATTTCATTCTTAGAGATCCTTTTATCTCTCTCTGCCTCAGCTTCTTTGTATTCCTATTCCCTGTCTTGTAATTCCTTGATCATGTCTTGAACCTGATTCAATCTGCTGCTGAGCCCGTCAATGGCTTGTCTCATTTCTGCATTGTCTTTCCTCACTTCCCTCACTTCCTCCCTCAGCTCTTGCACATTTTTCTGTAGATCCGTCAGCATGGCTATGACTTTTATTCTGAATTCTTTTTCCGGAAGACTATGCATGTCCATTCCTTCAGATTATTTCTCTGGGGTGGTGTTTGTTTGAAGCTTTGTCTGTATCATATTCTTCTGTCTTCTCATGACTATAGAATTAGTTGTTGGTAGTTGTCACGTATGTCCTCTGGGCTCTTTATGACTTTAAGAGCAAAAGAGAAGAAAGGAGAGAAAAGAAAAAAAGAAAACAAAGAGAAAAAAATACTACTACTAATAAAAAAAGTAAAAAGAGAGAGAGAAAAAGGAAAAGAAAGGAAAGAAAAAGAAAAATCAGCAACACGTAAAAAAAAAAAAACGCCCACCATGGGTGGTTTCTGTGTGAATGCTGTAGGTGGCGCTATTGTTCCACTGTTCCAGAGCCATGGCCACGTCGCTCCGCACGGCCCTTTAAAGCTCTGGCCCGGGTGAGAATGAATGGGAGGCTGTTGAGCTCTGTGGGAGTCCTAAATATGGCTACCCTTTCCCAGTCATCCGCTATGGGGTCCGTGGCTCCCCTGGACTCCCAGCCTGCTGGGTTGAGTGTGCCACTGCGATGAGGTTCTCTGCTTGACTCCTGTCTCTTTTAGACCACTGAGAAACAAAGCGCGCTCTTTTCTCCTTTTTTTCCCCCCTTTTCTTTCTTTCTTCTCTCTTAAGCTGGGCTGTTTATGACCGCCTTGCCGGGACTCCTGCCAGAGTGCTGGGGTGGAGGAGCGCTCGGGTCTTGCTGAGTCGCGGCTCCGTATCTTACCCGCCTCACTGGGTGCCGAGTCCTCTCTCCAGTGTGTCTGACCACCGGAGCTCTGGGGGGGAGGAGCGCTTGGTTCCGCCGGGTTGCGGCTCCGTATCTTATCTGTCACCGGCTGCCGAGTTCTCTCAGGTGTACCTGTACGCTGTGCACTTTCCTGTGTATTCCAGTCTCTCTTTTAGGGATAGTTGTATTTACTGTGTTTTCGTGAATAAATATAATGTTGGGAGGAATTTTTCTGCCGGTCTGTTCACGTCACCATCTTCCCAGAAGTATATACATACAACTATTTTTTAAACAAATTATTCTATTTTGGTTAATTAAATACTAGTCTTTTTAAAACATGATTGACATCATGACACTCTGTCATTATGTTTTCCAATTAAATAATCTATCATGTGTATCAGTAGAGTCCTGTGGGATGTGACATAGTCATCAAGTTCTATGGGTACTACTTCATAAAAATCTCTTCTAGTTATTTCCCCTTCTCCATGTCCATGGCCATTGCCCTCACTTAGATGTCTTTCATCTGTGCTGGCTATTTGCTGTTTGCCTTCCTAGATCTATTCTACATTCTTCTTTGTTTTTCTCAGTTCCCCAGAGAGTTGATCTCTATGGAGTTTTCTTCATCCTCTGGCTCCTGGTGGGGTTTGGTTTGGAGGTACAAAAGAGCAGAAAGAGAGTTGAGTTCATATTTTCTCCATCCCCCCTCTGCCTCTGCCTAGTTCTAATGTATACTACTTCATGATTCCCGCCATGATTACAGCTTCTCCTATGATTCAAGCCGTGAACCAGGCTCTCGTGATACCCTAAGAGTAGTAGGGGTAATAAGGCTGAAGGGTAGTAATGGCTTCCTACTCTAACTAGTCCTAACCTATTGGTTATGTTAACTTTACCCACGTATTGGTGAGGACTTCCCTCACTAAAATGCCTTTTCAGCAATACTAGCAGATTGCACACTCTATTTCCTATCAAGACAGAGACTGAGATATAACCCTCCTCCAAACCACTGAAATGGCCCCTAGTTGATTTCATGCCTACATCCTCATCCTCTCCCTGTCCTTTATATAATATATCCTTCCAAGGTCAGAATATCCTTCCTCAAATGCAAACCTGATAATGTCATTCCCCTGAGCAAAATCTCCAGTATTCTCCACCATCATTGGTTTACTTTCTGGCCAGAGTTATAGCAAATCCATAAATATATATATATATATATATATATATATATCCTATTCATCCAAGAATTTCCTGTGGAATAATTTAGTTTCATATATACATACATTGCTATTTATTTTAATTTGCTACTGTGATTAATTAAGTGCTGGTTCATTCAAAACATGAATGACTTCATACAGACTTTGTTATTATGTGTTTCCTGGGGCAATCAAATATTCTATCATGTATATTAAAAGAATCCTCATATTCCAAATAAAGTCTAGACTCTTTATAATTTTCTAGTTTATCCTTCTACTACTCACTCACATGCACTTACATTTTACTTAAGAGGCATAATCTCTGCATCTTTGGATAACCTCTATTTATGAAAGGTACTCACCCACACTGAAGAACCCTTTCATTGCAAATTCTTTCTCATCCTTCATAACAGAAACATGCTGAAAACCAATAGGATAAAGTTTGAGTTAAGTACTTTGCATATATTATCTCATTTAATACTTATCACAATAGCTTAGATGAAACTTAAGGTGTTTACACAAGTTCTCACAACCATAAAGTGTAAAATTAAGACTCAAAACCTGACTTCAAACTTACAGAAAAACTAACCTGTACTTTCTAACAAGATTCTAATCCAGAAGTTAAAAAATTACATAGTCTTTGAGATCTCCCTCATGTGACTCTCCTCATTTTTATGCCCATGTAATTTTATAGTTATCTCCTCATTGCCAAGGCCATGATTGCTTATTTGTTTCTCTCTCTCCCATTAATTTTGAAATTTTTAAGGATGAAACACCATAGTGCATTTTGCTTGTTTTTTTATTTGTTTGCATACCAAAATTTAATAGGGTATGTAGGTTTAAACATAGAATAATTTATTAATCATATTAATGCTTAATAAATAAATGATACTTCTTTTGATAAATGATACATTTACTATTAAAATGAAACAATATCTATTAGGAAATGTTGCATTGCAACATTTCCAAAAGTGATTATTTTGTTTATAACCATGATTTAATACTGGCTAGATATTTATATAGTGTGTCTCATTTGAATGTATCATTGTGGCAACTGCCCACTTTTTTCTGCTTTCTTTTTTGTCTTAGCTGACTAATAATGATTTACTAACCATATGCACCAAGAAACATCAATTCTTCTGTTAACTTCAGTTGATTTGGTTCATATATGAATGTTAATAGTTGTTATTTGTTGTTATTGATATCATATATTGTAAATTAGCTGCAAAGCAAAAAACACCATCTGGATTTCTTCATTTGTAATTATGTTATTTCTTGTTTACTCAGCTAGAAAGACCAAATTTAGAAGATGCATATTGAGGATGGAAAAACAGCCAAACTTCTATTTAAACCATAAAAATCAATGCATAAGAATGAAAATTAAATATTTAAACCATGTCCTTTGGCCACAAATTTTTGCAAACAAGGTAGCTCATAAAAAGTCTTATTGTACTAATCAAAGCCGTGAAAGCATGTAACAGTGATCATTTACATTCATTAAGGTCTGTTATGAGCCATTTTCCTGAATACTTTACATGCATTGACTCGTTTGATCCTCACAACTTTATACAATGTATTGTTACTTTCCCCATTTTATAGATGAGAAAACTGAGGTGAAGAAATGAGAGGCAGTTTATAAAAGTTTTGCAATTTCTGATGTCCTTGGTAGTGTTTATAACCCAGGTAGTCTCTTCTCTGAGCTTCCTTAATCACTCTGAAATGCTGCGTTTACTTAAATAGCAAATTAAGTTATTATTATTAATAAGTGCACATGTATACACACATACACACACACATGCACGCACGCACACACACATATAAAGCATTAGAAATAAGGGAGTATGCTGACCTGTATTGCGTATTCTGGTTCGACTTCAAGAGTACTTCAAGTTCCTCATCTACAAAATGAGAGTATTAAGAGTATTGATTTTATAGGGATATCATGGTGATTGCATCACTGTATATGAAGTGCTTCAAATAGTACCTGGCACAGACTAAATGCTAGTTATTAGGATTTTGGGTTAATGAATGTTGGTAAGCATTGATTTATGTACTGTTTATATGAATGTTAATAAACTATTATTCCAGTTTATGGATGAGACTTTGTATACTTATTAAAAGGAGTTCTCTTACATGAGTTCTGAAGTGCACATATGGCTGAGACATGACATTAGACTTGGAGTGACTAATAAGTTTTAATTTGTGAGCCATCTATAAGAAACTTATGGCATTTTCCTGAATGTGCAGTTGAGATTCCTATAGTCACATAAATGTGCAGCAGCACACAGTACTTTGCTGGATTCATGGTTCGGCTGTGGACCTGCATCAGAGAAGCTGGGTTCAGCACCCTGGTCAGCACTCTGCACAGCCCGACATTGCGGACACAGCTTGATTATTCAGTGATTTCTTGGTCAAAGAGGCATGAGAGAAGAAGTATGGTATTTTCCAGAAATTTGAGCAAAAATACACATATGAGTACATAATTTCATTAATGTCTTGTATATGTAATAGTATTTATTATTTTATTCATAAGAAATGAAGATCATTATAGCAGCTAAATATGTTAAGCAAAAGCTAAACAAGGAAGAGAAAAGCTAAAATTTCGGCAGTACAATATCCCCATATTTCTAGTTGCACCCAAAAGAATTAATGTTGTTGTATTTCTAAGTTTTCTAAAAGTATTAATTTAAATATATATTTATTGCAGTGGAGTTTATAGTATAAGGCAGCAAAAGTCAAGAAATTGGTAGAAGTTGGCAATGTTTATGTCTTATTTTACTTAACAGTAATTTATGTACTGTATGAAGTTTATATTTGAAGGACAATTTAAGAATAGCAACATAATTTTGTTCTCTGGAAGATAATTCCACTGTTAATATATACTCTCTGCCCTAAAGATGTTTGTATTCATGTTTTTCATTACTGTAGAATTATAAATTTTCAGTGTGTTTCTACAATAGCAGCAGAATCATTGTTTACTTCTGTTTCTTGTACTTAAAAATAAGGCAAATTAACTTTTGAATTGACCTCACCACTTGGATAGAATTTATCAATTTACAATTGCTGCCTATTTTTACATTTTACATTTTTTATAGTATTTAGCCTCACATGAACATTCCTCACTCTATTAGTTACCACCTCTTTGAAAACAGAGACTATGTCTTCTCCACTGTGGGCTAAATGAAGTTTTCAACCAGAATTCTGCCTGGCCTTGACAGTGACATGCATCTAAGGGCCTGTTTGCACATCACTGTGATGTTTACCGCAGCAGACCTGCCGGTCCATCACAGTATTGTCAGTCCAGGTAAGGGGGGGAAAGCAGCAGCTGTTCTTCCCTCTGCTTCTGGCACATAATTGGTCAGTTGCCCACCAGTCACCAGGGACCTGCCCATGGAGTTCCTCTCAGAGGAGTGGGCAGGAGGGCTAAACAGAGCACACTGTGGCCGGAAAGAGAAAACTTGGGAATGGAACCCAGCGAGAAGGGATGGAATCGAGCAAGAGGAGAAATGCAGCTGAGCCAGAGGTGGCAGCGTGCACTGGGAGAAAGAGAGAAGAGCAATGGGTTCAGAGCAGAGCGCTGCAGGGGAGAGAACTCAGCCATGAGAATAAAAAATCTTTCCCAAACCTCTCACCCATCTTTGCCACAGGTGGGGAACCCCCTTCTTCCCAGAGCTATATCCACTTTTGTAATTTCCATATTATATAACATAATGCATTACACATAAAAAGCCCTTAAACTTTGTTAAAGGAGTCATAAAATATTTTCTATATCAACTTATTTAAAGGAGCATGGGTGATTCAGAATATTCTTCTTTTGGTAACTTTTTAGAAAAATAAAATAAATACATATTTCTACAAATACATTTCACAGTCTGTGTAGTAGGATTAATAATGATTGACTATATCAGCCAAACTAGTATTGCTATAATATCTACTAGTCCTTCCTTAAAAGTTCCTGTTATGAATTAGATAACAGGAAATTACCCATTACCTAATTTCTTGTTTTGAAGAAACCTGGAATAAGGTAAGTTATCTTTTTTGGGGGGGTCATGTAAATTATAATTTGTCATTGGAAAACAAATATACAACTTGGAATGGATTTAAGGCAAATTGTCCCATAAGCAAATTTTCTTTCAGTGGCTAAACAAAGTTTAAAAAGCAAGTAACAATAAAAGAAAATGTTTCTGGTACAGGACCAGCAGTACAAAAATATAGTGTGCAAGTACCTGGATAATATACCCGTTTTGCAATAGTGCAACTTTGAAGTATATATTGTTGACTGTCCATAGTCCATGCAGAGTTACAACTCCACACTTCATAAAAACATGCTGACAGTTCCTAAATAAAGCTACTTTAAAAAAGGCATAACCCAGGCAGAGAAAGACAAACACAAAATTATTTCCCTCATTTGTGGAGTATAACAACAAAACAAAACTGAAGGAACAAAATAGCAGACTCACAGACTCCAAGAAGGCACTAGCAGTTACCAAAGAGGAGGGGTAGGGGAGGGCGGGTGGGGAGGGAGGAAGAAGGGGATTGTGAGGTATCATGATTGGTGCACATGGTGTGTGTGCGGACATGGGGAAGACAGTGTAACTCAGAGAAGACAAATAGGGACTGTGGCATCTTACTACACTGATGGGCAGTGACTGAAATGAGGTATGGGGGGGTACTTGATAATAAGGGTGAAGGCAATAACCACATTGTTTTTCTTGTGAAACCTTCATAAGGGTATACATCAATACCTTAATAAAAAAAACTGAAAAAAAAGGCATAATCCAGATGTTCCCTCATTTGACCAATTCCATCTAAGTTTGGATGGGCAGAAGGGCTTAGATATATTCAGAGTAAACTAATGAAACATGTTACTTGATCAATTTTCTAAAATAAGGCTTCAGGGCAATGACAGTAAGATAAAGGAGGAGTCCTAATTACTATACATGCATTTTTTTTTTTGACAGTAGGGGACAATCTTTTACACATAAGTTACAAAGAAAAGGAAAATAATTTTGTACAAGAAATTTAACACATTCTGTAAAATGTCTTCACTTTGCTCTCATCATTTGTAAAAACTCTTCATAGTTTGCTTGACCATCACCATCCATATTGGCTTCCCTGATCATGTCATCAACCCCTTCGTCTGTTAACTTTCTCCAAGGTTTGTCACCACATGGCAAAGCTCTGTTGCACCAAGACAGCCATTGCCATGTTTATCAAACGCACAGAGTGCTCACTGTCTGTGCCTTTCTTTTTTCTTGCCAGCATTGTCAGAAATCAGTTGTGCCATTATCATCAGCATCTACTTCATTAATCATGCCCTGTAATTCTGCTTCTGTGGGATTCTGCCCAAGAGACCACATTGCAGTTCCCAGTTCCTTTGTTGTTATATAGCTCCCCTGTCAACCTTATCAAAAAGTGAAAAAGCTTCTTTGAATTCTGCAATCTGCTCTTCAGACAGCTGGTCAGCCACGCTGCAAGTGCTACAAGTCTCCAAGATGCAAGCACACAACCACTCAGCTTGCTCACTCCGCTCGGACTAATTCAAGGTAAGTTATCCTGATACGACAGTACCCTCCAAATACACTGGCAAGCAAGGTCCCAAAGGCAACAGGAAATAAAGGATCACAGAACAGACTAAAGTCCTCTAATAACATGACTTACTTAATCAAAATACAGAGTGAGAAGCAAAGGGGAAAAGATGTACAGTGGACCTTTGAATAACATGGGAGTCAGGGACACCAACCCCCTATGCAGTCAAAAATCTGTGTATAAGTTTTGATATATTTTAATATTACATGTTTTGTATGTTATGTGTATTACATACTGGATTCTTACAATAAAGTAAACTAGAGAAAAGAAAATGTTTTTGAAGTTGCCACAAATCTTCAGAATATCTTCTGATATACAGTATTTATTTTTTAAAAACTCGCTATAAGTGGACCTGCACCATGCAAACCTGTGTTGTTAAAGGATCAACTATATATTACCTCTATCTCTGTCTGTTCCACTAGCGGTATACTTACAAGCACCAGAATGAAGTTTGAGTGAATAGGCTCACCAGACGGAAGAGCTCGGACCAGCACACATGCCTGCTCTACAGAGAGATGCGGGGCACGTGTGCCTGGCCTGTCGGGGTTCTTCAGTGGAGAAGCTTACTGTTAAAAGCTATGGATTTTGTTTGTGTTTCTTGAGTAGAATACATCTGAGGCTAGAATGGGCATTACCAATGAGTGACCAAATTAAAACCTCATGGATACTCAATGGCTTATGTATATATTTAGTGCTTTAAGAACGCCATGTGTCTCCCATGTATTTCTGGTAGAGTGGTCTCCCTTACCTGTGGTTTCACCTTCCACAGTTTTCAGTTACTTGAGGTCAACCAGGGTCCAGAAGTAGATGATCCTCCTTTAGATGTACATCAGGTCAACAGTAACCTAATATTACATCCCAATGTCTATACCATTCACCCCACTTTGTCTCATCACTTAGGCATTTTATCATCTCACGTCATCATCAGAAGAAGGGTAAGTACAGAACAACAAGCTGTTTTGAAAAAGACCACATTCACATAACTTTTATTACAGTATATTGATATAATTATTGTATTTTTTAAATTATTGTTGTTAATCTCTTACTGTGCCTAATTTTTAAATTAAACTTTATCCACTGGGGGTCTTGGAATATATCCCCATGGATAAGGGGGACTACTGTTAGGTATCTTTTGATCTTTCTTTTTACATCTATGTTCACCTCACACAGGCTCTGCTTACTGCCTTACTTATAACTCATCTTATGGGTTCTGCCTATATCTCACAACCTACTTGCTTACACATTATGTATACACATCCAACACATCTTAAGAGTTTTGCCTATATATTATATAGCTCTTCTATAGTATATTCAAATGTATTCCTCTTCTGTAGTATATTCAAATATTTTCAAATAAAAAAACCTCTGTAGCAATATTAAAACTTGTGCCATTAAATTCAAAAGATATTGTGTAGTCAAAATATCCAAAAAAAAGTAAATAGACAAGAAGTTTATCATGAGATTTGTGGCAGAATTTGTATGTATAAAATCAAACACATAAACCTTCCATGAAGCCATATTAGCAAAAAATAAAAATTATTTCAATAGAATGAAATAGCATTAGAATGGATCAGAGTAAATTACAGGATTCAACAAATTAAAAGATATCAGTAAGAGTTGCTATAATGGTCAGGATAACCTAGGTTATGTTCACAAATACTACAAAATCGCACCCTTGAAATTGCAAAGGCTGATTTCTCACTCACTGCTTACGTCCAACACGAATTTCAGCTAGGGACAGATGTCTACCATTGTATAATGTCACCATCTCAGTACAAGACAGTAGGGTTTATCATGGCAGGCGATAAGTGAATGAAGATGCTTCAGTAGCTTCTAAGCACCACTACCAAGAAGTGACACACATCACTTTCATTCCCATTTTGTTGCCCAAAGCAGTCACTTTGTCACACCTACATTCAAGGAGGTGTATGGCAAGAAAGAAAGGAGAACTGGAAATTTTGGAAAACACTGGTGAAGTCTTTCATGGTAATTATTAACATGAAAGCAACAGAAATTTACCAAACTGAAAGGCAACACAAAATAGTGAAAACTAATATTATATCTGTATACATACATCTATATACACATATATACATACATGCATATAATTGTGCATATGCACGTATGTTTATATACATACATCCTCAGGATGGACTGAATGCAACCTTATCCCCAGTCAGCAGAAAGTTTGGATTCAGTATAATCTACATTGGGGTAACTCCTCCCATACCAGATGGTTCAGAGCCATTCGTAGCTGACAAGGTGGTCCTTGTAATATAAGCAGGCTCTGCAGTTTGTTAATTGCTTCTTAAGACAAAGTCAGAATTATTCATTCGAAGGCAGGATAGCCTAAGTCATTTTAATAATGTAAGTAAGCTTTCCTCAAAAGATACTTTCTAATCTTCAAAAGAAAATTAACATTCACCTTTTGAGATGTCATGGTTTTAGGTAACTTGTGAGAAATGCGGTGTATCATGAGGGGAGTGGGGAAGACAGAACAGGAATGAGAATGCCCGCTGACTTTCAGGGGAAGGGTCTACCCTGCTGCCTTCAATGTCAGAGAGGAGCAAGAAGAAAAATTTCCAGTCAGCCTCAAGACTGAAATGGAAATTCTTGAATTAACGATTCCCTAAAAGGATGCCTTTGTTTCTGGGCAGAGAGGGAGGAGTAGGGGGGCAGGAGAGGACCCTTGGAGGCCTCCTGAGGAGGAGCAGGGAGAAGAAGCAAGCGGCCATAGCTGAGAGGGCTGGTCTGTCTTTTAATTACGAAGACATTTGTATTTGTGTAAAACAGGGATAAAATCGACACTCTCAGGTTTGTTTCATATATTTTTTACTTTATATTTTTGTATAATATAAATCTGAAAAACAGTTTTACACTGGGACAAGCAGTCCTCAAAAAAGATGGTTCTGATTTCTGATTTTCAGGTTTCCAAGCAAGAAGAGGCTGTGAGAACTCTCAACCGTGCAACTCCACCCTTGAGATGGGTGAACGAAGGTTCCATCATCTACCAGCAGCTGCAGACACAACTGCTGACCTACACACAGATTCTCCAGCTTAAGAGACCCTGTGACCGAATTTCCTGTTCTTTTTTTCCCCCCCCCATTGGTTCCCTGTTATACCTGACGTGGGCTTAGATGAACCAAGACAAATACATTTTCTCATGTTAGGGCACTACCTATTTATTTTTATTTGAGTGTGTATCAGGAAAGTTTGTTGAACTATATCAAATGCCTTTTCAGAGTCTCAAGAGAAGACCATGAACAAGTATTATATACTAAGTATATTGCCAATATTGAACTGTTCTTACATTTCTGGTTATGGGGAATTATATTCCCTTAGAGTGCTAATGAATTATTTTGGCTAATATTTTATTTAGAATTTTCCATTGATTATTCACAAGTAAGATTAGGCTGTGACTTCTTTTCGGCAATTCTTATAATCCTTGAAGGTACTGGCATTAAATACCTTACGTGACTCATAAAAATAATATATGGAGAATTTTCCTTTTCTCTGTTCTAGAATTGTTGAAATAACAGTAGAATAATGTGCTTTTTAAGGTTTGGTAGACTCCTTCAGGAAATAATCTGAAATTGATAGTTTCCTTTGTTTTTTTTCTGACTGCTTTATTAAAAATTCTTTTTGGTATCATTAATGTACAGTTACATAAGGAACATTATGGTTACTAGACTCCCCCTATTATCAAGTTCCCATCACACTCACTGTCCATCAGCGTAGTAAGATGCTATAGAATCACTACCTGTCTTCTCTGGGTTATATGGCCTTCCCTGTATAGGTCTTTGACTTCCTTGGTTAGGTTTATTCCTAGGTATATTATTCTTTTTCATGCAATTGTGAATGGAATAGTTTTCCTGATTTCTCTCTCTGCTAGTTCATTGTTAGTGTATAAGAATGCCACAGACTTCTGTATATTAATTGTATCCCGCAACTTTGCTGAATTCAGATATTAGATCTAGTAGTTTTGGAGTGGATTATTTAGGGTTTTTTATGCACAATATTATGTCATCTGCAAACAGGGACAGTTTAACTTCTTCTTTACCAATCTGGATGCCTTTTATTTCTTTGTGTTGTCTGATTGCCATGGCTAGGACCTCCACAACTATGTTGAATAACAGTGGTGGAAAGTGGGCATCCTTGTCTTGCTCCCAATCTTAAAGGAAAAGCTTTCAGCTTCTCTCTGTTAAGTATATGTTGGCTGTGGGTTTGTCATATATGGCCTTTATTATGTTGAGGTACTTGACCACTATATGCATTTTGCTGAGAGTTTTTATCATGAATGGATGTTGAATTTTGTCGAATGCTTTTTCAGCATCTATGGAGATGATCATGTTGTTTTTGCCCTTCTTTTTGTTGATGTGGATGATGTTGATGCATTTTCAAATGCTGTACCATCCTTGCATCCCTGGGATGAATCTCACTTGATCATGATGGATGATCTTTTCGATGTATTTATGAATTCAGTTTGGTAATATTTTGTTGAGTATTTTTGCATCTATGTTCATCAGGGATATTGGTCTGTAATTTTCTTTTTGCCTAGTTTTGATATTAGAGTGATGCTGGCCTTGTAGAGTGAGTTTGGGAGAATTTGCTCCTCTTTCACTTTTTGGAAAGTTTAAGGAGAATCGGTATTAGGTCTTCACTAAATGTTTGATAAAATTCAGCAGTGAAACCATCTTGTCCAGGAGTTTTGTTCTTACGTAGTTTTTTGACTACCAGTTCCATTTCCTTGCTAATAATTGGTCTCTTCAGATTTTCTGTTTCTTCCTGGGTCAGCCTTGGAAGGTTGTATTTTTCTAGAAAGTTGTCCATTTCTTCTCGGTTATCCAGTTTCTTACCATATAATTTTTCATAGTATTCTCTCATAATTCATTGTATTTCTGGTGTCCATAGTGATTTTTCCTTTCTCATTTCTGATTCTGTTTATGTTTGTAGACTCTCTTGTTTTCTTGATAAGTATGGCTAGGGGTTTATCTATTTTGTTTATTTTCTCGAAGAACCAGCTCCTGCTTTTATTGATTCTTTCTATTGTTTTATTCTTCTCGATTTTATTTATTTCTCCTCTAATCTTTATTATGTCCCTCTTTCTACTGACTTTGGGCATCTTCTGTTCTTCTTTTTCTAGTTTCATTAATTGTGAGTTTAGACTGTTCATTTGGGATTGTTCTTCTTTCCTGAGGTAGGCCTGTATTGCAATATACTTCCCTCTTAGCACGGCCTTCGCTGAATCCCACAGATTTTGCGGTGTTGAGTTATTGTTGTCATTTGTCTCCATATATTGCTTGATCTCTGTTTTTATTTGGTCATTGATCCATTGATTATTTAGGAGCATGTTATTAAGCCTCCATGTGTTTGTGGGCTTTTTCATTTTCTTTGCATAATTTATTTCTAGTTTCATACATTTGTGGTCTGAGAAGCTTGTTGGTACAATTTCAGTCTTTTTGAATTTACTGCAGCTCTTTTTGTGGCCTACTATATGATCCATTCTTGAAAATGTTCCATATACACTTGAGAATAGTGTGTATCCTGTTGCTTTTAGATGAAGTGTTCTGTAGATGCCCGTTAGGTCCATCTGTTCTAGTATGTAGTTCAGTGTCTCTGTCTCTTTACTTATTTTCTGTCTGGTTGATCTGTCCCTTGGAGTGAGTGGAGTGTTGAAGTCTCCTAAAATGAATGTATTACATTCTGTTTCCCCCTTTAATTCTCTATTAATACTCCCTTGATGGGAGTAGTTGATTTGATTTTGCATCTGCTTAGTAATTAATTGTTGTTCTTTGCTGTGGTTTTATTTCCTCTGGTGACATCTATTTAGCCTTAAGAATACTTCCATCTATAGCAGTCCCTCCAAAATGCACTGTAGAGGTGGTTTGTGGGAGGTAAATTCTTTCAGATTTTGCTTATCTGAAAATGGTTTAATCCCTCCTTCAAATTTAAATGATAACCTTTCCAGGTAGAGTATTCTTGGTTTGAGACCCTTCTGCTTCATTGCATTAAATATATCATGCCACTCCCTTCTGGTCTGTAAGGTTTCTGTTGAGAAATCTGATGATAACCTGATGGCTTTTCCCTTGTATGTGATCTTTTTTCTCTCTCTATCTGCTTTTAAAAGTCTGTCTTTATCCTTGATCTTTGCCTTTTTAATTATTATATGTCTTGATGTCTTTCTTGGGTCCTTTGTGATGGGAAATCTGTGCACCTCCATGGCTTGAGTGACTATCTCCTTACCCAGATTGGGGAAGTTTTCAGAAATTACCTCCTCAATGACACTTACGGTCGCTTTTTCTCTCTCTTCTTCTTCTGGTGCCCCTAAAATGTGAATATTGTTCTGTTTGGATTGGTCACACAGTTCTCTCAATATTCTTTCATTCTTAGAGATCCTTTTTTCTCTCTGTGCCTCAGCTTCTTTGTATTCCTCTTCTCTAATTTCAATTCCATTTACTGTCTCTTCTACTATATCTAATCTGCTTTTAAATCCCTCCATTGTATGTTTCATCTCAGATATGGAATTTCTTAATGATTGAGTCTCCATCTTAAATTTGTCCCTGAGTTTTTGAATATTTTTCTGTACCTCCATGAGCATGTTTATGATTTTTATTTTGAACTCTCTTTCAGGAAGATTGGTGAGTTCAGTTTCATTTGGCCCTTTTTCTGTGGTTTGTGAGATTTTGGTCTGAACCAGGTTCCTTTGATGTTTCATATTTCTACGTGTTGCCCTCTAGTGCCCAGAAGCTCTAGTCTCCGCTTCTCCTCAGCCCCTAGAGTGAGGCTGGGGGTCATAGGAGAGTGGCCCTGGTGCCTGATCAGAGGAAAGAGCTGTTTCCTGGTTCCCTGCTGCAGTGCCTGTCCCCAGTATCAGAGCTAGTGGGCTAAGCACACAGGTATAAGACTCTGTGCTTGGCATCTCTAGCTGTTTAGGCGGGGCCTCCCTCTGGCAGGCCTGATGCCAGTTCAGTGACTGCCAATTTGCAAGCTGTTGCCAGCAGGCCAGGAGAAAGGCACAGCAGGCTGCATGTCACATTGGGGGG
>JAQQAC010013566.1:1097138-1186081 GCA_029783875.1 Phataginus tricuspis | reverse complement strand
GGGGGGCCTCAGAACTGAGTAGCTAGTCAGGGGGATGGAGTACCTGAAGCACCCTATAGTTCCCAATAAGCTAGGCAGAGCACTCCCAGACAACCTTGTCCACCTATCCCTTCTCCCACACAGCAAACCCCATGCAAACCCCGCCCCTTCAGCAGCCCTCTCACTGCTAGGCAGCCTCTCAGACCGCTTGTCTTTCCTTTGTCCCAGAGCAGCCGGATGTGGATCCCTGTCCTTCACAAACAGACGGATTCTTAGTCTCTCATGCCCTCCGCCTGTCCCAGCTCCCCAACCCCACCAACCTCCAGAGCACCACACAATGTAGGTTTGTGTTCCAAAGCAGACCTCTAGGGCTGGGTGTTCAGCAGTCCCAGGCTTCCAACCCCTCCTGCCCCATTTCTCTTTCTCCTGCCAGTGAGCTGGGGTGGGGGATGGGCTTGGGTCCTGCCATATCAAGGCTTTGGTACACTACCCTGTTTTGTGGGTCTGCTCTGTTCCTGAGGTCTGTAGGCAGTCTGGTGCAGCCTTCTTTCCTGTTGCTGTTTTATGGTTAGTTGTATTAACTACATTTTCGCACTATCTGTGGTTTTGGGGGGAGTTCTCTGTCTTACCTCTCATGCTACCATCTTGAATGTGAGAACGTCCTGTCCTTAAACCTTCCTCCTTTGCACACTCAGAGCCCATGGAAACCTCAGGGTGCTGACACCTCTGCATTATGTGCAAGTCCTTAGAAAATACACTTTACCTCTCTCTCTCATTTTCCTCACCTGAAAAATGGAAATTGTAATATCTGCCCCATTTCTATCACTAACACATTATCAGGATAAATGAATAAATGCATAGGAAAGGTTTCTGAAACTCTTAAGAGCTAGTTTGTCATTAAATAATCTGTTTATTTTGAATATTTAAATTACATAGTCTTGGTTTATATTTACACAGTTCTTTTTAAAACAAGTCATTTTCTATGGGAAAAAAGTCTAATCTGATATCGGGTTATATATTTTTTCTTTAAAGTAAATATACCTTGTGTATGCATACCTCTTTCAGATTTCCCTTTTTAACGAACTATTCCACCTATGGATTTAAGAAGATGAGAGGGTTTATTTTATAAATTAAATCCTCTTAAGTGGGAAATATAACACTAACTTGGATGGTCAGCATATCTGTCATTAAACAAACATCTGCTGATAAATGTTTATACTTCATTATTACAGCTATTTATAATACAACTGACATAGCACTGTAATTATGTTGTTATCAATTTTTCATAAAAATCTTGACACAACTTGACAATTTCAGAGGATTTTACAACATTAAGCTCAAAAGCATCTAGAAATCATTTAGACTGTGTCTAGATATAGTAACTAGGGCCCAGGAAGGTTAAGTGGCTTTTATAAGATTCTACAGTTAACCCTTGGTACAATTATGACTCTGATTTAGAGTCACTTTATGAAACAGTGAATTTTAAAAGCCTTTATAAAGACATCTTCTCAGTTTTACTTAGTATAGAGAATATATACTATGGTGATGTGTAAATAGGAGGAAAAATATTTTACTTCAAGACCAAGTAATACATTAAATTGAAAAATATATACCCATAATTAGCCAAGTGGTATTGTATTATTCTGTAATTACTCATTAATTCCACAGTGTATAAAGGAACACTATTTTTAAAATAGATCATAAAGAGTATGCAATGTATCAAATAGTACCAGAAACAGCTGAATCTACTATATGAATTATTTATCTTCTAAATCAAATACTCATTCTAAAAAGGAATAATGAAAATTGGCCACTAGCAAGTTTCTAAGTATCCAAAAAGTATCGATTATATAAAACGTTTTGTGTACATATACACACATATTCTGTAGAATAGCTGAATCAACTTATGTCTAAGGTTTCTTTCAGAAGAGAGCCACACTAAACATCACCAAAATAGCTTTTAAACATGTTCATTTGCAGTTTAAAATGTAGCTATTGTTTTTTGGGTATTATTTTCTGTAGTCCAATTCTTTGGTTCTTGTCTCATATCTATTCAATGCTTTTGATAAACAGAATAATTTTTTTCTTCTTTAGAAAAGCAATCATCACTCATCTGCAACAAAATCAAGTTGGTGGGAAAAAAAGTAAGATACTACTAAAAGCACAGTCTTAATATTAAGATTTGAGTTCAATGACACCAAAATAAGGATTAGGCATTCTGTGTAGCAAATTATGCAGGATAAAGCCTGTAATATATAAGCAAACAAACAAAATAAAGAAACATTTTTAGTCCTTGGAATAAGATGCATAGGAAAACCCCTTTTAGGAGAAATTGAAACTATGTGAATTAATTTCATAATGTTGATCTAAGAAGTCATAAAATACTGAGTTCAAATTTATCATCAAAGTATACTATGTAAGGAGCTCATAATACAACATTGACAAAGAGAGGGAAAATTACATGAGAGTTAGTGTCCCCTTTGCAGGACAGGTGTGAGCAGCATTGGTGAGACCTTGACCTCTGAGACAGAATGGAGACATATCATACAGCATGGCTAGGCGCCATGTTTGGTATGGTACCTCCCTCCTCCCTGGCATCTAAAGTACCAGGCTTAGCTGTAATCAAAAGGTCGTTAATCTTAGAAGCTCTCATAGAATTTGAACACAAATTGAATGAGCTCCAACTGTACATGTCACTTATTATACTTGATATTTGAAAGCTGTTTCATACTGAGTTTGTTAGTAGAGAGATGTCACATCTGACATGGCTTTGAGCTTGACCATCAGGAAGAAAGTTTCTGTACACTTTATCTTCACTCCTCATAGCTCTGCCTTCGCTTAGTTACAGTTGAAGGCCAAACCCTCTATTTTTTATGGAAGATTGATTTAAGGAGAAAACAGGTTGTACAGGCCTTCCTTTCTGATTGTAAAACTCTGCTTAAAGGACACAGTCCCCTCTGTCATTCAGTGTTCTCTTTCCAAAGGCACACATGATCAATTTGTGCTTCAATTTAGTTAAAAAAAAATCTTTGTAGATGGATGTGCATGCTTTCAGATGTCATAAGATGAAGGCTGTGTTTCTTTCTTTCTTTTTAAAATCTTAGCCGAATGAAAACAGCATCAAAGATACTCACCAAACACTGTAATTCAATTCTGCTTCTGAAAACATCTCACCTTTTCTGCTAACTTTACAGGCACCATTCAGTTTTATAATTCCAACGGACAATTTTAAACTCTTATTACATCTGTAAACTTCAAAACTCTCTTTTCAACCCTGCCTTCCTCTGCTCCTTTTGTCTGACACCGTCTTGGCCCTTCTTTGGAGGCCCAGTCCCGTCAGGCTGTCGAGCCCAAGCAGACCAGGACAGGAGAGCAGTACGAGGCCCTACCGAGTCAGAAGCCCTGGCCCGAGACAAGCTGCATTAGATTCAGGATCCAGTGAACTGCGTAGACCATGGACTCCTGGACTCTCAGTAATTCTCTTACTTCTCTCTTTTTTTCTCCCCATTGTGAAATTTGGTTTTTGCCTCAGTTTCTAGAATTCTAGAATTAGCCCTCCACATTCCTTGCTTGGGATGGAGCACTAACCAACTGTGTTAGAATCCTGATAAAAAGTATAATATCAGATAATCTCGGGCAAACAAGGAAGATTCTGTGGTGTGTATCCTTATGGGAGGGCAGGTGTCCTCCAAATCACAAAATTGCTCAGGAAACTAATATAGCCATTTACTCAAGTTTAAATTACTTAAAGACCATGGGTGCCGGACTCTTAACCTACAGTTTCGGATTTGCTTGTGTTTTGACATTTGCCCAAATCAAGCTTGAGTTTATGATTTTTCACTTTTCATTCCGGTATCATTGAGCCCTCAGCTCAGCCTGCAGTCCTGCGCTGCTTTGGCCGATCCATCCCCTGGCTTTCTCCGGCCGTGATTTCCTACCTTCTCATCAGATGGCTTCCTCCTCCTCACATATTGTACCATCTGTACAACAGACAAAACACACCTACTTCTACTAAGTGGCCAATCTAAATCTTACTTCATCTCATCTGCCCAAGAGTCATCCGTCTTCAAGCTCTCCAACTCTATTCTGAAGCTTTGGTCAGCAAACAGCTGCACTGCTGTTTCTTCCATCTTGAAAAAAAAAAAAAAGAAAACCTCTCTTCAGGCTATTGCTTTATTTTTCTACTCTCCTTTAAAGAAAAACATCAGTTGTCCACACTTCCATGTTCTGCTTTCACACTCACCGGTTCTGTCTGAAAGTCACTTCAATAGGACCTCATTCCCTCCACTCCACTGAAACAGCTTTTGTCATTAATTCACGACCCACACAATGCTTCTTCCATTGTTTCATTTTCATCTTCACCTTATTTGGCTTCTTGAGAACCTTTGGAACATTCAGTCGTGTCCTTTCTGAGACGTTAGTCGGTCATTCGGCTTACAAAGCACCACGTTTCCTTAGCTCGTCTCATGTCCGTTCCATTCTCTCTTCCGTGAGGAACACCTTTCCCTCCTTACTTGTAAATACTGGAATGCTCCAGGGATTTTCTCATTGTACCTTGTCTCTTTCTACATTAATTCTCTGGCCTAATGTAGTTTCATTGGCTTTAAATATGATAATTTTGCTGAGGACTTTAGAATTTCACTTCAGATTCAATTTCTTTGATGAACTTCAGATTAATATATACAAAAGTCTTCACTAGAATAAGTTTTTAAACCAAACTCTTAGACCCAACACTGCACCCTCAGGCTTCCCATTTCATTAAGTAGCTCTTTCATTTATGTGCCGTCATTCTTGGTGTCTCATTGTCTGTCCCATCCCACATCAAGTCCATCAACAAATTCTATTAAACAATAATGCAAATCTTAGTACTTCTCGTTGCCTCTATTGCTATCACCCCATTCCAAGCCATGATGATTCTTACCTAGAAAGCAGTCAAAGCGTCCTAATTCCCGGCTTCTACTCGAAGTCTTTTCTCCAAGAACAGGCACAGTAAATTCCTTTAAGACATTAAAGCCGATCATTACTACTACCCTTCTGTGGTTTCCCATTATTCTTAGAAAAAAATTCAGTCTTTACCTTAAAATTACAAAGTTTTTCAGTTATATGCCCTGGCCCTGGCACATTCTCTATCAGCACCTCTTACCACCCTCACTCTGAATCACTAATTCTGGCCATACTGGCCTTATCCAATGCAAAGGCTCTGAGGTGGGAGTGTGCTTGGCTGATGGGAGAAATAGGCCAGTTTCTCCAATCCACCAAGCAAGCTCCCACCTCAGAGCCTGTGTGGAATATTTTCTCTCCTTAGAGCTCTTTTCCTAGGTATCTCCTTCCTGACTCCATTCAGGCATCAGTTCAAATGTTACCTCCTCTAAGAAGCCTTCAGTGACAAAACCATTAAAAATAATACCTCATACAATAATCTATTTCCTTTAATTCTTTATTTATTTCATGTCAGTTATCATTACCTGCCACAGAAACAACCAGTGAATCCAGTCAATTTTGCTTAAAAATTATTAACCAATTTCATGAAAATTTCAACCTTCCATTTCTGTTGTCAAAAATTAAAAACAGAAAACAACTCAGTGGATTAATTTTAAAAGTTTATTTTGGCATTGAGAAGACACAGAATCTGATCAACATTACCTTAAAACTCTCTCTTTTAAAGGACATTGTGTTAGCTGGGAAACTCTGGGAGATAATCATCAGAGAGAACAAGGGTATACTTCTCACATATTCTGACACAAACCTGACAGTATTTTTTCAAATGATAAATATGCTTATACTACATGCTAAAAATTTCATTTCTAACATAATCAACCTGCTCATATCATTCAGGGACAATTTGTTGGAAAAGCTTGAACTTTATGGTTGAACTCACAAACAACTTGAACAGTATATTAGAATGTTCATATGTTCTTGCTTGCACATGAGTGTTAACAGAGAAATAATTGTGGAAATCCAAATACCAGAGCTTGACTCTTGGTTCCACCATACCACATCTGTGCTCTTGAGTGACTTATTCAATGCTATATATCTTCAGTGCTCTCATTATTGCAAAAAGAAAAAAAGAAGACATTTTTGAAACACTTAAAAATATGTAATGAATTGTCTGAAAACCGGGAAGTTGTCACTAAAATCTTGACAAATATGATACCATATTTGTTGGATACAAATGATGACATACACTGGAAACACTATTTAGGCACAAATCACATACTGGTATTTTATCACAATATAAGACCATAAAATTTTGGAAGGGTCAATCTGCTTATCAAATCCTCATGTTACTACCACACACAGAAGGAATAATTATAAAAGGAAGAATCTGTTGCATGTTGAAAGAATATAGACAAGTACAATAAAATAAATATATATGGTTATTTTTTTTTCTCCTAAGACATTCCTCAAAATAACTTCAAAAATCCTAATATTCATGCTGTAGTTCACCAGGGAGATTTCAAACTAGCAAGGAATTATTTTTGTTTCATGAATTTTGCCATTTGTAGTCCAGCTGATGTCTGTCAACTTACTTAAAGTCACATTATAAATCAGTGAAACATTAAGAAGAAAAAGAAAACGATTGCAGCTCCACATGTCTTGAGACAGAAATTTAATTTTTCAATCACTTTTAAGATTAATTCTCTTTATAAGTGTTCCTATTAATATATATTAATGTGTTCTTTGAATCTTAAGTCACTGTAAAAAGATCTCAAATGATCCCAGTGAGTACATTCTACTTAATTAGCTAAGAGTTAGCAAAATCATCTCATCACTGAAAGAAAATGGGCAAATATTTAAAGACTACTAAACACGATATTAAATTTTTAATTATACAATCACAAACTAGCATACATGTGATTTCAAAAAAAATTCCCACTTTCTAGAATGGCCTTTTCATGTGTCCAGTGATGCATGGTTTAGCACATCATCTGTGAAGTGATGTCCCTCTGCCCTTTTTCGTCTTTCTGGAGGATACTCAGACCACTGCAAAGTCACTCTCAGCATCTTTGATGATATCATGGTGACTAATTTAGCTTATAAATTTAAGATTTTTACAATAAAAACATCATTAATAATCTTTTTAATTCTGCCATTAGACAAGCTGAATATGAGGCCTGTTTGAAAGAAAAAACAAGCAGAATAGCCAGTAATATATTAAAAATAAAATCAGTTGGCAGTTGGGAAGTATTTGGCTGTGCCAAATATTAAAACATTATTATATATTTTCTAAAATCAAAACAGCATGACATTATAATATGAACAAGCTTGTTAACCAATGGAATCAAACTGTGAGACACAGAAATAGAACTAATCTCATATGAAAACATAGCTCATGATAAAGCTTTCATATTAAATCACTGGGGAAGATATGGGCATTTTAATAAATGGCATTGAAATAACTGGATGAAAATAACAGAATGTACAATTGAATCTGCTCCTATACACTGACAGATTCTAAATAGATCAAATATTTAAATGTGAAATAAAAAATCATCCAAGTATTAATAAGAAAACATGGGAGATTAAAGATGGCAGTGTGAGAGGTGAGACAGAGGCTTCTTCCTAAAATATAACTGATACAACTACTCCTGAAAGAGCAACAGGAGAGAGGACTGTGCCAAACTGCAAACACCTAGACACAATAGCAGACCTCACAGAACAGGGTAAAGAACTAAAGCTGTGGCAGGGCAGTACCCAAGCCCTTTCCCCACCCCAGCTCACAAGCAGGAGGAAGAGAAACAGAGCACAGAGGGAGTGGAGGCCTGGGACGGCTGAATACCTAACTCCGGAGCTCTGCTCTGGGAGCACAAAGCTACATTTCATGGTGCTTGCATGATACTCTCATAATTAGGGGGTTGGAAAGCTAAGACAGGCAGAATTCCTGGATAGACTAAGATTCCAGCTGCTTGTGGAAAGCAGGGATCCATATCCAGCTGCTCTCGGACAAAATTAAGGTGGGCAGTCTGAGAGCATTCCTAATAAGGAAGCCCTTAGCAAGAGGGCTGCTAAAGGGGCAAGGATTACACAGAGTTTACTGCTCAGGAGAAAGGACAGGTACACAAAATCGTCTGGGTACACTCTACTCAGCAGGTTGGGAGCTTTCATGATCTTCAGGTGCTCCAGCTCCCTGGCTGCCTACACAGCTCCAAGAACCCCCTCCGTGATAGGCAACCCAATGCTCCTATCTCCTGGTTAGCCCCACCTGGTTCGCAAACCAGCAAACCCTACCCTGGCAAAGGCCAGCCAGAGGGAAGATCTGTCTACAGCAACTACAAACGCAAAGCATACAGACTTATACCTGCGTTCCCAGCCCACTGGTTCAGGCAGTGGAGAGAGGCATAGCAGCCCGGAAGCAGGAAACAGCTCTTTCCTCCCCTCAGGCACAAATACCACTCCCCTGCAACCCCAGACATTGCTTCAGGGCTGAGCAGCTCCAGAGAGTAGAGCCTCTGGGCACTAGAGGGCACCATATGCAAGTATGAAACACCAAAGGAACCTGGTTCAGAGTAAAATTATTAATACAACTCCGGAGAAAGATTTAAATGATATCGACCTCATGACTCTCCCAAAAGGGAGTTCAATATAAATATCATTAACATGCTCATGGAGGTAGGGAAAGATATTCAAGAACTCAGGAATGAACTCCAGTTGTAGATCAAATCGTTGAAGAGCGCAACGGAGGGTATTAAAGCAGATTTGATATGGTGAAGGAGACAATAAATGAAATAGAAACTAGAGAAGAGGAATACAAAGAAGCTGAGGCACAGAGAGAGAAAAGGATCTCTAAGAACGAAAGAATATTGAGAGAACTGTGTGACCGATCCAAACGGAACAATATTCGCATTATAGGGGTACCAGAAGAAGAAGAGAGAGAAAAAGGGATAGAAAGTGTCTTTGAGGAGGTAATTGCTGAAAACTTCACCAATCAGGGGACGGAGACAGTCTCTCAGGCCATGGAGGTACACAGATCTCCAAACACAAGGGACCAAAGGAAGACAACACCAAGATATATAGTAATTACAATGGCAAAGATGAAGGATAAGGACAGACTATTAAAAGCATCTAGAGAGAGAAATAAGATCACATACAAAGGAAAGCCCATCAGGTTATCATCAGACTTCTCAACAGAAACCTTACAGACCATAAGGGAGTGACATGATGTATTTAATGCAATGAAGCAAAAGGGCCTTGACCCAAGATTACATTATCTGGCAAGATTATCATTTAAATTTGAAGGAGGGATTAAACAGTTCCCAGATAAGCAAAATCTGAGAGAATTTACCTCTCACAAACCATCTCTACAGTGTATTTTGGAGGGACTGCTATAGATGGAAGTTTTCCTACGGTTCAATAGTTGTCACTGGAGGTAATAAAACCACACTAAAGAAAGTAGAACAGCTAATTACTAAGCAAATATAAAATTAAATTAACTATCCCCAAAGTCAATCAAGGGATAGACAAAAGGACAGAATATGATACCTAATATATAATGAATGGAGGAGGAAGAAAAAGGAGAAGAAAAAAAAGAACCTTTAGAATGTGTTTGTAATAGCATATTAAGTGAGTTAAGTTAGACTCTTAGATAGTAAGGAAGTTAACTTGAACCTTTGGTAACCACGAATCTAAAGCCTGTAATGGCAATAAGCATATACCTATCCATAATCACCCTAAATGTAAATTGACTGAATGCACCAATCAAAAGACATAGAGTCCCTGAATGGATAAAAGAACAAGACCCATCTATATGCTGCCTACAAGAGACTCACTTTAAACCCAAAAACATACACAGACTAAAAGTGAAGGGATGGATAAAGACATTTCATACAACTAATGGGGAGAAAAAAGCAGGAGTTGCAGTACTTATATCAGACAAAATAGACTTAAAAACAAAGAAAGTCACAAGAGACAAAGAAGGACATTACATAATGATAAAAGGGTCTGTCCAACAAGAGGACATAACTATTACAAATATCTATGCACCCAACACAGGATCACCTACATATGTGAAACAAATACTAACAGAATTAAAAGGGGAAATAGAATGCAATGCATTCATTCTAAGAGACTTCAACACTCCACTCATTACAAAGGACAGATCAACCAGACAGAAAATAAGTAAGGAGACAGAGGCACTGAAAAACACATTAGAATAGATGGACCTAACAGACAGCTACAGAACTCAGCACCCAAAAGCAGCAGAATACAAATTCTTCTCAAGTGCACATGGAACATTTTCAAGAATAGATCATATACTAGGCCACAAAAAGAGCCTCGGTAAATTCAAAATGATTGAAATTGTACCAACCAGCTTCTCAGACCACAAAGGAATGAAACTAGAAATGAATTATGTAAAGAAAATGAAAAATCCCACAAACCCTTGGGGCTTAATAACATGCTCCTAAATAATCAATGGATCAATGACCAAATAAAAACAGAGATCAAGCAATATATGGAGACAAATGACAATAATTCAACACCGCAAAAACCTGTGGGACGCAGTGAAGGCTGTGCTAAGAGGAAAGTATATTGCAATACAGACCCACCTCAGGAAAGAACAATCCTACATGAGCAGTCTAAACTCACAATTAGAGAAACTAGAAAAAGAAGAACAAATGAGAAGCAAAGTCAGTAGAAGGAGGGACATAATAAAGATTACAATAAATAAAGTCAAGAAGAATACAACAAAAGAAAGAATCAATTAAAGTAAGTGCTACTTCTTTGAGAAAATTAACAAAATAGATAAGCACCTAGCCAGGCTTATCAAGAAAAAAAGAGTCTACTGACATAAACAGAATCAGAAATGAGAAAGGAAAAATCGTAATGGACACCACAGAAATACAAAGAATGATGAGAGAATACTATGAAAATCTATATGCTAAGAAGCTAGATAACCTAGAGGAAATGGACCATTTTCTAGAAAAATACAACCTTCCAAGACTGATCCAGAAAATAGCAGAAAATCTGAACAGACCAATTAAAGCAATGAAATTGAACTGGTAATCAAAAACCTACCAAGAACAAAGCCCCTGGAATAGATGGCTTCACCACTGAATTTTATCAAACATTTAGTGAAGACCTAATACCCATCCTCCTTAAAGTTTTCCAAGGAGTAGAAGGAGGAATACTTCCAAACTAATTCTATGAGGCCAGCATCACTAATACCAAAGCCAGGCAAAGAAACCACAAAAAAAGAAAATTACAGATGAATATCCCTGATGAATATAGATGCAAAAATACTCAACAAAATATTAGCACACTGAATTAAAAAATACATCAAAAGGATCATCCATCATGATCAAGTAGGATTTATTGCAGGGATGCAAGGATTGTACAACATTCAAAAATCCATCAACATCATCCACCACATCAACAAAAAGGACAAAAACAACATGATCATCTCCATAGATGCTAAGGAACCTTTGACAAAATTCACCATCCATTCATGATTAAAACTCTGAACAAAATGGGTATAGAGGGCAAGTACCTCAACATAATAAAGGCCATATATGACAAACCCACAACCAACATTATACTTAACAGTGAAAAAATGAAAGGTTTTCCTTTAAGATCAGGAACAAGACAAGGATGCCCACTCTCCACACTTCTTTGCAACATAGTACTGGAGGTCCTAGCAACGGCAAGCAGACAACACAAAGGAAAAAAAGGCATCCAGATTGGCAAGGAAGAAATTCAACTGTCTCTGTTTGCAGATGACATGATATTGTACATAAAAATCCCTAAAGAATCCACTCCAAAACTACTAGACCTAATATCAGAATTCAGTAAAGTTTCAGGATACAAAATTAATATGCAGAAATCTATAGCATTCTTATACACTAACAATGAAGTAGCAGAGAGAGAAATCAGGAAAACTATTCCATTCACAGTTGCATCAAGAAGAATAAGATACCTAGGAATAAACCTAACCAAGGAAGTGAAAGACCTATACTCTGAAAACTACAAGACACTTATGAGAGACAGTAAAGAAGATACCAATAAATGGAAACACATCCCATGCTCATGGATAGGAAGAATTAATATTGTCAAAATGGCCATCCTGCCTAAAGCAATCTACAGATTCAATGCAATTCCTATCAAAATACCAACAGCATCCTTCAATGACCTAGAGAAAACAGTTCTAAAATTCATATGGAACCACAAAATACCCTGAATAGCCATAGCAATACTGAAAAAGAAGAATAAAGCTGAGGGGATTATGCTCCCCAGTTCAAGCTCAACTACAAAGCCACAGTAATTAAGACAATTTGGTACTGTCACAAGAACAGACTCGGACCAGTGGAACAGACTAGAGAGCCCTGATATAAACTGAACCATATATGGTCAAGTAATATACAGTAATTGAGCCATGGACATACAATGGGGAAATGACAGCCTCTTCAACAGCTGGTGTTGGCAAAACTGGACAGCTACATGCAAGAGATTGAAACTGGATTATTGTTTAACCCCATACACAAAAGTAAACTTGAAATGGATCAAAGACCTGAATGTAAGTCATGAAACCATAAAACTGTCAGAAGGCAACATAGGCAAAATTCTCTTGACTATAAGCATGAACTTCTTCCTGAACGCATCTCCTCGAGCAAGGGAAACAAAAGCAAAAATTAACTCATGGGACTACATCAAACTAAAAAGTTTCTGTGCAGCAAAGGACACCATCAATAGAACATAAAGGCATCCTACAGTATGGGAGAATATATTTGTAAATGACATATCTGACAAAGGGTTAACATCCCAAATATATAAAGAACTCACATGCCTCAACACCCAAAAAACAAATAACCTGATTAAAAAATGGGCCACGGATATGAAGAGACAGTTCTCCAAAGAAGAAATTCAGATGCCCAACAGACAGATTAAAAGATGCTCTACATCACTTATCATCAAGGAAATGCAAATTAAAACCACAATGAGATATCAACTCACACCAGTTAGGATGGCCAGCATTGAAAAGACTAAGAAGAACAAATGCTGGCGAGGATGCCGAGAAAGGGGAACCCTCCTACACTGCTGGTGGGAACGTAAACTAGTTCAGCCATTGTGGAAAGCAATATGGAGGTTCCTCAAAAAACTAAAAATACAAATACCATTTGACCCTGGAATCCCATTCCTTGGAATTTACTCAAAGAATACAACTTCTCAGATTCAAAAAGACATTTGCACCGCTGTGTTTATCCCAGCACTTTTTACAATAGCCAAGATATGGAAGCAACCTAAGTGTCCATCAGTAGATGAATGGATAAAGAAGAAGTGGTACATATACACAATGGAATACTATTCAGCCATAAGAAAGAAACAAATTCTACCATTTGCAACAACATGGATGGAGCTAGAGGGTATTATGTTCAGTGAAATAAGCCAGGCGGAGAAAGACAAGTGCCAAATGATTTCCCTCATTTGTGGAGTATAACAACGAAGCAAAACTGAAGGAACAAAATCGCAGCAGACTCAGAGACTCCAAGAAGGAACTAGTGGTTACCAAAGGGAGAGATGTAGGAGGGCGGGTGGGGGGGAAGGGAGAGGGGTTTGAGGGGTATTATGTTTAGGACACATGGTATGGGGGGTCACCGGGAAAACAGTGTAGCACAGAGAAGGCAAACAGTGAATCTGCGGCATCTTACTACACTGATGGACAGTGACTGCATTGGGGTATGGGTGAGGACTTGATAATATGGGTAAATGTAGTAACCACATTGTTTTTTCATGTGAAACCTTCATAAGAGTGTATATCAATAATACCTTAATGAAAAAAAAAGGAAACATGGCTAAATTCTTCTGTAACTTGAGGCTGTGAAAAACGCTACCAAATTCAAGGTGCAGTAAGAGAATGATTAATGTGATGAACTAGTTAAAATACTAAGTTTAAATAACTTACTGGAAAATAAATAAATAAATGCCTTTAATTCCATACTCTTGTGTATGGAAATATTTTGTATTATCATTATCAAGATAAAAAAAGAAAAATCAGAAAAACACTTTTTGACTTGTATATCATTTTCTCAACTTATATAGCATATTTTCAGCTTATATACTTCATCACTGGCAAACTATTAAAAATCTTAATATTTAAACAGCTTTTTAAAACAGAGGAACAAAATCGACAACCAGGTAGAAAAAATAGGATATATGAACTATTTGTGGAAAGAGAAATATGTAAATGGTCTTTAAGGATATAATAAGATATTCAATTGCTCTTCAGCATTGATAATGGAAAAAATTTAAAGCTATTGAGATGCCATTTCTCTTCATCAGTTTGGGAAAAATCTGAAAGTTGGACAACAGATTTTTGTTATAAAGAGCTTGCATTAGCATTGCTGGTAATGGAAAAAAAACTTGAAGGCAATACAAATGTCTTTTCGTCAACATCTAATTAAATTATGATCCACTTATTCAATGAACTAGTAATATGACTATTTGAAGAATGAAATAAAATAAACAAAATCATTGGATTTCTAACTTTTAACAAATGCCACTTTAACTAGAATTTCCTTATTACCTGCTTACCCCAGAAAAAGGTATAGTTTTTAAAAGGGTATTTTGAATAAAATTGAATAATCACCATTGAAAAACCAATATATATTTTGTTTTAGTCTTTTTAAAAAGCACCTATCACTTTAACTGCTGCATCTAAACATTTAGGGGGTATACAAGACCATGGTGTATGGCACCTCCCTCACACTTAACTAAACACAGTGAAAGGGGAAACTGACAGTTATTCATGATACAGAAATTCAAATGAGATAAAAAAGTGCCATGATTTGGCTAGAGATCTAGATCTATAATTCACTTTCAACAAGATGAAAATCACCATTGCCAAGAGTAACCTAGGGATTCAGTAACTAGCTTGGGAGTGAGGGAAGAAGACAGAAGTAATCAAGTCATAAACACTTGTCTTATTAATGTCAATCTTCCAAGTACATTTTCTTGAAAGGGAACACTAAAGAAAGATTTATATTTCTATACAAAGTCATACATTTTAATTTCAGTTTGAAAATTTGTGTTAGAAATATGACAAGGAACATGACAGTCTGCACCAGAAAACCAAGTGCCATCACCCATTCATTCATAAACTATCTGATCGGTGTATACATAGCTATCATATCAAGGGCCAAGCTTTATGCCAGGGACTAGATATTTGAAGTTCACTGTTGTTGACAAATAAATTATTGTAATTCAGTGTGATAAGTTTTATATAAAAATAGTTATAAAAGACTAAAAGGAAAAACTGAGACTGTCAAGGATGACTTCATAATGCAAATAACATGTGAGCTGTGCTTAAAGAATGTTTGTTTCATTCCTTAATCTAGTCCATAACCAGATGGAATAGAGCTCTCATGCAAATGGATTAACATGTACAAGGATATGGAGCATGATATTACATGATCTATACAGGAAATGCAGATTAGTTCTGTGGAAGTAGCATAAATTGCAGTGAGAGTGGCTACAAAGGAGGCTGAAATGTACCAGGAAGCCATGCTATGAAGGACGTCTATTCTACAAGCTAAAAGGATTCACAAACTCTCTGGTGGAGGATGAGAGACCACCAAACTTACTTAAGCAGGATGATTAGAGTTGAGTTTTATAAGAGAACTCTAGTGGCAATATTTTATTTGTATTGGAGAAGTAAGAGACTAAAGATATTTTCCCAATTGTCTAAAGTTGGTATTAGTCAACAAGTCTTGTAACTTATTGCACATGTAAGGAAATAAAGAGGGGAAAAGCAAAGGTGACTGAAGTTTCTATCTCATGTAACAGGATGAATTTATATTGGCACATAGGGAGTGGGAGGAGAGCAAGTTTGAGGGAAAAAGGTAAAATGAGTGTCAGATACCAGGAGCCTCCAGATGACCTGACGACAGCTGACACTAGGAGTTTCAGGCGTGAGATAGACGTAAAGACTAAAGACACCAATCTGGCAGCAAAGAATTTGCTGATGATATAAAAACTATGGGGGAGGACAGATAATCTTGACAAGAAAAGCCATAGAAAAGAAAAAAAGAACTCCAACAACAGGATAGAACCTCAGACCACTAGTATTTGAAGGACAAAGAATGGAAGAGAATTTAGTGAGAGAAAAGAGAGAACCTTTTGGGTTATGGATTATCAAGGGAAGAGAGAATTTTATCAAGTGTATATTATTGTCAAATGTCTTACACTAGTCATGAAATATAAAGTCTAAAATGTTTCCATTGCAAACTTGGGGACCTTATAAGAAGACTCAGTGATTGACAGGGTGTAAAAATTGATTGCGTTGAAAGTAAATGGAAGACAAACAAATGAAAATATTGTATAACTAAACTTCTCAATAAATTGCATGGTGAGGAAATGAGAAGGCTTCACCTCTGTTTTAACACTGAGTTCTCCTTTTCTAGTTTTACAACAAGATATCGTGAAACTAAACTACAGTTGAATATTTAATTTACTTGCTTTATGTAATTAGGTTTACAAAGTGGGAAATTGGAAACAAAGAGGTCTTTGACTACTGTTTTTCTGAAAGTGAGGTGAAAATTAGAATTTCTTAGTAGTTTAACATGAGTCTAAGTAAGTTTACCAGAAAAATCAACTTATTGTACTTGGACATCTACAAGGCTTCTCAGACCTTTAAGAAACACTCTTCGTTTTCTCTCACAGGCTCTTATCCTGGGCTGTAAAGAACTTCAATTCTTCAGCTAATGTGCTCTTTGTAGGTTTTGGCTCAGACTTTTGGAAAGATCCTAGTTTGACCACAGAAAGTTCCCTCTTTCCTCCATCCCTCACTCCTTTCCTCTTTCAGACTCCAGGCTAAACCACATTTATTTAAAATATCCATCTTTTACCCTTTCTCAAAGTTCTCAACTCTTAAATTTTCTTAACCTTCACATTTCCTGTTTTCTTTCATTTCCCCATTTTCAAGAATGGGGCTTATCCGTGGGCTGTTTCCTAAGTTCTTGCATGTACCCTGGGCTTACTCCTGGTTCCCATGTCATTTCCAAAGCAGAGATGATTGACATTCCCTGAGACAAAGCATGCCTAAACCTTTCTCGGCCCAGGTTCCATTTCTTCTGATTCCTGGAGTGCTTCAAGTGCCATGCTGAGGAAAATAGCCCTTTAGAGTTCTAATTATTAAAATATTACCACATATTCTACTCCACTTTTACAGTATCAGTATAAAGTTATTTTTTCTCACTAGATTTCAAGCAAAAATCTACAAAAAATATAAACTACTCTTGTTCTTTCCAAGTTCATCTGGTTTACTGTCTGTATGCTGCAGTTTCCCTTCTTTCCAAGAAAAATCTCTCCATTCAAATGGCGACTTAGCAAGCATAAGCTGAAACATCTAGTCCAAGGATCCACCATATGCATTTTAAAGATATATATACAAACACAACTCTGGGGCTTTAAATTGTTTAAGTGGAAGGAGTTTGTAAAGGAAATAACATAAAACTGGATCTGTTAACTATTGTTGCATAACAAACTACTAACTATTGCTGCACTTAGTGGCTTTAAACAAGAACGATTTACTTGCTCATGAGGGATTTAGGTTGAGTTCAGATGCGTGACCCCTCCGCCGGTTCCTCCTGAGATCGCTTACGTGGCTGTGGTCATCTGATGGTCCCTCTGGGACTGGACGACCCATGCTGGCCTCACTTCTGTGTCCGGCAGCTGGACGTGGCCTGGAGTGCCTTGCTTTCCTTCCGCCTGGTCTCTCATTCTCCATTAAGCTAGACAGTGATTCTTCATATAATGGTACAAGTGTTTCGAGAGTCAAAAGTGAAAGGAAGAATTCGTAATGTCTCATCTTGGAAGTCACACAATATGAATTTCACCAAAGCAAATCTCAAGGCTAGCCCAGATTCAAGGAATACAGAAATAGATTTCTACTTGTTATGGGAGAAATGCTAGTGTCTCATTACCAAGAGGCATAGATACAGAGAAGTGTGATTCACTGGAGGCTTTTATTTGTAATTCACTGCATACCATTAAACAAAACAAAATGATTTCTGCCTTAATAAGAAGCATCATGCCATTATCTGTCAAACATGATTTTGACTTGTTAAATGTATTCTCCCAAACTATACTATGAGCACATAAAGGGTTAACATCTTACCTTACCTCCCTCAGAGTCCACAGAGTTTAGGTTAACATCTTCACACAATAAGAGTGCAAATAATAATAATGTAGTATAAGAGCTAATATTTACTGAGTTCACTATGGTCTAAAATCTTTGCATGAACTATCTCAATTAATGCTTATGATAATGCTGCTAGGAAGGTGTTATTACTCTCAGTCAAAAAATGAGGAAACTTAGCCTTAGGTAGAGCAAAAATGTATCCAAAGTATATCCAAGATTGTATTATTGGGTAAGGGTGAGATCACAAAGCAGTTCTGCCTGACCGACGAGTCCAGTACCTGGACCACCGAGCCGTCTCACCTTAGATGAAGATGCCTGCGAGGAATGGGACACAAATGATTTTGTCTAACTCCAGGCAACACTATTCACACACCGAAGTATAATTAACTCTTGTATCTTCTGTTTCATACATTTTTCCCTTGTTATTAGTTTAGATATTGCAAGTCCTGAAGGTGTCCAAAGGTGATTTATTTTCATTTCAGTTCCAACACATTTAGAACCATTTGATCAGCCTATGGGGAAAAGAGATTGTTGTTTTTGTTTTGATTTGGTTTATTAAAAAAAAAAAAGTTGGTTTGCTAGGTAAAAGTATTGTAAACATTTGCCTAGGGACCTCTCCTTTGGCAGACAACGTGTTTGTTGAGTCCAATTTCCATCAGCTCAGTAGTTGAGATTAATGATATAGGAATATTTGAACGCGATAGGTGGCAAAATGGGTGATTTAACAGCAAAGTTGTACAAATAAATCCACCTTACATTTCAGTTATTTTGTAAGTTTACAGATAAGAAAAGGGAGGGAAGAAGGAGGGAGTGAGTGGATAAAAAAATAATATTCCCTACTTTTAGCATATGGAGTTATATGTGATTTTTGCTTACTTTTTATATTTATCTTTTTCTTTGCTTTTATAATGTGAATGTTACCCGAAGCTCTGCTATAATGGGAATTTGTATACAACACTAATAATTCTAAATGAAAGATGGGCTAAAGTTTTACCTTTAAGTGAAGGGCATGTGGAAAGAGAATGATGCTGTGCAGGAAATTGCAGGTAACTACAGCAGGAGACAAGGGTAGATTTCCGTGTTTCCAGAATTCTACCACCCTGATCTGCACTAATAGGATCGGCAAAAGGGGCACCATTTGACCTGGCTGTTCCTTAAATCGTCTCAGACGTCCTGCTGAGCCCAACCAGGCACAGAACGCAGAATGGCCCGGGTAGCAGCGGGCTGAGTCAGCACAATATGGCCTGGCCCTAGAATCTGTCAAGTTGCTGTGTAGTCTCACGTTGGTCATTTTATTAACTGCACAATGGCACAACTCCACATTTTATCAGACGGGCTTTTTTGGAGACTGCTTCTCAACTTATAACTGAGGTTTTTTTTAACTATAAGAAATAACCATAAGAAAAGTTGTGTGGAAAAAATATGTGTGCAAAATCTGTGTTTACAAGAGCAACAAAAATGAAAAATACTTACTGGGGTCGAGTCTATTTGTTGCCCCCTAAGGTCCGTTTTCCCCTTCTCACATAGGAATGGAAAGCTGGCTTTTTGCTGACTCGTAGTGTCCCAACATACAGGAAATATTTCTCAGGCTCTCTTGCCACTACAGGTGGCCCTGTGACACCTCATTCTGGCCAATGGGATTAAGTGGGGTTATTCTGTATCAGTCTCTAGAACTTCCTTGTGAGACACCTAGATGTTCTCTCAGTCTTCCTCCCTGGAATGCAGGTGTGTCGGCAATCCTAAGGAACCGCCTTGTGAGGGATGATGGGGCAATGAGGATGAACACACCTGGGGCCCTGTAGACTGTAGCGGAGCCAGCGCACCTGCCCTTTGTTAGACACTTTCACATGAGAGAAAAATAAACTTCTTTCATATTTAAGCTGCTATTACTTTGAGACTCTTTTACGTTCCACCCAACCTAGTCCTAGATGATCTACTTGGAATAAACAATAACAAGTGTAAAAAAACCTATGTAAAGCACACTTTATTTAATGAAGGACATAAATGAATACTTGAATCAGTAGAGAATCATGCTGATTTTCTGGTTGAGAGGACTCAATATCATAGAAATGTAAGTTCTAACCAAAGTGACCTATAAATTCAATGCAAACACAATCAAAATCTCAATTAGATTTTTAAGTGGATCTTAAGGTGATTCTGAAGTTCATCTGGAAAATTAAATGTACAAGAATACCCCCAAAATGTGAGAAAAAGGATCACAAGGAGGGATGTACCCTTTAATATGTCAAAATATATTATAGAATACATAGAAAGTACATTATACAACAATAAAATAAAAGCACCCAAATATATATGTATATACATGAACATAAGCAGGTAGTGTGTATATATATGTATGTTAATATTTTTTAAAGAAGTGATGTTAAGGAAATTAGATGTATCCTTAGGGAAAAATTAATTTAGATTTTATTTCATACAATTAAAAAAATTCAGATACATTTAAATATCTAAATGTAAAAAACAAGCCTAAAAATTAATTAGAAGACAATATAGGCAACTATTTTTTAATATAATTCTAGGTTGGAAGAGCTTTTCTATGTAATTCTCAGTAGTCATAAGGAAAAATGAAATTATTTCATTATACAAAATTTAAAGCTTTTCAATGAAGGGTACAGTGAAGTTAAAATACAAACAACAAAGTTGGGGAAAAATACCTGGGGATAAATTTCCATAATATGTGAAGAGATCTTATTTTATTTGCAAATAAAAATAGGCAAAAGGTACCAAAGATTTATTAGGAAAAAATGAAAATAACCTATACATATAAAAATATACAAATATATTTAATATTTAGAAATAAAAGGAATTTAAAATAAAAAAGAAATGAGACACCAAATTTTTGGGCATTCAACTGCAAAATTTTAAAGGATAGATAAAAGTTTTGTTTTGAAATGGGTGTACTATTCAGGAAGTCTCATATGGTATAGATGAGATTAAAAGAAAGCAGTCTGGAAATATCTTTTAATATTTATAATTTTAATATTGGCCCAACAGTTTTACATCTAAGAACATATCTTTAGAAAGTAATAGCCCATGTACTCAAATAATAATATATGTGCAAAATAATATAGGGATATGTATTACAACATGGTTCATAACAATCTGAATAAAGAATGGAATCTATCCATATTAGAAATTTGTAAAGATTTCCAAAAAAGTGAAGAAGAGAGGAAAAAAAAAAAGCAAGTCAACAAAGAGCTGGGATAAAATGTTGTCGTGTGCGTGACCAACAAGACCAGGCCCGCCGGCAGTGCACACGTGCAGACTCAGCGTGGAGCACCCCACGTTCAGAGATGAGACAGCAAGGAAGGACCACATGTGCAGTCTTTTTCCATGTACTTTTTCTCTTATTTCTTTCCCATATAATTACATATGTAACTAAATATTAAAAATTGTTTAAATTTGAACAAGATGAGTTCATCAGGCCACGACAGAAGGAAAATCTACAATTTTAGAAAGGAAAGGTAGTATGTATACCTCAAAGAGGGATCACAAAACAAGCTCAAGTTTGGCGTTTACTCATGCAAATACTCTGGGCTGTGGGCAGACCCAGCTGCTTCCTAAAGGTCCAAACCTGTTTTCCTCCAAATCCAAACTTTCTTTATTTCTATCCTTCTAGTGGATGTCATCTTAAGAAGAAGACTCTCCCAGCCTTGATAATGTTTTGAACTTAAAGGAGAGGCTTGGTTAGGAATGTGAAATGCCCTAGTATTAAATATGACAACAAAACCACCTTTAACTGTACATAGTGTTGCCAGGGTATTTATCAGTGAATCTAGATATTGGAAAAACTGCAAATCCTATTAGCATATGCCCTAGTAATGCATACTTATAATGTAAATTTGGATAAATGGATTAATTTATTCATATATAACAAAATGTCAATTATTTTCTGTATCAGGAAATTAAAAAACAGAAACACCTAGAAACTGTTAGATAAGATTTCAAAATATCTTAATTAAAAACAGAAACAAAAATTATTTAATTTTTTTTGCTATTACCATAAAACATTGATCTTTTTCTTATACTGCTTTATCGAATTTATCTATAATTATTGATCATTAAGATATTTGCCATCTGTTATTTAAGAGTCTTACAAATATCTTTTCCTAGTTAACTACTGAGTTCCAGTGACCCAAAAAGATACTCACTCTCTCACCATATAAACATGGAAACAAATTCTTGAAGAGGTGAAATGTTTATCCAATTAATTGTTATCCTTCTATAAATCCAAAACAGTGGTGTCAGAGAAGTACACGCCGTAATAGAAAGGGTTGGGATCCTGACTCTGCCCGCCAGTTATGTGAACACATGATAATATACACTTAGCCTCTTTGACAACTACTTAAATTATTTTAAATGTGAGTAAATTGGTTGGCATGCATTTGACCCTTGTTAATATTATGCTTCCTATCCACTAAGTGTACCAATGGGCTTTGGGAAGACTGAGTTTAAGTCATAGTTTATGGAATTTTTGATAAGTTTTAGAAGCAAAATTCAGAAATTATACTTGATTTAATAATTATAAAATAATCTATATTGAGATATCTGGACCCTAACCCAAAGTTACTGAATTAGAATGATAAAGGATGAGTTCCAAAACTCTACACAAATATCTTTTCAAGTAATTCTGATGATCAGCCATCGAAGAGCAATACTTCTTACATCTTTTAGGAAATGCAAGAAACATATTTAAAATAACAGGCAATAAAGTGCAGCAGAATTAAACTGGCAAGAATAAACTTTGAGAAATTATGCACGATTATTTGCATCTTCTAAAGTCAAAAGTCTCATTTTAGCCAGATATCTATGTTCTAATTTTTAATATCCATAACAATGTCACTTTTGGCAGGTATTGACAGCATCTTACTTATTATTCAAAATAATTCTTGAAATGTAGTATCATCATTATAAACTCCAAAGGAGGTTCATTGTTTCTATCTGGTCAAAATTATTGCTTGCTGACTAGATCTACATTTTGCATTATAAATTACTTTCTTATTTGGTTCATTTTACTTAGAACTCCCTGTATCATTCATGACATATGACATTGTGACTGAAAGACACACACACAACAGAGGCACACATTGTGCTCCATTAATTTTACTTAGTGAAAGCTCCAGCCACTATATCCACCTAGATTCTTTTTTTCTGGGTCAAGTACATAAAATGACAAATGGAGCATGATGCTACTGGAAATTTTCCAGGAGTTACCGCTCTTTCCTCTCTCAGGTTTCTGTATAACCCGAGAATAAAGTTCTGGAAGGGTCCTCCTGCAGTGTCTTAGTTCATGTCTTTGCCTCCAGTCCAGGTCTTCCACACAGCCAACCAGTAAGATGCACAGCTAAAAACCAACTTTTGAGACTGTTATATGTGGCAAAGTGGGTGTGTGCCTGTGTGGCGTCAGTGTGTCAAATAGAGTATGACCCCCCCCCCAAAATTAAATTTTAAACTAACTATAACACATTAAAGAGACTTCTAATAGTATAGAGAAATTACTCCTGGATTTACTGATTTGGTAACTACACACATTCGATACAATGGTTTGGAATCATCAGAGTTAATAGTGCATTTTGTTACCCAGCTTATCAACATCAGAACTTTAATTACTTAGGAAAGTAGAAAGAAGCCTAAAAATGACATAATTTTAAGGTGCCCAAAATCTTGTGTGCCTCTGTGGGGTAAAACACAGAGTTTCCAGAATCCCCTGTCTGGCCTTAGCCACTTACTATCCCGGGGCAGTTTCACTCGTCGTCTGGGGCAAAGCTGGAGAGTGGCCGTCCTCTCCTGCCCTCCACTGCCTGATTGGTCTGGTGCCTGTCCGTCCCCCGGGACCCGCCCACAGAGTTCCTCGAGGAAGGGGCGGGTGGGGAAGCAGGTGCACATGGAGGCAAAGATAGAGGAGCGCCAAGCGGGCCTTTGCTGGCAGGGAACGAAGAGAAAGGGAAGGATCAGAGGAGTGGCCAACGGGGACTGAGCCAGGCCTCATTGTGAACAGTAAAAGGGTTTCTTCCAATCTATCCTGTCCCTTGATTGATTTCAGTCACACCGGTTTCTTTGTGGGCTGGAAACATGCTACCCTCCCAGAGCTACAGCCTCATAACTTCTCCCCCATCTACACAATTCCCCTTATTAAATGGGTAATATTGTGACTGCTGAGATAAAGTGAGATCATCTATGTACATAAAGCACATAGAACAATGCCTGGCCTTTTGTAAGTGCTCCTTGTTATCTGTTATCTTTAATATCATCATTATCATTAGACCCGCTGTGAAAACACTTAGCGGCAACTAACTCTTTCCCACCAAAATAATTAACATCATGCAATTTTTCACATTTTTTACATAGTGTTCTAGTGTCTGGATTTAAGAAGGTCCTTTCATTCAAATCCTAAACCTCTTCTGCAAACCCAGTTCAATTTCCATTTACGGTTTCCTTTTTCACAGCAGGTTCCCTGAGCACTCCGATGTGAGATTGCAGCTCCTTCTGAAAAAAATAATGGTAGCTAACACGCCATTCTATGTTGTCAGGGACTGGTCTATATATTTTAGGTTAGTAATGTATTTACTCCTCACAATATCCTCTGAGATGGGTGCTATTATTTCCCCATTTAAGACATAGGAAAACTGAAGCCTAGTATCACATAGATAGCAGGTGGTAGAACAAAAAGTAAAATTTAAGTCTTTAGTTCCAGAAGCTGGTTTTTGATCTCTGCTCTTTTTGTAAATGCCTCTGAATTCACACTGACCTTGTGGTGCCTGATCTTGTGATAGAACTTGCATTGTACCACTGGGATGCTCTTCCAGCGGGGACAGAGCCCTGCCTGCACAGTCCTGTCCTCCAGCCAGTCAGTGGAGCGGAGAGCCCATCATCTCCCTGGCCTCAGGGGGGCGCACACTGACTTGAGGTCCTCCACCCTCCTTCTGGAAGACATCCTGTGTCACTGGCTGATTCCATTCCCTGGGCAGTATGGGCCTCTCTAGGTTCTTAAGTGAGGCCCTTGTTCTATAATAAAAGACAGATTAACAGGAGAAAAACAAACAGTTTAATGACATCTATACCCAGATAAAGGAGGGTACCTCAGCATAGTCCATGTCTTTATTGTGTTAATTATGCAAGCCCAGATTTTTTTAACCTCCCTATATGCTGTTTTTTCTCCTTCAGCCCTAATCAAGTAATTTGCAACCTAAGCAGCTAATTTAGCATCCTGGCCCAGCGATAAACAACATATTAAAAGGCAGGAAGGATTCCATCTTAAACGTAAGATTGCATTTTAATACCTAGGAAGTTAAGAAGTAAGCAAACAGACAATAACTCAGCCCACCTCGGGGGCCCGGCAGGAAGCCTTGTTTGATAGGTTCCCAAACCAGGGAGCTGCTATCCTGGGAGAGGACCGAGTAGTAAATTTCTTGTGTTAAGTTAATTCTAAATATTCAGAGACCACTTAACAAGTCTGTACCCCAGCCCTTTGTCATTTCTGAAAAATCCTTAAAAGGGGGAGCCCACAATCTTTCAGAGCACTCCTGTCTCTGAGGTCACCCACACTTTCTGAGTGTGTAACTTTAACTTTTCCCAAGCTTTCAGGGCACTCCTCTCTCTCTGAAGCCGCCTGCACTTTCTCTCTAAGTAACTTTAAATAAAACTTTCACTGTGCTTCACAGGTTTCACTACTGTGTCTCTGCCCTTCAATTCTTTGTCGCGGTGGGGAAAAGAACCGAGGGAAATACGCAACACCTCTCCCCTAACAAAACTGGCATGAGAGAGACTGACAGGAGTAAAAAACAAAGTTTAATTACATATGTACAAGGAATCCACTGACATAATATTCCAGACAATCAGGGACACTGAGGTATATATGCCATCCCAGGGTTCTGAGACTTCAAAGGGAAAGGGAAGCCATTCACAGGAATATGAAAGAGTAAATGTTTGGTAAACAAGCCCTTGCTGGGTCACCCAAAGACAGTGGGACACAAAGAGGAATTTTGACAGACTTAGCCACATTCCTCCCTATCGCCCCTAGTTCATACTATAATGTAGTTTTCTATGGTGATAGCTCTTCTCCTGGAACACTTCCTTCATCTAAATTATTTTTATGTAATTAGGGGAAGACCCAGGTTTCTTTCTGAGTCTTTTGGACCTTGAATGTTTCCAGTTCTGACATAATCACATGTCAAAGGGACACTTTTTGGGGCAGCCTGCCCGTGGCTCCTACCTTCTTCAATTATAAGCTCATTGAGCGAAAAGCATACTTTACAAATTTTGGGTTCTCCCTAAGTACTCACCAGAGCAGTGGTAGTTCCAAAATCTCTCTCCAGGGATTTATAGCACCTTCTGTTGACCGAGGAAGTTTGAGGGGGAGATAGGAATGAAGTAGAGGATTTGTCTTGAAGCTTCATTTTCGAAGCAAACACTTTTACTTATATATTTATCTGGGGCCTTTTTTGTGGTGGAGATGCTTATAGAGTTTTGGGTTGCTAAAGACCCCAATTACTCCTTCATCTCCTACTGTACAACAGTGCCATGTACCCAAGAGGCACTTAATGAATATTTGATGTATGATAAGATTCAAGTGACAGGTTATGCATGGTGCCGTTGTCTCTTCTTGTCCCCACTGAAACTGTTCCTGGGCAGCATCTGGGGAGATCTCTCTGTGGGCCCCAGGTGAGACTTCAACCTGGACAGGGGAGCGTTCTTGACTCAAGAAAGAAGTCTTGAGTAGGTCAGAAGAGCGTAAGGAAGGAAGGAATTCATTAAAGCAATAATAGCAGGGAATGGCAGCTGCCTTGCAGGCAGCAGAGACCAAGGAAGCAGAAGTAGGACAGAGAGTGAAGCCTTGTGCTAAAGTTTAGAAAATAGAATGAAATAATGAAGTAATGAAATAAAGACGCGTACTACTGCAAGAGTGCAGAGACAAATGCAATAAGTTTAGCAGTGAGAATTTTTTAAATTTAAGGCAAAAAGTACTGGAAGACTGAGGGATGTGGGCAATTTCAGAGAGGAGGTGCACCTAATGGCTTAGGATTCTGTATTTTTTTGGGGGGAAATTAATTTATTAAATGATTTATTAATCATTCTTTTAGTAGTGGAGCCATTGTTGCAAGGGAAAGGAGTTTTCTACAGTGCGTGATAGAGGATATACCCCTAAAAGTGCGCTGGGGGTTAGTTGGAGTAACCACAGTTTAATTTTTGATGTTGGTCAAATCACTCTAGTCAGTTTTCCATTACCTATAAAATAAAAGACTTGGGTTTGATTTAGTTTTCCCCCTTTCAAGTTTTATTTTTGTGACTGGGAAATGCTTTTAGAGTATTTAAGAACTCAAAAGTTTTAAACATTTTAAAGTTTAGAAGCCCTGATGAAAATGTGTTGTTTCTTTTGCTTATTTGCTTAAAATAGCGTTTTATATATATATTTTTTATTTTGGTATCATTAATATACAATTACATGAGCAACATTGTGCTTACTATATTCCCCCATTATCAAGTCCCCACCACATACCTCATTACAGTCACAGTCCATCAGCGTAGTAAGATGCAATAGATTCACTATTTGTCTTCTCTGTGCTATACTGCTTTCCTGTGCCCCCACCTACATTATGTGTGCTAATCGTAATGACCCTTATTCCCCTTTTCCCTCCCTTCCCACCCACCACCGCCCCAGTCCCTTTCCCTTTGGCAATTGTTAGTCCAATCTTGGGTTCTGGGAGTCTGCTGCTGTTGTGTTCCTTCAGTTTTTGCTTTGTTCTTATGCTCCATAGATGAGTCAAATCATTTGGTTCTTGTCTTTCTCCACCTGGTGTATTTCACTGAGCATAATACCCTCTGGCTTCATCCATGTTGTTGCAATTGGTAGGATTTGTTTTCTTCTTATGGCTGAATAATATTCCATTGTGTATATGTACCACGTCTTCTTTATCCATTCATCTACTGATGGACACTTAGGTTGCTTCCATTTCTTGGCTATTTTAAATAGTGCTGCAATAAACAGGGGTGCATATGTCTTTTTGAAACTGGGATCCTGCATTCTTAGGGTAAATTCTTAGGAGTGGAATTCCTGGGTCAACTGGTATTTTTATTTTTAGTGTTTTGAGGAACCTCCATATTGCTTTACACAATGGTTGAACTAGTTTACATTCCCTCCAGGAGTGTAGGAGGGTTCCCCTTTCTCTACATCCTCACCAGCATTTGTTGTTTCTATTCTTTTCTATGTTGGCCATTCTAACTGATGTGAGGTGATATCTCATTGTGGTTTTAATTGCATTTTCCTGATAATTAGCAATGTGGAGCATCTTTTCATGTGACTGTTAGCCATCTGAATTTCTTCTTTGGAGAAGTGTCTGTTCAGATCCTCCACCCATTTTTTAATAGGGTTATTTGCTTTTTGGGTGTTGAGGCATGCGAGTTCTTTATATATTTTGGATGTTAACCCCTTGTCAGATATGTCATTTACAAATATATTCTCCCATACTGTAGGATGTCTTTTTGTTCTGTTGATGATGTCCTTTGCTCCACAGAAGCTTTTTATCATGATGTAGTCCCATTTGTTCATTTGTTATTTTGTTTCCCTTGCCCGAGGAGATGAGTTCAGAAAAAGCTGCTCATGTTTATATTCAAAAGATTTTTGCCTATGTTTTCTTCTAAGAGTTTTATGGTTTCATGACTTACATTCAGGTCTCTGATTCATTTTGAGTTTACTTTTGTGTATGGAGTTAGACAATAATCCAGTTTCATTCTCTTTCATGTAGCTGTCCTATTTTGCCAACACCAATTGTTGAAGAGGCTGTCATTTCACCTTTGTATATCCATGGCTCCCTTATTGTATATTAATTGACCATATAAGCTTGGGTTTATATCTGGGCTCTCTAGTCTGTTCCATTAGTCTATGGGTCTGTTCTTGTGCCAGTACCAAATTGTCTTGATTACTGTGGCTTTGTAGTAGAGCTTGAAGTTGGGGAGCATAATCCTGTCCACTTTATTCTTCCTTCTCTGGATTGCTTTGGCTATTTGGGGCCTTTTGTGGTGCCATATGCATTTTAGAACTATTTGTTGTAGTTCATTGAAGAATGCCGTTGGTATTTTGATAGGGATTGCATTGAATCCGCAGATTGCTTTAGGCAGGATGGCCATTTTGACAATATTAATTCTTCCTTTCCATGAGCACAGGATGTGTTTCCATTTATTGGTATCTTCTTTAATTGCAACCGATTTCTGTGTATTCATTTTGTATCACGCACTTTGCTGAATTCAGATATTAGATCTAATAGTTTTGGAGTGGATTCTTTAGGGTTTTTATGTACAATATCATGTCATCTGCAAACAGGGACAGTTTAACTTCTTCCTTGCCAATCCAGATGCCTTTTATTTCTTTGTGTTGTCTGATTGTCATGGCCAGGACCTCCAGAAGTATGTTGTATAAAAGTGGGGAGAGTGGGCATCCTTGTCTTTTTCCCGATCTTAAAGGAAAAGCTTTCAGCTTCTCGCTGTTAAGTATAATGTTGGCTGTGGGTTTGTCATATATGGCCTTTATTATGTTGAGATATTTGCCCTCTATACCCATTTTGTTGAGAGTTTTTATCATGAATGGGTGTTGAATTTTGTTGAATGGTTTTTCAGCATCTATGGAGATGATCATGTGGTTTCTGTCCTTTTTGTTGATGTGGTGGATGATGGTAGTATTCTGTCTTTTAAGGCTTTCAAGAATGGGGCAACAGGGGGAGGTTCAGGTTGTGGTCTCATGAGCCTCTCTCCAGTGAGACACATTATGTCACCACCGATAGGCCATCCTCTAGATAATTCTGTAAGATAAACTTAACACAAGGAATTTTTTGGTCAAGTTCCTCTCCAAGATAGTGGTTTCCCTCAAGTACTGGAGCATATCAGTTAAGAATGCTTGCCCTGCCTTAAGATTGGGTGGGTTATTGTCTGATTACCAAAGAATATGTCAGGAATCTAAACTCATAACTCCTTGGTTTTTAAAATGGAATCTTTGCCTTAAGATGGGGTCCCTCCAGTTCTTAGTATACTATTTATGTCTCAGCTTTTTTCATCATAGGCATGAAAACTTAATCATGATGCTTTTGCCATGTGTCTGCCCTATCTCAAAACAATTGCACAGAGAAAATGCTGAAGCAGAGTGAGTTTTACTTGAATACACTCCAAGGAAGGAGTGAGCCAGAGACAAGGTAGACAAAGGCCCTGATCATTTATGGGAGGGCCTATTTATCATGTCCTAGCCAGGAGGCACCTGTTTGATTGACAGGGTGAGGTCACTTGATTGAAAGACCTAGTTATACACCCATTTCCCTCATTGTGCATGTCTTTTCCCAAAATGTACACAGAAAAGCCCACCATGGGGAGGGGAGTGTAGCAAAAGCATAATTTTATTTTAATGAGATTGTGATGAGGTGTGGTTTGGGTGTTCTTAGTTTTGTTTAATTATGCCTGTGTTGTGGTCTGGTCAGGACCTGTTTGGGCTGGTCCTGATAGACAAGGAAGTTATCTCCCTGCAAAGTCTTCTTGTCTTCATGTGGGAGCCCCTAACTGGGCAGTTTTTCTTTAAACTTCATCTTCCCCTTCCCTGGCTGCTCAAGTCTATCTTTCTACCTAATGTATATGAAGGAAGACAACATTCATAGGAAAAGAATAGACAGTCTGCCCTGCCCCCACACAAACTGGGTAATAATTACATTCCCTGCTCCAGTTCCCATTCCTGAATGTCCCACTATACAAGTCCAGTGATCTATGGTCACTCTGAACCAGTACCAGACATATGGTAACCTGGAAAAGGAAGTCTATTCTTAGGAATTAGAATCAAGATTTTATAGCACAATAAAGTCCAAGACCATATCTTTTTCCTTTATAAAACTTGCAGGAAGGAGCCAGAATTTAATTAAACCACCAATACTCCTGAATTATGTATTGTTTTCTATTTTTTTCCAAAGTTCTTCATTATCTTTTAGTTTTCAGCCTGAAACAAAGAATGATGCAGAGAAGGAGAAAGAAAGAAAGAAGAGGGGAGGAGACAGGGAGAGGGGAAAATATGGCTACCAGAGGGAAAAGGCACTATTAATGGGACCTCTTGAGGAGAAAAAGAATTTCAACTCTTCCCTCCTAGATTCTTTGGCTGGTCTAATAATTAAATTGACACAAGACAGAATAATAGTAGGAAAACAAATGTTTAGTAACATGTATACCTCTTGTATACATGGGAGATACCCAAGAAAAATGAGAAACTCCCTGACATGGCACAAGCCACCTCCTTAAATATCACCTTCAGCTAAAAATAAAAGATATTGGGGGTAGGGAGTCAGTCATGGGAGGTGACTAGGCAAAGCCCAGTAAACAAGGGAAAGGTTGTTGTGCAGATTTCACTGATAAGAGTATCTAGAGCTTTAGTCACCCCCTTCTTCCTGGTATGGAGAGGAAGACACGCCTACAAATAGGAGTTTCCCTTGTTAATGTGAGTGTCTCTGCAGCTCCGGGCTGGAGGGGTTCTCAGCTCGGGCAAGTTTACTATGGATTCAATAAGACTGAATAATGACAATGGAATGTTGGGGGTAAAAAGGCTGATACCAAGCTTTATTCTCATGACAGTAGGTTGAGCACTAGACTCCCATCCACCTTCATCTCTGCCCTTCAGCTTAGCCTTCTTCCCTATCTCCTGCTCTCTCACTCCCTTCTCTGGGCTCCACTCTCTTGTTTCCCTCTGCTCTTAGCACTAGGTGGAACTTTCTTAAAGCAAAACTGGTAGTAATGGCTTATTACCAACAGGTATGGGAGCATGCACCTGTGCAGTGGGCTAAATATTACCTCATTGCACGTACGCAATGGGTATCAGGTGAGAATCCTGGTCATGGAACTTCGATTCTCCCTACAGTCTATTTTAATAAGGTAACTCTTACTCAGTTTTCAGAGCTTGTCCTATGTCTATGTCTTGTCCTATGTCCTATTTATTTTTATAAAAAATATAAAAAAATTATTTTTTATCCTTAAAAATAATCTTTATGCCAAAGGAATATTTTGGAGTGGCAAATTCTGCCCCTATTCACCATCTCAATGCAAGGGACTATCACAAGAGGGCAATCATATGAGAGGACAGGAATTTAAAGTACAGTATTTGAAATCAGGCAAACTTGGTTCACTTCCTGGTTTTACTGCAAACCAGCTGTGTGAATGAATTTAAATTGCTTCACTGTTCTCAGGGTGTTTTCTCATCTGTTAAATGGAGACATTAACATTTGCATACCTTAATGAATTCAATGAAGTAATGTGTTGTAAGTGCCAAAGGCAGACTGCCCCAAGATGTGCCATTGTGACATGGAGACTATTTTGAGCTGAAAAACTGTCAAAGCCAAAAAGACTCAAGAAGATACTTAAACACTCCACTCACCACACCATCACCAACTTCATAGGAAGAATTTAGATAGAGGAACTGCTCGAGGAGGAGAGTTATCATCACAGATAGATGTATTATAATGTAAACTAGGGGTGATAGGAAGGAACGTGACAGTCTGTTAAAATGTTTCTCTGTGCCCCATTATTTCCACGCAGCCCATCATTTATTTCATTTACCAAACATTTACTCTTTTACTACTCCAGTAAATTACTTCCCTTCTCCTTTGGGGTCTCAGATGCCTACTCCCTTCCCCTTGGCTCAGGGTGACATATATGCCTCATTCTCACTGACTGCCTGTGGAACCCATGTCTAGGGCTTCCCTGTATGTATGTAATTAAACTTTGTTTTTTTATCCTGTTAATCTGTCTCATGTCAATTTGATTCTTAGACCAGATAGCAGAAACTTGAGGGATGGAGGAAATTTCTTCCTCCCCAGCAGGGTATAAAATGCTTGGCACAGGGCCTGGCACATCAGAACCCAGGCACTAGTAGCTCTCACCACTTTAGGGTCCCCAGGGCTAATGCTGTCTACTGATGGCAGAGGAAAAGTTACCATCTAGAAAGTTAAAAAGATATTTTTTCTTAGCATATTTTGCTCTAAGGTAAAACATCTTACATACTGGATATTACCATGACAGAGCTTAACAATATTCTTTTTTTAACAGCTTTATTGAGATATATTTCACTTACCACACAATTAACCCATTGAAAGCACACAATTGTATAGTTTTCAGTATATTCACAGAGTTGTGCAATCATATATCTCCACATCAATTTTTGAACATTTTTATCACCTTAAAAAGAAGCTCCAAACAATGTAATTTTTATTAGCAATAATTTTTATGCTTTTATAATAATGTTATAGAAACATTCTCTAGATTACAAGTAATTACTAGATACATCAGAATAGTAAACAAAGTAGAATAGCCATATTTATGGATTACCAGCTTTCAAACATATTAAGATGTATAATAATAAGTTCAATGAAACACAAGTCACATTAAAACTGAGAATAGTGCTAATAGAATTGATACAGCAACAGCCATAAAATGGTACATGCACATCCCTTCTGTATTTTCTTCTGATTTTTTGTTTATAAATGATCAAATACACATTAAAGATTTTTTTTAACCTTAGGAAATATACAATTATCATACAGAAATAATGGTCAGGTATTAAAAACTTTCAAGAAACATCAAGAAATAAAATAATTTCTCTATTCTTATTTTTCATGTTTGGGATAGGAATGGGTCTACGTTCTTTTTATAACTGATTTTACAGGTTGTTTTTATTTTTTAGGCTCTGGGGAATAATAGTAGTAGTAAGATTAACAAAATGCCTTACAGAACTGGATGCTCCTTATAAAATCCTGCTGGTAAACCTTCAGAAGGTTACATGGCCTCCCTGTACTTCAGTTTCCTCATGTGGAAATTCAGGGTGATGACAGTAGTGCATGTAGCCCATATGGTTGTAATGAGGGTTTATATTTATATAACATGCATAAAGTAGTGTCTGAAAAATTCCAAATATATGTAGACAACCTGCTCTAGGAAGTGGAGTTTAGATTCTCTCCACTTGTATGTGGGCTGGGCTTAATGACCTGCTTACAAAGATTAGTACACGGAAAGGGGAAAATTGTACTTTTACTGTGGAGAAACCAGGCAATCAATCTCCCTTGCTTTAACACCAAAGAGTAATTAAAAAAAAAGATATTCAGACTGTCATACTACTGCTTAAGACCTTCCAATGCTTCTCTTTGTACTTAGAATAAAATTTCAGCTTCTTGTGACGGTGCCCTAGGCTCCATGGTCTTATTTCTATGTGCTTCACAGCGGATACCTCTTTCCTCTCTCAGCGTCTGGCCTCACAAGCCTTCTCAATACAGCTCAACTCATCCAAGGTTTTGCTCCTGTTCTGCCTTACTTGTGGCGTCCCTGCTCTTGCTCTGGGTGAGGCCTGCTTGTCATTTAGGCCTTGGCTCCATACCTGCCTCTTTACAGATGCCTTTCTGGCCATCCAACCCAAAGTGCCCTCCACCTGGGCACTCTCGGTCACTTTTCCTAGTTTATTTCCCTTACAGTATACTATACCATGAAATTTTCTTGATTATTATTATTTTTTCCATTTATTTGCTATCTCCATCCCATCCTTAGAATGTTTTCTCAGTGGTACATGATGTAGGTACATGAGTGGTACTCTGCACTTTTATTTAAGCCCTGTATCCCCAGTTCCTAGATGCTTGTAGGAACCCAATAATCATTTCTTGAATGAATAAATGACAGAGTAAATAGCAGGGATGTCCAGCATGGATTTTATGTATTTTTAATGATGACAAAGGTCAACTTTTTAATGAGAATGAAATGAGCTAGAAGAATGTCTATTATTAAATATCTATTCTTATTCTCTGATAGTCATTAGTCTTTCTCGGACGTAGGCATGTACTATATCTTCAGCTTTCACGCTTGCTCCATTTGTTCCTGATCCAGTATTGACCACAGACCCTTACATGTCAGTAGATGAACTGTAGGACTAATCATTCTGCCAAGCCTAGGGCCACACTACAGGAGTGTGTCCTAATCATTCCCTTCCTGCAGTCCACAGCTTTCCTTTAACCATCACCATATTTTCTCAGCTCTAGTAAAGGCATCAGTGGATTTTCTTATCTGCCACTGGGATTGTAGCTCTTTCTGACCCCAGTGAAACTGATCAGGACTTTATATCATGTTTGGCTGCCAATAATCCTCTTTGTAAGACACAGACTCTCATACATCTGTGATTCTTTTTCTCCTATTTCCTACACCTCAATCGTGCCACCCCCCTCACTCCAGATGTGGCCAAACATGCACTCTTGCAGCACCCAAAGCACCATGTTAGCACCTCCCAATTGATACAGAACTGAGTTCCTGTGCCTCCTTGGACACAGAACATTGATGGTGGCTGTTAAGCCAAGGTTTTCTTCTTTTTCCACCAGCCCCTGCAGCTGAGGTCAGCATTTTCCTCAGGGAAAAACCCACTCATATCATAAACCCTATTTAATGCATGTTGCGAAAAAAAACTAAAATAGTCAACCACAGCAGAACCTAGTCTGATTTCTGAGAAATTTAAAAGTAATAAGTAAATCATAATTATATGTAAAGCTTGGAATGTAGTGATAGAAATTAGTAGGCTGTACAATATCCAGCTGAAAGAGCCATTGGCATGGTTTGTTATTCACAGTTAACCATGATACTGCCCAGAAATAACCTGGACAACCTAATCATTTTGAAGGTAATATTATGTTAAAAAACTACATACCTGTAATTTTAAAAGTGATTTACCACCACCTTTCACAGAACCCAAAATCTTTATATTTCAAGTGGTAGAATCTATAGAATACTGAATTGCTTTTATTTATTCAGATTCACTCTCAATAAAACCTAAAGAAAGAATTCAATTCCTTCTAGTAGAGATTCATGAGATATAAATGTAGAAATGTAATATCATAATGGCCAAGTGATAAAGGAAAATATTGTGGCTATCAGAATATAACAGGAATCATATTTTTAAAATATTAAACCAATGTATTTTCCCTTCTTATTAATCCAGCTCTTTCCCCTATAACTCTGCCACTAAGGCTACCCAATGAAGGTTATTGTCCAAAAAAAGGAGGAGCAGAGTTTGCTTAGACTCTAGCATACAGTGTAAGCAAAGAGGGTAAAATAACAGAAGTTCTCAACAGAGTGAGGGGAAAATCTAAAAGAACAAGGTATTTGCAGAAGATGAGACTAAAAGGATATGCTCAGTGCCCCCACCCTCCTGTCTTGTGTTAACAATGCAGAGACCTCATTGATGATCTGATTCAGAGGTTTCCTGCACCCTGCTCCCACCTCATACAGGATGCCTCTTTGAATGGCACTCCACAGCAACATGAGGCAGTAATATAAGAGGAATGGTATAGTATATGTATTAGGCAAAGGATGGGCTGGAAGTAGCATTCCAAAATATTCCTAAGTTCATGCATGGCATGAAAGACATCCAAAACCCTATGTGCTCTAAGGTAGGAGTCTAGAAGAAAGCAGATGTTACTTCACTGGCAACCTTGGTAATGGTTGGGGTTAGTGGTAGTCACTGGGGCAGAGGTGAAATGTGTTTGAACCTACTAGTAGTCTAAAAACTACTGGGTGGACTGCCAGCCCTGGAGTAAGTGTAAGTCATAGCCAGAGCTACATGATCTTTACTCTTAGACAGAACCAAAAGGGGATCTTACTTTGTGGAGGGCAAGGTCCAAACTTCCCAGAAATTTTGCCAATTCAGAAAGGATAAATCATTATTTTCATTAATGATGTTAATTTATAACAGATTCCAACAGCATGCCCAGAGACCAAGATGTACTAGGGACACTTCCACAGAAGTCAGTGAAAATTAAACAAAGGCCAGCATGCAGACCAGTCTTTCCAGGGTCCCCTAAATTTATCACCATAAGCTTTCTCCTAAATATCAAATATCATCTTTTGTGGAAGAGGTGGGGAAATAGAAACATTTTTAAGGGGAGGCAAAACTGGTTGTTGAACTTTATTAAATAATTATCCAGAACAAACTGAAACATTAAGGAAACTATTCTAACTTTGAAGAGTTCTAGGGAAATTTATTGTCAAACTTCAGCTGTCCTCTTCCCCTAAGCTCTTAGTGGGGTTGTAGCTCACTGCCGTATTAGAAGGGAAGAGTTAACTAGAAACGAAAGAAGGGAAATAGAGAGTGTCTGTTATGCATATTTGGGACTGAAGTAGTTATGGGATAGCCCTACAGGGCGTCAGAATAGAAGGGATTGAGTGCCCAGACTATGGCCCGGCACAGAGTGAGATCGCTTTGGATGAAGAGGTAACAAGTACTTGCTCTGGGGAACCTTTTGCAGATATTTAACCAAGAATAATTCTTTAGTCATATAATTCCTTCAGTCTTCACTACTCTTTTCAAATCTAATGGAAGCTTTCAATGACAGAATGATAGGGCTAATAAAACAATACAAGCTTAGAGGAAATGTTTTTAACGAGTTTTTTGTGGTTGATGCCGGCAGTCTTGCCTTTCTTTGCCTTTTCATTATTACTGCTCATAAATTGGGTGTCTCACACCACGGGACTTTATTAATATCCAGTAGTCAATCAGGTAGCTCATTTGGTAAAGGTTTTTAGAAAAGAAATGATTTTGCTACTGACTATAGTTGATTCTATGGCACCAAGAGGCACACTAAATAAAACTAGGTTTTTTAGGAGTCAGATCACAGAAGGTGTTAGATCAGCAAAGTTCTGATTATTTTCTAAGGTTCGGCGATTAATAAGAAAGTTTAGGCGAAAATAGTTTCCCCTAAGTCTGAACGGAATAGATGAGTGAGCTGAAAGGCAAACAGAAACGTTTATGGTGAACAAGGGAGAAATGATCAAGTGGAAAAGAAGTCTAGAAGAAAGAGTCATTCCCCAGCACTGTCAGCCATTTTAGTCCCTCATTAATGTCCTCTTTTTTTCTTAATGCTCTGTATTACATAGACAAGGCCAGTCTGAAGTGTAGTCTGTGGCATTCATGAACTTGTCTTCACTGGCCATGGAAGGGTCACACTCACATATTTAGGATAACATCTGATTGTGCTATGATCATGCAGACCCACTAAGGTATTGTACAACTATGGATTCACTTCTATATTCCTGTATTTAGGGCAAACATAAACATACAACTTAAAACACAAATGACTCTTGTGAGATTTACAGTCAAAGGGACAATTGAAAATCAACTTACTGCTTTTGCATATTTCATTATTTGTCATAAAAGTAAATGAAGACGTGACTGAACAACTAGGACCAAGTGGTTAATAAGAACAGTTCATTCTCACAAACATATTTTGTCCTACACAATTTAGAAACATAATATTTTCAGTATTGACTTGGCAGGTTGTTTCTGTTTTTGAGGAAGGTTTGATCTGCCTAGAGTTCAGTTTCATTGCCATTGTTTTGGATACTGGGTTTGTCTCCTCCTTCCCATCTAAGCACGGGAAAGCCCAAGTCACCGGGACAGATATATATCAAGCCTTGAAAAGTCTGGGTCAAAGTAAAAGGGAAAGAGGTGGGCTTCAGAACTTGTATTAAGTCTGAGGTGACCGGAAGAAAGAGGCATTGTATAGGAGGCTTCGGGTAAGTAAAGACCTGGGAAAGGAGCAGGGGCTATTTGCAAATGTTAACCTTCATCCCGAATGTCATTCATACACCCAGGTGGTGCTGTCTTCTGAAATGGTGACCACTACACAAATAATAACTCATCTAAAACACAAAATCACCATTTTGAGAAGTTAATCAGAGGTCCTCACATCTAGAAGCAAGCAATATTCCACTCTTCTGAGCACCAAATTCAGTGTTCTTAGTTTGAGCTTACTTTTAGTTTCATGGGTAAGGCCTCTTGCTATTCAAAAGTTGTGGCAAGAGTGACAAGGAATCTCAGCAACCATGCAACAAAGAAAAAAAAATCAATCTTCCTCATGCCTTTGTGAGCAGGAAACAGGACAGGCCTTAAAGTGGAGAGACAACAGAAGTTTCTGTGAAGGAGGAGAAATGGCAGCCTTTCACTGGTTCCATGCTTTTCTTTATGACAGGATTTCCCTCCATCTCTGTTTACTGCTGACTCAGGAGGTCTGAGTAACCCCAGTGAAGGCCTCAAGGTCACTGAAGACGGCCAAAGGGAGGAAGGTCCGGAGTCACACTGCAGGGCTGAATTTCCCGTGCACTGCTGCTGTGCGAGTGCACAGCTCCCAGAAACAAGGCGTGTGGTGGTCGGTACAGCTGCCGAGCTGTGACATAGGTCTGGATGGGCCCGAGCACAGGACACAGCAAAGGAAGCAGAGCAAGGCCTTTCAGAATGTGCTGTGCCCACTAGAGTGTCTGACAGAGGGTGCTGATCTTTTGAAAGGTTGAAATAAAAGTTTGTACCAATATCTGATTCCTGCTTCATTTTAAAAATGAACTGTGGTATACTACAAGTGACCAAAAATTCTGATTGTCTTCTTATCAAGAACTGGAGTCTGGGCCCCTTTCCCTGAACTGCAGTGGATTCTGGGACCACTTGGCCAATGAAGTACGACAGGAATGATGCCTAGCCAGATCTCCGGGCCCAGGCATTGTTGCCATAGCATCCATACTTATTCTTATAGCAACAGCCCAGCACCCAACTTGGCAGTCACGTGAGTGAGCTGCTGTGGAAGCAGATCCACCGGCCTCAGTCAAGTTGCCCTGTAGACACCACACAGAGCAGAGATGCAGTAATAAATAACTCAAACAAAGATATACTGAGTTGGCTATTTTGGAAAGGAGTGGGGTAAGCTCAGCTATTAAAAGAGGTTCAAAAATCTGTATATACAATAGGCATTGTCCAAAGTTGGGATAAATAAAAATGTAACATCATGTGGAGAGAGGCCTAAAATTCTTTGATAACAAAAAACTGATTCCTGTCCTTGAAATGACTGAGAAATATTTTGTGAGAAAAATACATTTTATTTTATAAAATATAAAGTATTATAACAATTAGATATACACACATGTATGTGTGCATATATCATACATGTAATCGTCATCTTCAAATACAAGAAAAGTTTGCAAACTAAGCTGTGAGGAAAACAATTATGTGTAGTTTCCCCTTAGCTCTTTTGAGAAAGAAGACTGCAGGAAATCTAAGAAGCCTCACTGAAAGTCCCCAGCACCAGAAAGAGGGTTTTAAAGATCAAAGTAACATATGCAAACTCCACTGACTTCAGGTTTTAAATCAAAACATTAAAGCCTTTTTATTCTTGAAAAACTCCACTGGATTTTGTCAGAGAATTTGTGTAGACTTTCCTCCTTCTCTGTTTCAATTATTAGGGGTATTTTCATGAAAACAGGATTTTTATTTTTAAAAGTTCATGTTCCTGCTGTTTTTCTCTCACTTGAAGTCATAATTCAGTATAAAATAAATAACAGCAGGGAGAGATATACTCTTAAAAGATAAAGGTCTTGTTTTCATGCAGATTATTCAAATAATGTTTTTGAAGTTAAACATTATATTGATGGCATGAAAATAGCATTGTAATATTTTTCTATATATTTTAGGATTTTTTTTTCCAAAGTGCTTGTTGTGCAAAGAAAACTTAGTGTTCAGAAGAAATAATAAGTATTTTACTTATCAAATGACAAGATAGATTAGCAAGACATCCAGATATAAGTGAAATGTGGCAAAACAGATCAAATGCCATTTTGAATAAGGTTCACATCGTGTTTAACCAATACTTCTGCTAGCCAAGTCAATCTACTGTGACTTTGGAAAGTTCCTAAAATGGGCACAGGATCCCTTATAATAATGTATTATTTCCTTATGCTTTTATTTTTCCAGATTTAAAGTTTTTTGTTTGCTCCTCATTAGTATTGTCTCAAATGCATTGAAAGAATAGTTATTTCTTAGCTTACTATGCATAGGACTGACTACCTTCAATATACAGTCTTAAAAATTTATAATGCATAAGTACTTAAGAACTACAGAGAATATTTTAAAGAAGGGCCTTTCAGTTATAATTTCAGGTATCTTATTCTTTAAATATAACCTTACTATTTATTAATATCAATTAATACCTTTACATCTGTGATCTTTTTGGTTCTGGAAAAATTTTTTGAAGAAAACAAGGAAGATATTGCCAAGCTCATGTTTTAAAGTGAAAACTAATTAGAGAAGTTAAATTACTTGCTAGTAAGTCATATGACTAGACCATGTTAAACCTGGGTCTAGAATTCAGATATTCTGTCATTCAGACTCAGTATCTACCTGCAATATTATGCATATGAAAAAATATTCTTGGAATACCTGTAAAAATTAATTTACAAAGTAACAAAATTATAATGAAATGCATACTTGACTATAAATGTGTAAGCGTTACCATAAGCCTGAATTGAAAGGAAGGACATTCATTAGGAGTGAGTTCATTGGTTTTGCAAATAATAAGGACAGTTAGTTTATAGCTGGAATGGGTTTTGAAATCATGGAACAAATACCACTTAAACATAAATGATATTTATATTTTGCTTCTATATGCCCTGAAAATGCTTCAAGATATAACATTTAGAAAAACTGGTCTAGAAAGCAGAGTATCATGATAGAAAAGTAATTGGGAACCTGATTCTGTCTGGTTTGCAAATTCATTCCATCTGCTGGAAATACTTAGTAGCCTCCAACCACTGTCCTGCACTTATGGAATAAACACACAAAGATAACTCTGAGAAAACAAGCAAATAGTCTGGAGAGTTGTACAATTAGTTCCTCAGTTAATTTGCTTCATTTTTTTTTATTGACGTATCCTTCATATACAATCTTATATTCATTTCAAGTATACAACACAGTGGTTCAACAGTTACCCACATTATTAAATTCCCACCCCAACTAGTGCAGTTACTACCTGTCAACACAGGAAGATGTTACAGAATTATTGACAATATTCTCCTTGGTGTACCAATGATGCCGGGGTTCTTGTTCACGAAGCCAAAGAATGAGCTTCATAAACATTCAAGGTAGGAGAGCAAGGTACAGGCTTTTATTTAGAAATAAAGTAAAAGGACAATGCTCCCAGCTCATGCCAGGAGGGGACAAGAGAGTCCGGTGTGCTGTGTTGTCTAGGGGTTTTATAGGCAGATGAGGATTTTTGAGAACATGAAAAGTTCAGGGGTACAGACCTGCTAAGTGGTGTCTGAACACCCAGAATTAACTTAACACAAGGAATTTCTCACCCCTCTCTCTCTCTAAGGGATACTGGCGGCTTGGTTTAGGAGCATATCAAAAGGTGGCCTGCCCAGCACCCAAGGTGGGCTGAGGTATTGTCTGTTTGCTAAAGAGTAAGTTAATAATCCTGCTTCTCAAACTTCCTGTGTGTTAAAATGCAATCTTATCTTTAAGGTGGAATCTTTGCTACCTTTTAATATGTTGTTTACAGCTGGGTCTGCATGCTAAATTAGTTGCCCAGTTTGTCCTGGGCCTTTTAGCAGGCTAAAGTGAATCTTACAAGTGGTTAGCATAATAACAACATGGGGTACTCTTCTTTATCTGGGGAACGCCAACTGATCTTACTGAAGAATGACCCTGGAGCTTAATGTTTAACACAGAGTTTTGGTAGGGGGTTTCCTTGCATGTAGTTACATTGCTCTGACTGCAAATATTCTGCCTTGCTTTTTCCGGAGGCCCTCTCCCTACTCTGACTACACCCACAGTCCCTGTCTCACTAACATCCTCATGACCAACTTATATTGTAATTGAGAATGTTTGTGCCCTTTTATCCTCTCTCTCTCCCTGCCCCTTACTCACCCCAAAGCCTCCCCCATGGTAACAACCAGACACTTCTCAGTGTCTGTGAGTCTACTGCTACTTTGTTCATTTTGTTTTGTTTTTTTTGTTTTCAGATTCCACAAATAAATGAAATCATATAGTATTTATCTTTCTCTGCCTGGCTTATTTCACTTAGCATTATACCCTCTGGTTCCAGCCATGTTGTTGCATTATATCCTCTGGTTTCAGCCATGTTGTTCTTTCTTTTTTATGGCTGAATAGTATTCCATTGTGTATATGTACCACATCATCTTTATCCATTCATCTACTGATCAACACTTTGTTTGCTTCCATATCTTGGCTTTTGTAAATAATGTTGCAATAAACATTGAGGTGTATATATCTTTTCAAAAGAAGGACTTTATTTTTGGGGGGTAAACTCCTAGAAGTGGAATTATTGGGTGATGTGATATTTCTATTTTTAGTTTTTTTAGGAAACTCCATATTGTTTTACACAGTGGTTGTACCAATTTACATTCCCACCAACAGTGTAGGAGGGTCTCCTTTTCTCCACATCCTCGCCAACACTTGTTATTTCTTGTCTTTTGGATAGCAGCTATTGTTTCATTTGCTTCTTAAAAATATGGCCACAGTGACAATCTCACTCTCTCTCTCCCATCTTGAGTTTTAGTTTCCACTAAAGTTCCTGAAATTTAAATACAAAATACTTAAAATTTATCATGATATGTTTTTTTTATCATTTAAAACATGTTATTGTGTGGATAGACTTCTACTGTATCTAGCAAAGCATTAGTCTCTGGTCAAAGCTTACACAGTACACAAACTTAATAGTTAATAGTTTCCTCTAATTTCTAATTGACAAACACATAAAAGATGGAGTAAAATTTTTTGCTGATTTCCTTGATATTAATCAACATATAAGGAGAAAAGCAAAGCTTAGCTAATTTATATGTTATTCTATTTCTTACTATGAAAAAAACATATACATCATACATATAAAAGAAGTTTGTGTGCATTTATATATCTGTTATATATGACTAAGTAACAAATCGCTCCAAAACTTACCAGAGTAAAACAATAGTGATTTAATGATTCTCATGACTCTGGTTCTTCTGTTGATCTCACCCAGACTCACATAAACAGCCATCTTCACCAGGAAGGTTCCTGAGAGCTGGGCACTTCTCTCCAGGTGACCTTTCATCTTAAGGAACCTAGCCACAGCCTCCTTAAGTGGTGGCAGGACAAGCTGCAATGTGCAAATAATATCAAGTTTCTGCTTGACATGTGTTTGCTGATGTCCCGTTGGCCAAAGCAAGTCACCTGGCCAAGCCCAGTGTCAGGGTGGGAGGGGAAGTCGCCACATAAGGACATCACTTGCAGGTGGCATTTAGGGCCCCTAGTGTAGCTATCTGTCATAGTGGGAGAGAAACTACTGCTTGGAAATAAAACAAATTGTATGGTTAGATAACATTATTCTAGAGGAGTGTTACCAGATTATCTGAGTGCTTTTACAGTGGGGCAGCTACAGGTCAGGGAAGGTCTCTATTATCCTACTTTATAATGATGTTTATAATAAAAATAAACAGCAAGAATTTTATAAAGGAATCTCAGTGCCTTTCATGAGAAGGAAGAAAATATAATTAATATTGGCCATTCACTCTGTACCTAATCAGATGAACTACGTATGTTCTCATATAATTTAATCTAATAGACAACACTGAATAATTTTTTGTTAAATTTAGTTAATGCAAATTATCACCCTGAATGCTTACTTAATAAGTATTGTGCTCAATTATTTTCATCACTTTGACTAATATTCTGCAGATATAAGTTCTAAATAAAACCAACAATGGTTCACTGAGCATTCACACTCTTTGCCTTATAAATCACTTTAGATTCGTTCACTCTTGAGAACAAAGACCCAGAATAACAGTGGCTTTAAATAAGACAAGAGTTGATTTTTTTCTTATGGAGAAGGTGGAGATAGGGAGTGCAGGGTTGAGCTTTCTTGCAGTGAGGTTTCAGGTAGCCAGGTCATTCCCATCCCTATAGCACAGCTTTGGAAACATGACCACACTTTGCTGCAAGGGAAGCTGGAAAATATTGTCAGAACTTTTCCCCTTAATGTTTATTCAGTTTTCCTGTGGAGTAAATGGAAAACAGCTGTCTGGGGACAAGGGCAAAGCTTGCTTAACCCTGTATGCAATATGCACCCTCCCTGGGGTCAGAGATATAATCCCTGAAAGTATCCTTAAAATGGGCAATTTCTCTGAGTGACACTAATTAACCTATTAGAGGATAAGAGCACTTGCCTTCGCTAGCACCATATCCCATGACTATCACATTCCACCACATGGGGAAAGTCGCTGCATTTACAACTACAGTACTAGTTGCATGTCAGACTGTTATGAGAGGCTCTGCTACTGTGACTCATTGAAATTCATATGAAGAAGCAAGAAGGCATCAGGTGGAAAGTTAGTCAGGCAAGCACTCCCTCAGGGGATGAGAGCTGGTGTGTGATCAGCAGGGGGAGTTGGCTTAGAAAGGAAAGGGCTGTTTTAAATGTGTGCATTATGAAGGAAACAGAAATAGAACCTTTTCTTATAAATTAAAACCAAGGGGAAATGTTATGAACCTACTTTTGAGGTAAAGGTGTTTCATTGGTTTTTAGACACTCATTTTACATTGACCAAATTACCACATGATTTATTAACTTTTCTTACCACCATTCCTGTACACTTTCTCAGAAATTCCTATAAACACACACACCTTTATTTCTCCTTCACACTGCACCCAGGCCAGACTCGGTGCTAGCATTCCTTCTGAGCGTCCAGGATGCACCAGGGCTGCCAGAGGCGACCAGCTGACCCCTGCCACCTCAAGAGACTATCTCTAGAGGAAAGCCAAAAATATTCTAAAAAGTTAAGGTAGACCATGTCTTCAAGACGTATCTGCCACAAATTACAGTTGTATCATTTCCTCAATTCATCTTTTTATCTACTTCCAAACTCTCTCAGATAAATTTGACTTATTCAACATACTTTCTTGTATCATACTGGTCTTACCACGGAAACTATTTTATTTACTCAAATTTTATCCATAGCTTTATAAATACTGAATACAGATATCTGTCTAAATAACATCAGTTAATGACATAAGTAGACTCTGGATAAAGGAAGTTTAGCTGCTGACTCCAGATCCATGCAATGACTGATTTTAAAGAAAATGCTTAGTTTTACAATAAATCTCAGCTCTCTTGTCAACCACAATGTCTGAAACTCTTGTATATTTTCCTTCAAAACACACTGAGCCTTACCACATTACCTGCTGTGCTGATTGTTCTAAATTAGAGATCTGCGGCTTCCCTGTGAGCTTCCTGTTGGAACATATAGATTTTGTATTGAGCTGTTACTGCTTTGCTTCAGTTTTGCACAGTAGCCAATTTAAGCAGATTGGAGCAATATATGCAACCCTGCTGCATAGTCAGCCCTGGTATTGTCTTACTAGGATGAATATGATGAGGAAGAAGTCATATCTCCTGTCACACAGAGTGAACCGGCGTGACCTGCCAGAAAGAAGGCAGGCCAAGGAGCTTGCTAGTTACCTGGTCATTCTAACTCTCACTTTCCTTATTTTAAACTAGAAAGTTGATGATAACTTCCATGATAGCATGAATGAGAAATGATACATGTAAAATATCTGCCATAGTATCTGAGATTTAATACTAAGCAGTTATTATTATTATACAAAGTGAAAAATCCTTGTTTAAGAAATATAGAAAGTCAGACTTTTTTTAACACCAGTATTCATAATTGAGTCCTATTAAGGCCTTCAGAGATCCTAATATTATTGTGCCCTCTTTTTTTCTTTTTTTTTTCTTTTGGTATCATTAATATATGATCACATGAGCAACATTGCGGTTACTAGATTCCCCCCATTACCCCACCACAGGCCCCATTGCAGTCACTGTCCATCAGCGTAGTAAGATGCTACAGAGTCACTACTTGTCTTCTCTGTGCTATACTGCCTTCCCCGTGACCCCCTACATTATGTGTGCTAATCATAATTGTGCCCTCTTGTATAATTAAAAGGAAAATCAGTAATAAACATGAAGATGAGTTTTAGGAAGTTTAACACATTTCTGACTTTTTCCATCAGGATTACTTTTTTTCTTTTTGAGAAATGTCAGTATTCAAAATCTTTTGCCTGGAGCACATTTTTTATTTGCCTTAGGATTATCCAGTGCTACTTAAAGTGTACTTTAATCACATTCACTCAGAAATGCCTATTCCTCTCTGATCTTTTTACTAAGAATTTCAGAAAGAGCCTGAAAAGTTTATTACTAAGAAAAACTGAGGTATTGTCTAAATAGAAAACAAAACATAAACGTTTATATTGATTATATTCAGTATACCTACTGGAGCCCTGAGGCAAATACTGAAATTTTACAACATGGGAATAAAATTGAAATGTTTCTAAAAGGAGAATGGCATAGTGTAAAGAGCTCAGGCTTGGAAATGGAGGACCAAGGTAGGATTTATTTATTCATTAAAAAAAAAACTAATTGAGTGATTGCATTGTGCTTGACAATGTAAATATTATGGTAAGCATGACTGCATTTCCTAATTTCATGGCGTCTATTTCTTATAGGGAAGATAGAATATACATAATTGTGAGAAGTTTAAAAAGGAAAAGTAAAATGTACCATGGATTCATGATGGATATACCAAAACAAGTGTAAGGAGTCAAGGAAATCCTTCTAACCTAAGACCTAAATGTTCAGAAAAACTAAAGTAAGGAGTAGGAGAGGAGGCAGCAGGTGAGGCAAAATGGGAAGGTAATCGTGTACTCTCTAGAAGGGTGTTTCATAAGGTAATGACATGAACATGTTGGCATTTTAAATGATATCTCTGCTATAGAGTAGAGCATAGGTTAGAGGGCAGGGAGGGTATATATAAGGAGATCTGTTAAGAGACTCCTACAATGGAACAAGAAGGTATAAAGCAGGTGACAGTCATGGAGATAAAGAATGGTAGGCCACTTTGCAACATTAGAAATGACAGTTCTATAAACAAGGGTTTGCTGTTTCATCAATCAGGATGGAGAGAAAGAATAAGTCAAATATGATGCCTAGATTGAAGAATGAGGAGCTGAATGCATAGGGATGCAATTTACCAATCCAGAAAACACAGGGGCATAGAAAGTTTGGGGCTGAAGATGACAAGATGCTTTTAAAATACTCAAGAGATGTACATTAAGCAGTTAGATATACAGGTTTGGTTTTCGTTCCGGATTCTGTGTTGAAGAAAAGTCTTAAAAAGTACTTAGCAGATACATGGCACATAGTGAACATTCAGTGTCAGCTATATTTATTAATAATTATATTATGAATAATGTTACTACCAGTTCACAGAAATGTAACCATTACCAAAACACAGAGGACTTTGAAAGAACTATTGGCCATGAGCCAACTGGTCATAAAGAAAAGTTATTTCATTCATTTCTAAATGGTGGTATATTATACCCAATGAAAATATAAACACAATCCACTTTTTTTTTCCATCAGCATGAGTTTATTGCCTGCAAGATAGAATGGCTGCCTTGAAAAGAAGAGAGCAGCCTCCACTTTTTTTTAATAAGGAAAAATCCTATACTCTTATGCCTCAAAAGGAAGCTTCAGTACTGATAGGTTAAGCTTACCTGCAGACTCATGTCAAGGGTTCCATTAATTACTTAACTCTGGTAAAAGACATTTCTCCCATGTGGCTAATCACTTGCTTTTCAAAGTTTTCCAAGTCTTAGTAATAATTGAGAGTCACATCATCAACATGGTAGAATAAGAATTTTCTACAATCTTCCCTTCAGAGAGCACTGATTTAGGCAATCTCCTATGGATGAGAGAGCCCTTGTGAAAGTCCAGGAGTCTAGCAGAGATGTTCCAGCACACTGTTGGAGAAAAAAATAGTCCAAGATTGGTTGCACTGAAGAGGATAAGAGGAATGGTTTCCATTTGCCTGTGTTACCCCTCCCCAAAGCAGCGTTACCTTGATACCAAAGCTAGATAAGGGCACTAAAGAAAAGAATACTAGAAGTCATATCGCTAATGAACATAGATGCAAAAATTCTCAACATAATTGTAGAAAACTGAACTCAACAGTACATTGAAAGTATCTTACACCCTAATTAAGCATGATTTATCCTTGGAATGCAAGGATGGTTTAACATTTGCAAATCAATGTGATACATCATACTAATAAATGAAAGATAAAAAAATCATATGATCATCTCAATATATGCAGGAAAAGGATTTGACAAAAATCAACATCCTTTCATGATATAAACTCTCAACAAACTGGGTATAAAAGGAACATATCTCTACATAATAAATGCCAAATATGAAAAGTTCACTGCTAACATGCTCAGTGGTAAATAGTTCAAAGCTTTTCTTCTAACATTAAGAATAAGACAAGGGTGCCCACTCTTACCATTCTTATTTGACCTAGTTTTAGATGTTCTGGTAAGAATAATTAGTCAAGAAAAAAAAAGGTAATCAAGTTAGAATGGAAGAGGTAAAATCATCTCTGTCTATAGATGATATAATTTTATCAGAAAATTCTAAAGACTGCCAATAAACAGAACTAATAAATTCAGGATACAAAATCAGCATACAGAAACTAGTTGAATTTCTATACACTAACAATGAAATATCTGGAAAAAATAAATAATAGAAACAGTAACATACTTAGGAACAAATTTAACCAAAGAAGTTAAATATCTATTTGCTGAAAACTATAAGACTTTGATGAAAGGAATTGAAGACACAAATAAATGGAAAGATGTCTTGTTTTCATGAATCAAATGAGTTAATATGTTAAAATGTCCATACTATTCAAAGACATTTATAGATTAACAACATCTCTACCAAGATTATTATGCCATCTCTCACAGAAATAGAAAAATAGAAAAAATAATGCTAAAATATGTATGGAATCATAAAAGACCCTTAATAGCCAAAGCAATCCTGAAAAAGAATGAAGCTGGAGGTATCACCCTTCCAGATTTCAAATATTGCTACAAAGCTATGGTAATAAAAACAGTATGGTTCTGGCATAAAAACAGATGTACAGATAAAGGTAACGCACCTGAGAGCTCAGTGATAAACATATAGTCAAAAAATTTTGACAAGTGAGCCAAAAATATTCACTGGGGAAAGGACAGTCTCTTCAATAAACAGAGTTGGGAAGATTGGACATTCACATGCAAAATAATGAAATTGGCCTCCTATGTTACAACACTCAAAAAAACTAACTTGAAATGGATTAAATATTTTAATGTAAGATCTGGAACCATAAAATTCCTAGAAGGAAACAGGGGAAAACATCATGACATTGGTTTTGGCAACATTTATCTTCATGACACCAAAAGTACAAGCAATAAAATCAGAAATAATTAAGTGGGACTATGTCAGACTAAAAGGCTTCTTTACAACAAAAGAAACAATCAACAAAATGAAAAGGCAACCTATGGCATAGGAGATAGCAAACCACCTATCTGACTAAAGGTTAATATCCAAAATACATAAGGAAATCATATAACTCTATAACCAAAAAACAAATACTTCCTTTAAAAATGGGCAAAAGACCTGAATAGACATTTTTCCAAAGAAGACATACAAATGGCCAAGAGACAGTAGAAAAAATGTTCAGTATCACTAATCATCAGATATGTAAATTAAAACAACAATGAAATATTACCTCAAGCCAATGGAAAAACAAGAAATGGCAAGTGTTTGCAATGTAGGGGAAAGGAAACCCTTGTATACTGTTCGTAAGAATGTAAACTGGTACAGCCATTATGGAAAACAGTATGGAATTCAAAAAATGAAAAATAAAACCACCATATGATCAAGCAATACTACTTCTGGGTATATATACAAAGGAAATGATAACAGTATCTTGAAGAGACATCTGCACCCCATGTTCGTTGCAGCATTATTCACAAGAGCCAAGACATGGAAGCAGCCTAAGTGTCCATCAATGGATTAAGGAATAAATAAAATGTGTATATATATATATATATACACACATACACACACACACACACACACACATACATATGTATATATATATATTATCAGTCATTAAAAAAAAGGAAATTCTGCCTGTTGTAACAACACAGAAAAACCTTGAGAGCATTGTACTATGTGAAATAAGTCATAAAAAAACAAATACAGTGTGATCTCACTTATATGTAGAATCTAAAAAGTCTGAAATCATAGAGACAGAGTAGAATGCCAAGAGTAGGAGGGTGGGGGCTATGGGGAGATGTTGACCAAACGTACAAACTTCCAGTTATAAAATGAGTATGTTCTGGGGATCTAGTGTACAGTACAGTGACTGTAGTTAAAAATAATGTGTTATATCCTTGAAAGTTGCTAAGAGAGTAGACTTCAAATGTTTACTACACTCACTAAAAAGGTAATTATGTGAGGTGATGGATGTCTTTAACCCTATGTGGTAATAACTTTGTTATGGAAAACCTGTAGTGGATTGCTGATGGAAGAACTAAGCGGCACTCAGAGGTCTTGGAGGGTGGAGGTTTATTTTATGCCAGCAGGCTCAGAGGAGAGTGATCTCCAAAGGTCTGAGCCCCAAGTACAGCAGGGCCATGCTTTTCATACATTTACTACAAAGCTAGGGGGAAATCAACACCCAGGAACCGTTGCAGTAGGAGATATTAGATCACTATAGGTGTATTCAGGATGCTAGTTATATTTTAATCTATTTTTGTAGAGGTTACCTGGATATGATATTTTTAACTAATGAGCTTCCATGACTATGATCAAGCTGTTCCATACCACTGAGTCCTGGTAAGGGGAGGGAAAGCATTGTTACATTGTTTCAATCTTAAGCACCCAAGCACCTTGTGATTCCTCTACATTCCTGAAGCCTCAACAGAAACTTTGTCTCCTTGGCTTCCTTGGCTTCCCACCACACCTGCCAAGAGAGGGAGGGGTTTGAGAACTTTCCGAGTATTTTCCTCCCAAAATTCACAATAAATACATGTATCATCATGATGTATACCTTAAACTTACACAATGTCATATGTCAATTATATCTCAATACAGCTAAAAAAATGTTTTAAAAACTCTTCCATTAATGATGGCTATAAAATGACAACAAAAAATCTTAATCACCTGAAAGGGACAGAATAAGAGCAATAAATGCAAACAGAATGGTTGGTTACTATAACCAAGGTTAAATCTTGTATTTCTAAGATCAGTGGTGCCTAGTGGGACTAAAAAACTCTTCCACCTATTCAGGCACTGAGGGTGAGGTAAAATGCATCTAAACCATGGAAATGAGGTGAGATCATCCGTTTCCATATGCTTTCTTGCTGTTGTACATTTTATTTATTGCCCTTTACCTGAAGTCCTTTTCCAACAATCCTTTGTTAAAAGTTCTGGTAAAAGAATTGAGTAGATCATACCAGCCTCTTATTTCAGACATAACCCAGTGTCAGGAAAAGAGATATAGACCATCCAATACAATAATCCTGGAACTAGTGACACAGGGAACTTGTGAAGTGCATTGACTTGGGGGTTACATTGTTTTGAGATCATTTAGAAAAAGTGATGTTCTTTGTATCCACCATATTTTTACCCACAAAATAAGGCCCTCAGCAGAAAATTCTAGATTTCAAGACAGACCAGATTCCTAGTTTAATGCAAAATTTCCTGTCTTCCTATATACTAGGACCAAGTATTTATTTTTAATTAGCAATTATAATTGCTCTTATTTTCATCATCCAATCATTTATATAGCTAACACAAAAATCACATTTAGGTATTTGGTAAAAGGCCACCATTTTCAAATCTTTACCATAAGATTTGGTGTTTGATACACATTTTCCTCCCCATTAGTTCTGCCCTAATACTATCACTTTCCTACAAAAGGATCTCAGATCCCTTCTGAAATACCTGAACTAACAGGGACACTGCATGATGACTTTGGGTTTTTTGCCACATAGCATCCATCACTCCTTCTTATGATAAATGTCCATCATTAATCCATATGTACTATACAGGACTTCCCACCCCCCGCAGCCCCAATTACAGGAGTGGACATACGACCCAGACCTGGACAGGTAAAGCATAACATTTCCACAGGCACATTGATTGGCTTGAGAATTTGCTCATGACAAAGTCATATCCAATAGAATTAGTTGTGACAGGATGTGGGTGGATCTGCTGAAAGAAAGCAAGTTTTCTTTTATGCTCGTCCTCAGAGTATGAAATCTAATGCTGGTGGCAGCCATGTCACCACCACACAGAGAGAAATATGGTCCTGACAACATCACTGAAGCCTCTGATCAAGCTGTCCTTTATGCTATCCCTTGACTTTTTAGCTCCATAAGCCAATATTTTATTACTGTTCTTCCTGCTTGTCAATCTAAGTGTTTCCTGTCTGTGTAATGAAAAGAACCCTGATATTATATAATTTAATACTAAGAGAGACATGTAAAGTTTAGAGAGCCCTACTAATTCGTAAAATTTTTCTCAGAAAATGAAAGGAGATTCTAAATTCTTAGGTAGAAGAATACATCTATTTATAGCAAATATGCTCATAATTTCTGTACATATTTCTTTGAAAATCAGTGATAGAAAGGTAGCTAGATAGAGATAGTAATATTATTTATTCACTGGCTATCTCCTTGGATTGCCAGATATGCTGCAATTCTGATATCTTCTGGATTGTGAAAAGTCTGATTTCAAGCCGTAGGTCTACCACGGCTCAGCCTCAGTTTTCTCATGTATGAAATAAATGACAAAAATAGAATCTACCTCAGGAGTTCGTATGAATCGAAATAAAATAGTGCTTGTAAAACTATACAAAGTGGATGTTCAGCAAACATTAGCTATTATTCTAGATGGCATTAAGGCAAAGAGATTTATTTTCACTGAAATAAAGGAAATAGGTAATTAAGTTTTAAGTAGGTAAGTTTCAGTTAGACTTCTGGTCTTATATTATTCTGGTTGGACAAAGAGCCAAATCTTACCAGATAAATGTAAGTTTCTTAAAAATTAAATATATTCTAGTTATAATCTGGCTCTATATCTGGATTTAAATATTTGAATTTGTTATTATTTCTACAAGATGAATTACTTTTAGCATTTGGTCAAACTAACAATGACTAGAAATGGTGGGAGAATTTGGGGCACTTTCCATATTCTTTTTAATTTGTTTGGTGCATTAGACAACTTCTATCTGCAGCTAGATTGAATATTTTCCTATTGTGAAGGGAAAGATAGCAATGACAAGAGTATTTTCCAGTTTAACTGGAGCTCGTATTTTGGGACAAGGAAAGGGGAGATGGTTTAGAATGTGGGTCTTCTTGCTGTTACCCTGACAGATTTCACTATATACCACACATACCCTCACATAACAGCACCTATAAAAAAACAGAAGCCAGTTACATATGTCCTGCTTATCTAATATATGAGCCAATATTCACCAGCACTTAGTGTATAAAAAAATCACTTAGATCTAAGAGAAAGCTAATTGATACTTTTGAAAAGATATATGTGAAATAAAACAGAATTTCCACTGTCATTTTAAACATAAATAATCCATTATTAAAATTCTGAGATTTTAACTAATTCAATGAAGTTATTCTTTAGTGTAATGTACTCTTAACTCTTCTCAGGCTGATTTCCACTTTAAGACAATTTGTAACTCAGGGAATATTTAAGTCCATTCGGCACAAAAGAAAAAAGTTTCACATTTGACACATCAACATGGATTGAAGCTTAATGTTTTGGTTCTTGGAGTCCCAACTAAGAATCATATGAACTATAACAGAAATAAAAATGAAATTAGGAGCTAAGAAATGCAGAGATATTTCACTAAAATGAAAGAAAACGAGAGCTTTTTGTTGAATTTACTTTCATCCTGACTGTATGTGTAATTTGCATCTCTCCATGTTTCTAATTCTTTCCAGGAGTAAATTGAAAATCTTAGACCTGTAGCTCTATGAGCAAATCTGATCAGTCAGATTAATGTTCTGCTTGTTTCCCACGCCCCTCCCAACCTCCCCAGTCCAATTTGTTTTTAATCCTTATTTCTCCAGGAAAATGAAAACAGGAGTTTCTTTCTTTCATCCTCAGCTAGAATCTCACGGCTGATGCTGTCAATTTTTCTGAAATGAAGATTCTTAACAAAGATGAATTAACTCCTACCCTGCTCTCCTTGATTTTTTCCTTTCTTTATCTGCTTCTTTGCCAAGCCTAGACTTTTTCTGCCCATTGATCTGAGAGAGAGTGCATGAGTCACAAGGTGTATATTTGCCTTTAAACATACTTAATGAGACTTCGTTTCTGAAGCAGCTAGTGACAGGGTGTGGGTAAAATTGTAACATTTCCAGAGTATCTCGCCTGGCTTTAGTGTATTTGCATATCCTCAGGGGTGGAGAGAAGTTCATCTCCATGTCAATGGGTAAATTACCTGGGCAACTGAGGGCGTGTCTGAACCTAAGAGTTTAAGGGGAGGGGCTGGCTTGCTTCCTTTCCTGAGCAGGGGAGAGAGAAGGCCCTGGACTGTAGTTTGTAAGCAATAACCGGTTTTAAACTTTATTTCTCCCTTTGACTGATTTCGGTTTTTAGAGGTATTTTGCCCCGGGATTTCCTCTCCCTGGACTTACACGAGGGCAGCAGGATGAAAACTGTGTGGCTCGTCTGGTCTGCTCAATGCGTTGTCACTGAGGCACTGGCTTCAGCTTGTGCACTTTCCTGTGTACCAGACATGGCAGGCATGGTGAAGTTTTCCATTCTGTTACTAAACAAAGGGAGGTGGGGGATACCCCCGGTAAACTGTAATGGAAAAGAATATACTTATATATGAAGTTCAAAAGCAGGCACAAAACAATATGTGATGACAGAAATCAGGATTGCTATTGTTTGCCGGGAAGAGAGAGAGCCCCAGGGGAAGATTCTGGGGTGCAGACAATAATCTCTTTCTCTATTTGGCTACTGGTTCCATGATAATTCATCTGACTATACCTGTATTATCTGACATCTTTATGTATTGTTGTGATCCTTCAATAAAGATTTATTTTAAATAAAATAAATTTAAATTGGGACTTTATTTTTGAGAGTTAGCTTTGTGAAGGCCTTCCTTCTGAAGGGAGTATTTCCAGTAGCTCATTGAGACTGCATCAACAACGAGCACAAGACTGGAAATCAGGGTACCTCGGGTCTAGTTCCACAGCGACGTGACTAGCCCTGTTACTGGGACAGGTTATGTGGCATGTGGTCTTTAGGTCTCCTTTGATCAAAGAAGGTATTATAGGTTAATCTTTAACGCTCCTCCCAACTCTAAAAGTATCATGGTTCCAACAGTTCCCCTTTCCAGGTGTACACCGGTCACCCAGCCAGATGAGCTATACTCTCTCCTCCTAACCTAATTGTAGTAAAATCCATATTATAGAAGGTGAAAGGTCAGTGTTAAGAAGGGCTTGTTATATGGTACGTTGGCAAAAGACTAATTTACAAAAGCACATGATATGTCTGAGACATATAAAGTACAAAACTGAATTTTTTCCTCTCATGTGACCTTTTAAAATCAGAAGTATTATTTATAGAACTCCCCCATGCCATTTATGTGCAAAACATTTCTGACCTTTGCAAATGCAAGACATGGAATTCTGAATGTGACTTTAAAAATCAATTAATAAAGACAACAAAGATATTTACCCATGTAGTTAAAAAGAAAAGTTTCAGAAAAAACTTTTAAAGCAGCTAAATAAACAATCTAATAAATGATAAAGGTCATGTTGATTATAGAACAGACTCCCTTTCTAACTCTTCTAAATAATCATTGCAGTCTGGCTGTTGTCTGATAAGAGAGTTAATTATTCCATATTTCATTTTAAAAAGCAACCTAAGATCTCAATTAAATGCTGCAATTGGAAAAAAAAAAGTGCTATTTTTTTGTTGTTTTCATCCTTTCTTTTGGGGACAGGAATGTGACAATTGGTTGACAGAAAAGTACTTCCCCTCTTTGTTCCCCATGAAGTCCATGCCCCCTGCTGGGGTGCTCCTTACAGGAGTTTTAATTCTTGCTGCAGTCTCACAGTGTTGGAAGAAAGAGCTAATTAATTTCACTACTGTCATAAGTTTCCCCAACGGGATTGTTGTCTGCCACCGCAGGGTCCTGGAGACCAGGTCATTACTCCTCATGCATACAGTGACTTGCCCTTTCAAATCTTTGAGCCAGTTTCTTGAGACCCATAACAGGTGTGAAATGAATTTTGCACTTCACCAACTTACCTTACACATTTCCTTTTTGGCCTCATTCCTTTAAAAATAATAATAATAGAGAGATATTCAAAGGCCCTCAGACTTTCAGCACCTGGCTTACTTCTCTCTCCTACTGAAAGATGCAGAGCATATTCATACAGTTCTAAATTAAGGAGACTACAGCTCTATTCTTCCTTGCTCTTCATATAAAATCCTCATTAATTTTCTATTCCTCTCTTTTCTTCCTAATCCTGCTTTTCTTTGCCTCATCAGCATATCCATGTGTCATGAATGTTTTCAGTTCAAATATTGCAAAAATAAGCCTGACTAGAAAAGGTCTCTCCCACAATTTACTCCTTATTAGGGTCATTCCAATATTTAGAGGGCAACTGTGACAATTTCAGCCAATGGGGAAGGGGGAGATTCTGGTAATTATTATTGCAGCTTTCAAGCACACTTTTTTGAGGGAACCTGAATAAGATTTGAAAATTGGAATGAACAGCATTAATTTAACCACAGGCAATTGAAATAACCCCTGTCTGAATAGGAGTCTTTCATGGCTTTTCTCTATCCTATTTCTATGGGAAAAAAGACTGAATTTAAAGGAAACATGTAAATATAGGTGTTTCAGACATTTTCTTAGAGTTCATATTGTGAAACAATAGAAAACACTCTGGCCAACAATTTAATACTGCTTCTAAAGAACAACTTATTTATACACAATTTAGCTGACTATATTCCTGTTTTGTTTTGAGGAAGCAAATTAATGCTGAGACTGAGTTTGTCTTTGCCAGCAATTTATTTAATACAGGTTCACCATGGGAATTTGATAAACTAATAGCAGCAAGATGTCTCTTAATAAGCCAAGAATGAAATAACTAACATACTCCAAAACAATGATAGGTGAATCACACTATTGTTCCAAGCAAGGGGAGGTGGAAGGAACAATTTCTGAATTTAGTTGACTTGTGCCTTTATATGAGGTGGTACTCCAGAGAGATGGCTTAGCTAAGGGAGAGCTGATGTCCAGCTGCCAGCCCAGAAGTTGCTAGAACATGTTGCTAGGGAACAACAGTGCACATTTTGATGGGAAAGCTGCGCTTTCTCTTAGGCCACTCCATGGCTTTCACCACTGCCAAGTGAAGAGTCGCCCTTACCCTGGCACTTCACAGATCAGCAGAGTATAGTCTTGCCCGGCCCAAACACTATCAAATAGTCATCACAAATCCTTGGCATTTATAGTCCTCTGCCACAATTGCTTCTTCATATGTTTTTATTGATGAGACCTGGAGGGGACCTTCAGCAGCAGAGCTACTGAGTTCTTATTGGTCAGAATAAATGAAAAGATATCTCCTGACACAACTTCCTTCATTCTTATATCGAAACAACTTTACTTCTAAAAACAACTTCATTTAAAAAAATATTTTTCATAAACAAGTGGCTTAAAGCAATTTAAGTCACAAACAAGTGGATTTGAAATCATATTCAAACTGACACATAAGACTCCCACTATTAATTCTCATTCTAATTAGAAGTTAAAGGGCACTTGCTTGAAATCCACAGACATCCATAGTTACCCAACCTCATTTGTGCATAGAAAGTGCTTAGAAAATAGAAAACTAAGATAACTATAGATGGTGTAACTGGTTGTAATAAACTGAATTTTGATAAACTGAATTTTGGTGTTTTGAAAAACAAGTCAGTTTTTTGTCGAGGTTGTTTTGGCAAGGACTATGACATTTATAGAAAAAAAATCCTCTCGGGAAAAAAATGGAAAACTGTTGGTGGCCAAACCTTATACACAGCAAATCATTCCAGAATGTAAACCAATTATTCCTTCATTCCAGCCTGGAGAGTGAGAGTGAGTGAAGTCAGTTCTTCCAATGGCCTTAAAGGCACTGGCTATATTATTTCTAGGGTATTGGTGTAGCTGACAGGTTCCCACTATCTTTGAAGTTGCTGTGATGCCAAGCCCTCACAGGCAGACGTGGAATGAGAATTGGTCAGTGAATCAGTATACAGACCAGGATGAGGCTGAATGCTAATTGGAGACACCTGCCTGCCAGTCAAAGGTCAGGACAATCACTCAGCATGCTTGATGGCTTGGGCGGCTGATGGACATCACTGTGGTAATGAATACCAATCAACTATTTCAAGAAGAAAACTGAGTTGAAGTAGTTGATCAGCACTGTGTGGATAACATTCTGAAATCAGATAGTGAGTATAACTAGTCATTAAGATCCAAACAGCCAACCGAATGGGTTTTCTCTCACCCCTGAGGATCCATGTTATGTTACTTAGGTACAGCCTGAGTTTGAATGTCCTCTTCTTTTATTCCCATTTCTCATCCTCTGAGGGAGTTTCTCCTGACTGTAAAAATAGCCAAGAGGTAGATATGGGTGAAGAAATAAAGGAAAAAGATAACTACAAACTAAAAAATTACCCCCACAAAAATCAAGAGTTGGACATGAATTGATGCAGTTATCTCCAACAGCACTGGTGTATCTGTGTGTGTTTTAAAACATACTGAAGAATGTAAAGAATTCCTTAACATTTCTGCCATGGAAAATTTCATGTTTTGTGTAACTTTGATTTTGGTTTCTCTTACAAAGGAAAATTGCCCATAGAAGAATGGCTGAACTTAGCTTGGCTGAGGGATTTTTACACTGGAGGGCTGTATTTTCTGAAGGACCTAAATAACCTAAGGGTTAAGATGGAAAGGAAGTTGTACAATAGGCCGAAGCAAAAACACTGTAATTAGCTTAACTAAATGTCAACTTGACTATGGGAAAACAGGACAGGAAGAGTAAAAATAAGACTAGAAAAGGAATTCCTTTTTGAAGACTGTATTTAATACTTACCAGGCATCATCACATAGTCCCTAATTTAATTTTCCATGCAGCTCAATTAGCTCCCTGCTGTTGTCACCCTTATGTAGATGAAAGGCTGAGACTATGAAAGCCACCAACCCTCTCAGGATCACAGTGAGGAAGCATTAGAAAAAAGAGACCTGCTGACAGCAACACCTTTACTCTTTTTCATTTCAGATGATCTCTCAGATGTAAGAGCAGATAAAGAAAGGGGAGGAGATGGGGAGGAGGCAGGTGACCAGGGAAAAGTGAATGTTCCTGTACAGTTTAGTTATTTTGTCTGACAAAATAAGTTGCAAGAATCCTTTGCCCAGGAAATTAGTTTCTATAAAATGAATTTACAAAAACTGATAACCACATTTAAAAATGGACTAAAGACTTGAATAAATATTTCTCCAAAGGAGATATAAAATGGTCAACAGATAAATGAAAAAATTCTCAGCTTATCAGGGAAATGCAAATCAAAACCACAAGACAATATCAGACCTTTTAGGACAGCTGTTATAAAAACAAACAAAAGGGAGTTCCGGGAAGATGGCGGTGTGAACGGAATGACAGAATTTTCCTCCCAACATTGTATTTACCCACGAAAACACAGCAAATGCAACTGTTCCTAAAAGAGAGACCAGAACACACAGGAAAGTGCACACAGTACAGACACACCTGAGAGGACTCGGCAGCGGGCGAGGCGTGCGGGTAAGAAACGGAACGTGAACCGTGACCCAGCAGAACCTGAGCACTCCCCCACCCCAGCGCAGGGGTGGGAGGAGAGGATTCAGAGCCGGGAGGGAGTGGAAGTGCAGGCCCAGGAGATAACCAGCCCCGGACCTGCCCGGGAATGCGGGCGCACAAAGCGCGGAGTGGCGGAGATAGGAGAGAGGGAGGGCGCACGGACTCAGCAGGAATACGCCTGTTTGCTTGCGGCTGGCTCAGGGAAAGAGAAGAGAGAAGAAAAAAAAAAGGAGAAAAGCGCGCGCTTTGTTTTTCAGCGGTCTTAAAGAGATAGGAGTGCAGGAGAGAACCTCCATTCATGCTCACCCCGGCCACAGCTTTAAAGGGCCATACAGAGCAATGCGACCACGGCTCTGGAATAGTGGAGCAACAGTGCCACCTACAGCATTCACACAGAAACCACTCCCGGTGGGCGTTTTTTTTTTTCTTTGTTCTTTTTCTTTTAGGTGTTGCTGCTTTTTCTTTTTCTCTCCTTTCTTTTCCTTCTTCTCTCTTTTTACTTTTTTTATTATTAGTAGAATTTTTAATGTTACTTTTCTTTTCTTTTCTCTCCTTTCTTCTCTTTCCTTTTTAAAGAGCCCAGCTGACATACGTGAAAACTACCAACAACCAATTCTATAGTCATGAGAAGAGAGAAGAATATGATACAGACAAAGCTTCAGACAAACACCACCCCAGAGAGAGAATATGAAGGAGTGGATATGCACAGTTTTCCTGAAAAAGAATTCAGAGTAAAAGTCATAGCCATGCTGACGGATCTACAGAAAAATGTGCAAGAGCTGAGGGAGGAAGTGAGGGAAGTGAGGAAAGACAATGCAGAAATGAGACAAGCCATTGACGGGCTCAACAGCAGATTGAATCAGGTTCAAGACACGACCAAGGAATTACAAGACAGGGAACAGGAATACAAAGAAGCTGAGGCAGGGAGAGATAAAAGGATCTCTAAGAATGATATTAAGAGAACTGTGTGACCAATCCAAATGGAGCAATATTCGCATTATAGGAGTACCAGAGGAAGAAGAGAGAGAAAAAGGGATAGAAAGAGTCTTTGAAGAAATAATTGCGGAAAATTTTCCCACGCTGGGGAAGGAAATGGTCTCACAGTCCACGGAAGCCCACAGATCTCCCAACACAAGGGACCCAAGGAAGACAACACCAAGACACATAATAATTAGGATGGCAAAGATCAAAGATAAAGACAGAGTATTAAAGGCAGCTAGAGAGAGAAAAAAGATCACCTACAAAGGACAACCCATCAGACTATCATCAGACTTCTCAACAGAAACCTTACAGGCCAGAAGAGAATGGCATGATATATTTAATGTAATGAAACAGAAGGGCCTTGAACCAAGAATACTGTATCCAGCACGATTATCATTTAAATATGACGGAGGGATTAAACAATTTCAAGACAAAAGAAAGTTGAGAGAGTTTGCCTCCCATAAACCACTACTACAGGATATCTTAAACGGACTGCTCTAGAGGGAAACACCCTAAGGCTAAAAAGATGTCACCAGAGAAAATAAAATCATAGCAAAGAAAGAAGACCATCCAAATACTAACTAAAGGCAAAGAATAGAACACCTAATATATAAAGAAAGGAGGAGGAAGAATAGGAAAGGAGAGATAAAGAAAAATCAGACGGCGTTCACAATAACTTAACAGGAAAGTTAAGTTAGATAGTAAAGAAGCAACCCTTGAAACTTTGGTAACCACGAATCTAAAGCCTGCAATGGCAATAAGTACATATCTATCAATAATCACCCTAAATGTAAACGGACTGAATGCACCAATCAAAAGACACAGAGTAACAGAGGGGATAAAAAAGCAAGACTCATCTATATGCTGCTTACAAGAGACTCATCTCAAACTCAAAGATATACACAGACTAAAAGTGAAGGGATGGAAAAAGATATTTCATGCAAACAACAAAGAGAAAAAAGCAGATGTTGAAGTACTTGTATCAGATAAAATAGACATCAAAACGAAGAAACTAGCAAGACACAAGGAAGGACATTACATAATGATAAAGGGGTCAGTCCAACAAGAAGATATAGCCATTATAAATATATATGCACCCAACACAGGAGTGTCAGCGTATGTGAAACAAATACTAACAGAAGTGAAGGAGGAAATAGACAGCAATGCATTCATCTTAGGAGACTTTAACACACGACTCACTCCAAAGGATAGATCAACCAGGCAGAGGATAAGTAAAGACACAGAGGCACTGAACAACACACTAGAACAGATGAACCTAACAGACATATACAGAATTTTGCACCCAAAAGCAGCAGGATACACATTCTTCTCAAGTGCACATGGAACATTTTCCAGAATAGATCACATACTAGGCCACAAAAAGAACCTCAGTAAATTCAAGAAGATTGAAATCCTACCAACCAACTTCTCAGATCACAAAGGTATAAAACTAGAAATAAATTTTAGAAAGAAATCAAAAAGGCTCACAAATACATGGAGACTTAACAACATTCTCCTAATGAATCAATGGGTTAACGACCAAATCGAAACAGAAATCAAAGAATATATGGAGACTAATGACAACAACAACACAAAGCCACAACTTTTGTGGGATGCAGCGAAGGCAGTTCTAAGAGGAAAGTATATTGCAATCCAGGCCTATTTAAAGAAGGAAGAACATTCCCAAATGAACAGTAAAGACACAATTATTGAAATTGGAAAAAGAACACCAAATGAGGCCCAAAGTCACCAGAAGGAGAGACATAATAAAGATCAGAGAAGAAATAAATAAAATTGAGAAGAATAAAACAATAGAAAAAAATCAATGAAACCAAAAGCTGGTTCTTTGAAAAAATAAACAAAATAGATAAACTCCTAGCCAGACTCATTAAGAGAAAAAGAGAATCCACACACAAAACAGAATCAGAAATGAGAAAGGAAAAATAATGACAGACCCCACAGAAATACAAATAATTATAAGAAAATACTACGAGCATCTATATGCTAACAAGCTCCGAAACCTAGAAGAAATGGTCAACTTCTTAGAGAAATACAGCCTTCCAAGACTCACCAAGCAGGAAACAGAAAAACTAAACCGACCAATCACCAGCAACGAAATTGAATTGGTAATCAAAGAACTACCCAAGAACAAACCCCCGGACCTGATGGATTCACCTCTGAATTCTACCAGACATATAGAGAAGAAATAACACCCATTCTCCTTAAAGTTTTCCAAAATGTAGAAGAGTAGGGAATACTTCCAAACTCTTTCTATGAAGCCAGCATTACTCTAATAGCAAAACTGGGCAAAGACCTCACTAAAAAAGAAAATTACAGACCAATATCCCTGATGAACGTAGATGCAAAAATACTCAACAAAATATTAGCAAATCGAATTCAAAAATACATCAAGAGGATCATACACCATGATCAAGTGGGATTCATCCCAGGTATGCAAGGATGGTACAACATTCGAAAATCTATCAACATCATCCACCACATCAACAAAAAGAAGAACAAAAACCACATGCTCATCTCCATAGATGCTGAAAAAGCATTTGACAAAATTCAGCATCCATTCATGATTAAAACTCTCAACAAAATGGGTATAGATGGCAAGTACCTCAACATCATAAAGGCTATATATGACAAACCCACAGTTAACATCATACTTAATAGCGAGAAGCTGAAAGTTTTTCATCTAAGATCGGGAACAAGACAGGGGTGCCCACTCTCTCCACTGTTATTCAACGTAGTGCTGGAGGTCCTAGCCATGGCAATCAGACAAAGCAAAGACTTACAAGGCATCCAGATTGGTAAAGAAGAAGTCAAATTGTCACTATTTGCAGATGACATGATACTGTACATAAAAAACCCGAAAGACTCCACTCCAGAACTACTAGAACTAATATCTGAATTCAGCAAAGTTGCAGGATATAAAATTAACACACAGAAATCTGTTGCTTTCCTATACACTAATGATGAACTAACAGAAAGAGAAATCAGAAAAACAATTCCATTCACAATTGCATCAGAAAGAATAAAATACCTAGGAATAAACCTAACGAAGGAAATGAAAGACCTGTACTCTGAAAACTACAAGATACTCCTAGGAGAAATTAAGGAAGACACTAACAAATGGAAATGTATCCCATACTCTTGGCTAGGAAGAATAAACACTGTCAAAACGGCTACACTACCTAAAGCAATCCACAGATTCAATGCAATCCCCATCAAACTACCAACAGCTTTCTTCAATGAAATGGAACAAATAATTCTAAAATTCATATGGAACCAGAAAAGACCCCGAATAGCCAAAGCAATCCTGAGAAGGAGGAATCAAACACGGGGAATTACGCTCCCTGACTTCAAGCTCTACTACAAAGCCACAGTAATCAAGACAATTTGGTACTGGCACAAAAACAGACCCACAGACCAGTGGAACTGAATAGAAAATCCACACATTAACTCAAACCCATACAGTCAATTAATATTTGATAAAGGAGCCTTGGATATACAATGGGGAGATGACAGCCTCTTCAGCAGCTGGTGTTGAAAAAACTGGACAGCTACATGTAAGAATTTGAAACTGGACTACTGTCTAACCCCATACACAGAGGTAAACTCAAGGTGGATCAACGACCTGAATGTAAGTCATGAAACCATAAAACTCTTAGAAAAAAACATAGGCAAAAATCTCTTGGACATAAACATGAGCAACTTCTTCATGAACATATCCCCCCGGGCAAGAGAAACGAAAGCAAAGATGAACAAATGGGACTATATTAAGTTGAAAAGCTCCTGTACAGCAAAGGACACCATCAGTAGAACAAAAAGACATCCTACAGTATGGGAAAATATATTCATAAACGATGTATCTGATAAGGGGTTGACATCCAAAATATACAAAAACTCAAGCACCTTAACAAAGAAAAAGCAAATAATCCAATTAAGAAATGGGCAGAGGACATGAATAGACACTTCTTCAAAGAAGAAATTCTGATGGCCAGCAGGCACATGAAAAGATGCTCCACATCACTAATCATCAGAGAAATGCAGATTAAAACCACAATGAGATATCACCTCACACCAGTGAGGATGGCCAACATCCAAAACACAAACAACAACAAATGTTGGCGAGGATGTGGAGAAAAGGGAACCCTCCTACACTGCTGGTGGGAATGCAAATTAGTTCATCCATTGTGGAAAGCAGTATGGAGATTCCTCAAAAAACTGAAAATAGAAATACCATTTGACCCAGGAATCCCATTCCTAGGAATTTATTCTAAGAATGCAGCAGCCCAGTTTCAAAAAGACAGATGCACCCCTGTGTTTATGGCAGCACTATTTACAATAGCCAAGAAATGGAAGCAACCTAAGTATCCATCAGTAGATGAATGGATTAAGAAGATGTGGTACATATACACAATGGAATATTACTCAGCCATAAGAAGAAAACAAATCCTACCATTTGCAACAACATGGATGGAGTTAGAGGGTATTATGGTCAGTGAAATAAGCCAAGCTGAAAAAGACAAGTATCAAATGATTTCACTCATATGTGGAGTATAAGAACAAAGAAAAAAACTGAAGGAACAAAACAGCAGCAGACTCACAGAACCCAAGAACGGACTAATAGTTACCAAAGGGAAAGGGACTGGGGAAGGAGGGTGGGAAGAGAGGGATAAGAGGGTAAAAGGGGCATTACTATTAGCAGATGTAAGGTAGGGGGGACATGGTAGGGCTGTACAACTCAGAGAAGACAAGTAGTGATTCTCATCTCATTACGCTGATGGACAGTGACTGTAATAGGGTTGGTGAGGGGGACCTGATGAAGGGGGTATTTTAATCACCATAATATTGCACATGTAATTGTAGGTTAAAGATACCAAAATTAATTGTTAAAAACAAAACAAAACAAAACAAATAAAAGATAACAAGTGTTGGTGAGGGCGGAGAAATTTGAATATTGGCACACTGTTGGTGGGGGCCAAATGATGTAGCTACTATGAAAAATACTATGGGGCTTCTTCAAAAATTAAAAATAAAATTATCATATGAGCCATTAATCCTAATTCTGGGCATTTATCTAAAATAATTGAAATCAAGATCTCAAAGAGATATTAGCACTCTTTTGTGCCTGCAGCATTATGCACAATAGCCAAGATGTGGAGACAATCTAAATGTTCATTGACAGATGAATGGATAAAGAAAATGTGGTATATACCTACAACAGAGCATATACTATAGTAAATGTTTAGCCTTAAGAAAGAGTTTTTAGCCTTAAAAAAGAAGGACATTAGAAGGTGGTGTCCCGTCATAGCTCACCAAATATCTTAAAATGATGCCTAACCATCAAAAAACAAGCTCAATACACCAGCCTCAACTTCCTGTTTTGTTTCAATTTTATACTTAACAACAAAGAAGTATCAAACATTTAAGAAGTGACTTGAATATTAAAGAGAAATGTCAAAGTTAAAAAAAAGACTCAAAGAGACAGACATAATTCAGGGGACAGAAGAGAACTTAAAAAAAATTAGTACCTCAGAGTCACTTAATAATGTAGTGCATACATAGAACATGAACATGTGTTTGCTTAGTGAATAAGAAAAAATTCTGAAATTAAAAGGATGATCAAATAAATTAATATAAATGCAATACTAAGATTGAAAGTGAAGAAGAAATGCAGTGCACAAGTGGTCAAAACAATTATCCCTGTATATTTCTTGACATAAGGAAACATAAAACACATTAAATGAATGAAATAGTTCACCTTCTGATTCTAGAAAGTCTAGAGAAAAAGAAGAAAGATATTGTGGGTAACAAAATAAGAGATAATACAAGAACTTTTACTATAATCAAAAGCCCCAACTATCCAGTACAATAACCAAACAAACATACAAATAAATAACCGAGTAGATAAGTGATTGTGAAATTTCAGAACACCAATAATGAAAAGATTTGAAAAGCTTCCAATGGAGAAATGAACTTATTTCCAAAACCAAAAACCAGACTGATATAAGACTTATCAACAATGAATGTTAAAAGACAATGAAGGTAATGTTCTAAGGAAAATTTACATTAAATTTGTATAGTCTGGAAATTATGAATTTTGAAAATTAATGTAAAAACACACAATCCACCTTTATGTATACATTTATATATTTTTAAAATTGGTTTCAAGTATACAACATAGTGATTCAACAGTTATATACATTATTAAATCCTCCCCCAACTAGTATAGTTATCATATGTCAATATAGAAAGACGTTACAGAATTATCAACTATACTTTTTATGCTGTACTTCCATCCCTGTGACTAATTTATATTATGACTGAGACTTTGTGCCTCTTTATCCCCTTCACCTATTTCACCCGCCCACCCCAACCCCTCCCCCATGGTAACCACCAGTCACATCTCAGTGTCTGAGTCCACTGCCGTTTTGTTCATTTTGAAAAAAAAACCCCAAAACTTTATTTAAACATGCTGAAATTTAAGTTTATTCCCCATTAACCATTTCTTAGTAAATTACTTCCAGATACAACAGAGTTAATCAGGAAAGGTTTGTAATCTTAAGAGACAGTGGATCTAATCCAGATTAGCCATGAAAGTACCCCTACAGCAGTCCCCACACACGTATCTGTGCAGCAGGCTGGCAGAACCAAAGTCCAGGTGGAGTCCTTACTCAGGATTGGGAAGGTAAACAGGTTTTTCCAAAAACACAGGTGAAGAAGAGATAAAACAGAAAATTGAGGAGGACCACTTAAATATATTGTAACAGTAATTGATGGAGGGTAGGAGAGGAAAATCCATTTGAAGGAGATATAGGAGGATTCTTTGAGAGGAACAGGGCTTTGGATAGAGAAGAAAAGAAACATAATGTTTATGCACAATTGGACTCTAAAGCTAATGAATATGCAACGATGTTTACTAGCTTCCACCTTTATAATTAATAATTTATAATTAAATCACAAAACACTGGCTTTGAATTTTTCTCCACAGATTTTTAAAAAATTATGATAAGAACACTTTACCCTTATAAGAAATTTGAAAGGGGAATTCTGTCTGTCTGCTGTCTCAAAGTTTGCCAACAACTTTGTAATTTTGTAAAACAATGTTTACAGCAGATCTCTAGAATTTACTCATCTTGCCTAACTGAAACTTTGCACCTGTTGAATGGCAACTCTCCATTTTCCCCTCCTCAGCTCCTGACAGCCTTCATTATATTCTTTGTTTCCATGGGTTTGACTACACTAGATAATTTATTAAGTGGAATTGTGCACTGTTTGTCATTCTGTGGCTGGGTTATTTCACTTAGCATCCCGTCCTCCAGGTTGAACCAAGTTGTTGCATATGACAGGATTTATTTATTTTACAAGACTGAGTAATATTCTATGTGTAAACCACATTTTCTTTATCCATTCCTCTGTTGATGGATATTTAGATTAATTCCATATTTTGGCTCTTATGAATAATGCTGCAATGAATATGGGGGTGCATATATCTCTTTGAGATACTGATTACAATTTTTTGGATATATACTTCTGTGAGATTGCTTGATTTTATATGGATTCAACTTTTAAGTTTTTGAGGAACCATCAGACTCTTTTCCACAGTGGCTGCACCATGTTACATTCCCACCAACAATGTATAAGGGTCCAATCTCTCTGCATCCTTGGCAACACTAATCTTGTTTTTTTTATATAATAGTCATCCTAATAGGCATGATATATCATTGTGATTTTTGATTTACCTTTCCCTGTTGATTCTCTGTTGAGCATTTTTTCATATTCCTGTTGACTGTTCATATGTTCTCCTTCAAGAAATGTCTATTCAAGTCCTTTGTCTATTTCAATATTGGCTAATTTGTTTTTTTGTTATAGAGTCATAGGAATTCCTTCTATATTTTGAATCCCTTATCAGACTGATGACTTGCAAATACTTTCTCCTATTCTGTAGACTATTTTTTCATTCTTTGATTGTTTCCTTTGCTGTGTGGAAGCTTTTTGGTTTGATATAGTTCCATTTGTCTTTTGTATTTTTGCTTTTGTTGCTTGTGCTTTTGATGTCATGCAAGAAATCATTTCCAAGACTAATGTCATGAAGTTTTTCCCTATGTTTTCTTCAAGTCCTCTTCCAGGAATTCTATAGTTCTAGGCCTGAAGTTTAAATCTTTAATCCATTCTGAGTTTGTATTTGTGTATGGTGACAGATAAGGGTCCAATTTCATTATTTTGCATGTGGATAGCCATGCTTCCCAGTGCCATTTGTTAAAGAGAGTATCCTTTCCCCATTGTGTAGTCTTGGCAACTTTTTCCAAGATCAGTTGCATGGATTTATCTTTGAGATCTCTATTCTCTTTCATTGGGCTATTTTTTTTTGTTTTTAGCACCATACTATATTGATTATTGTAGCTATATAATATATTTTAAAATCAGAAGGCATGATGCTTCCAGACTTGTTCTTTCAACTCAAGATTGTTTTGACTACTCAGAGTCTTCTGTACTTCCATATAAATTTTAGGATAGTCTTTTCTATCTCTATAAAAAATGGGATTTTGATAGGGATTGCATGGAATCTACGGGTCTGTGTAGTAGGGACATTTTTACAATATTAAATCTATCCCATGAACACAGAATATCCTTCACTTATTTGTGTCTTCTTCAACTTCTCTCCTCATTGTTTTGTAGTTTTAAGTGTACAAGTCTTTTACCTCCTTGGTTAATTGTTTTCCTAACTATTTTCATTTTATTTATTTTTTTTTACAATTAATTTTATTTTAGTATCATTAACCTACAATTACATGAGCAATATTGTGAAGATTAAACTACCCCCTTCATCAGGTCCCCCCCCACCAACCCTATTACAGTCACTGTCCATCAGTGTAGTAAGATGAGAATCACTACTTGTCTTCTCTGAGCTGTACAGTCCTCCCCGTGCCCCCCACCCTATGTCTGCTAATCGTAATGCCTCTTTTTTCCTCTTATCCCTCCCTTCCCGCCCTTCTTCCCCAGTCCCTTTCCCTTTGGTAACTGTTAGTCCGTTCTTGGGTTCTGTGAGTCTGCTGCTGTTTTGTTCCTTCAGTTTTTTTTTTTTCTTTGTTCTTATACTTCACATATGAGTGAGATCATTTGGTACTTGTCTTTTCGGCCTGGCTTATTTCACTGAGCATAATACCCTCCAGCTCCATCCATGTTGTTGCAAATGGTAGGATTTGTTTTTTTCTTATGGCTGCTTAATATTCCATTGTGTATATGTACCACATCTTCTTAATCCATTCATCTACTGATGGGCACTTAGGTTGCTTCCATTTCTTGGCTATTGTAAATAGTGCTGCAATAAACATAGGGGTGCATCTGTCTTTTTGAAACTGGGCTGCTGCATTCTTGGGGTAAATTCCTAGGAGTTGGATTCCTGGGTCATATGGTATTTCTATTTGAGTTTTTTGAGGAACCTCCATACTGCTTTCCACAATGGTTAAACAAATTTGCATTCCCACCAGCAATGTAGGAGGGTTCCCCTCTCTCCACATCCTCGCCAACATTTGTTGCTGTTTGTGTTTTGGATGTTGGCCATCCTCACTGGTGTGAGGTGATATCTCATTGTGGTTTTAATCTGCATTTCTCTGATGATTAGCGATGTGGAGCATTTTTTCATGTGCCTGTTGGCCATCAGAATTTCTTCTTTGAAGAAGTGTCTATTCATGTCCTCTGCCCATTTCTTAATTGGATTATTTGCTTTTTGTTTGTTAAGGTGCATGAGTTCTTTGTATATTTTGGATGTCAACCCCTTATCAGATACATCATTTATGAATATATTTTCCCACATTTTAGGATGTCTTTTTGTTCTACTGATGGTGTCCTTTGCTGTACAGTAGCTTTTCAACTTGATATAGTCCCATTTGTTCATTTTTGCTTTTGTTTCCCTTGCCCGGGGGGATATGTTCATGAAGAAGTCGCTCATGTTTATGTCCAAGAGATTTTTGCCTATGTTTTTTTCTAAGAGTTTTATGGTTTCATGATTTACATTCAGGTCTTTGATCCACCTTGAGTTTACCTTTGTGTATGGGGTTAGACAGTAGTCCAGTTTCATTCTCTTACATGTAGCTGTCCAGTTTTTCCAACACCAGCTGCTGAAGAAGCTGTCCTCTCCCCATTGTATATCCAGGGCTCCTTTATCAAATATTAATTGACTGTAGGTGTTTGGGTTAATGTTTGGATTTTCTATTCTGTTCCACTGATCTGTGGGTCTGTTTTTTTGCCAGTACCGAATTGTCTTGATTACTGTGGCTTTGTAGTAGAGCTTGAAGTCAGAGAGCATAATTCCCCCTGTTTGATTCCTCCTTCTGAGGATTGTTTTGGCTATTCGGGGTCTTTTGTGGTTCCATATGACTTTTAGAATTATTTGTTCCAGTTCATTGAAGAAAGCTATTGGTAGTTTGATTGGGATTGCGTTGAATCTGTAGATTGCTTTAGGTATTATAGCCATTTTGACAATATTTATTCTTCCTAGCCAAGAGTATGGGATGCATTTCCATTTGTTCGTGTCTTCCTTAATTTCTCCTAGGAGTGTCTTGTAGTTTTCAGAGTACAGGTCTTTCACTTCCTTCGTTAGGTTTATTCCTAGGTATTTTATTCTTTCTGATGCAATTGTGAATGAAATTGTTTTTCTGATTTCTCTTTCTGTTAGTTCATCATTAGTGTATAGGAAAGCAACAGATTTCTGTGTGTTAATTTATATCCTGAAACTTTGCTGAATTCAGATATTAGTTCTAGTTTTTTGGAGTGGAGTCTTTAGGGTTTTTTATATACAGTATCATGTCATCTGCAAATAGTGACAATTTGACTTCTTCTTTACCAATCTGGATGCCTTGTATGTCTTTGTTTTGTCTGATTGACGTGGCTAGGACCTCCATTACTATGTTGAATAACAGTGGAGAGAGTGGGCACCCCTGTCTTGTTCCCGATCTTAGATGAAAAGCTTTCAGCTTCTCGCTATTAAGTATGATGTTAGCTGTGTGTTTGTCATATATAGCCTTTATGATATTGAGGTACTTGCCATCTATACCCATTCTGTTGAGAGTTTTATTCAAAAATGGATGCTGAATTTTGTCAAATGCTTTTTCAGCATCTATGGAGATGATCATGTGGTTTTTGTTCTTCTTTTTATTGATGTGATGGATGATGTTGATGGATTTTCGAATGTTGTACCATCCTTGCATCCCTGGGATGAATCCCACTTGATCATGGTGTATGATCCTCTTGATGTATTTTTGAATTCGGTTTGTTAATATTTTGTTATTTTATTTTTTTAATTCTATTGTAAATGCAATTGTTTTCTTAATTTCCTTTTCAGATAGTTCATTGTTAGTATACAGAAATGCAATTGATTTTTATGTATGTTGATTTTGTACCCTGCAACTTTATTGAATTCATTGGCTAGTTTTAACAGGTTTTTTGCGCTGTCTAGAATTTTATATATATATATATATATATATATAAGATCATGTCTTCAAACAGATAATTTTACTTCTTTCTTTCATTTTGAATATTTTAAAATTTCTTTTTTCTGCTTAATTGCTTAGGCTAGCACTTCTAAACTATGTTAAATAGAAGTGGGAAGAGTGGACATCCTTGCCTTGCTCCTGATCTAAAAGAAAAGTTTTCATTTTCACAATTGACTATATTACCTGAGGGCTTTTCACTTTAGGTCTTTAATGTGTTGAGGTAAATTCCTTCTATTCTTAGTTTGTAAAGGGTTTTATCATGAAAACACGTTGAGTTTTGTCAAATGCTTTTTTTCCTATATCAATGGAGATGCTAATATAAGTTTACCCTTTATTCTTCTAGTGTGGAATATCACATTAATTGATTTGCATATATTGAACCATTATCTTATCCCAGGGATAAATCCTACTTGGTCATACTATATGATCCTTTTAATGGTATAACTTTGGTCTGTTTGTCTTTTATTGAAGATTTTGCATCTATGTTCATCACAGATACTGTCCTATAGTTTTCTTATAGTGTTTTTGTTTGGCTTGATATCAGCGTGATAATGGCCTCATAAAATGAGTTTGGAAATTTTCTTTCTTCTTCAGTTTTTGGAAGCATTTGATAAGGATTAGCATTAGTTGTTCTTTAAATATATGGTACATTTCACCCTCTGAAGCCATGTGGTCCTAGGATTTTCTTTTGTTGGGAATGTTTGATTACCAGTTTGTCTCCTTGCTCATTATTAGTATATTTAAACTTTCTTTTTTTTTTCTTTTCCTGCCCATGTTTATTTTTTTATTTTTATTTTTTATAATTTGTTTGGTATCATTAATCTACAATTACATGTGCAATATTATGGTGATTAAACTACCCCCTTCATCAGGTCCCCCCCACCAACCCCATTACAGTCACTGTCCATCAGCGTAGTGAGATGCTATAGAATCATTACTTGTCTTCTCTGAGTTGTACAGCCCTCCCCGTGCCCCCCCTACATTACATTTGCTAATCATAATGCCCCTTTACCCTCTTATCCCTCCCTTCCCACCCATCTGTTTAAACTTTCTAATTCCTCATGATTCAGTCTTGTTAGGTTGTGTGTTTCTAGGAATTTACTCATTTCTTCTTGGTTACCCAATTTGCTGATGTATAATTGTTCTCAATGTACTCAAAATTTCCCTCCCTTATTTTGTATATGGAACTCTGTGATGGAACATTCTATGAAATACTGTTTGGGAAAGACTGGATTGCAGGATGCCGGGGATAATAGTGATTTCATATAGTTAATGATTTTAAAATTGTGATAAAGTTGATTTCATAATATTAATGTCTAAATTATTATGTTCAAATCTTGTAAAAATATTGTTGCTTTGTGTTACATAATCAACAGTGAGTGGCATGGCAGAGTTACCATTTGCAGAAGAGCAGATTGAAAAGGAGAGAAATAATTTTACTTACCATCGTTTTTTAAAATTTTACAAATTAATTTGGTGACAATAGTGAGCCTGATTTTGAATAGTGCTGAATATCTGGAGAGACAAAACCCAATAAGTGAAGACATATGTCTAAGTTTGTTACTGAACTCTTCAGATCTTATCATCAACAGCAGAATGAAAAAAAGCACACAGTAAGTCCATCTGTATTGCACACGTAGGAGGCAAAAAGGAGACTTAAATTCAATATAAGAACTTGGAATCAGTTAAAAGGTAAATGTTAGAAAAATCCTTGCAAAACTCTTTTGGAAACTTTTACATTAATGATTTCTATTTTGTAGCATGCATATAAGGAGAAAATCAATAGAACAGTACCTTGTATCTATTTCAATGAAGCACTTTTCATACTGGAAACAAGTAAGTTCCCCAACAGGAAAGTGATTCAAATGTGGTTTTGGTGCTTCTTAAATTTGCAAATTTTGTTATAGGAACTATAAAAGAGATGGAACCCAGAAACATATTCCTGACAACAAAGCTTGCTTCTTCAAAGTCAGTGAGGCGCAGCCTGTCTAAAATGTTTGCTAGTAGGACAAAATCTAATGTATATTATAGTACAATCACTGCAGTGACATCTCGTCACCTTTTCTTTGCTATGTTCTATTGTTAGAAGTAAGTATTAGGTTCCATCCACACTCAAAGGAGGGGCTCATATAAAACCATGAACACCAGTAAGTAATAATGGTGTTACTTAAATCTGCCTAACATATACACTTTATATATGGGTTAACTATGCCTCAAGGTGATTCACTGATATGCCCAAAGAAAATCAACACAAAACACAATGTAGTCTGAGGGTTGGAGGAGCTTAAATCAGAGCGTCAAATTAAAACAAAATAAGTTATGGGAATCTAATGTACAGCATAGTAATTATTATTAATAATACTGTATTATGTACTTGAGAGTTGCTAAGAGAGTATATCTTAAATGTTCTCACCACACACAAAAAAATGGTAATATGTAATGCGATGCAGATGTTAACTAAGGCTATGGGGAAATATGTTGCAATATATGTGTATCAAAAACACATTGTATGCCTTAAACTTACACAATGCTGTATGTCAATATATCTCAATAAGGCTGAAATTTCTTTAATTAAAAAAAAGAAAACAGGGAACAAAGGTAAAAAAGTAGAAACAGAAAAAATTTTAAATGTCAACATCATTTTCTTCGTTTAACCAGGTACTTCCAAGCCTAAGCACATTTCTGATTTAAAAAAGGCAGCTGTGGAAAATATAAAATTACTCTCATGCCCTCAGAAAATTACTAAGTTTCTGCACATTATTCTAGCTTTATATAATTTATATTTGACATTTATATATTTAAATAATAATACAGATCAAATGGGAAATAGAGATCATTTCTATAAATAAATCTGAACCCAGACATGTATTTCTTTATTTGCTTGAATCTTCACTAGGTTCTCCCTCCACAGTAACCTCACATGCTGCACATTCCTTCACTGTTTTGCAAGAATTACTAACCTCTGCTCTCTTTTCTGAAGCTAATTCCTGTACACAGGGGGTATGTTGGTTGATAAATTCTGTTGCAGAACTGATAACAGGTGTGAAATCAGCATAAAACACTCCAGATTTAACATGAAATACTCCAGGGTCAATATAAAATACACCTTGACCCCCAGATGATATCAGAAAGCCAAAATCAGGGCATAACTTCAAGAAGTTTCAAGGTCACCCAGTTTGTACTCTAATTCCCACATTCCTTGCTAATCATATATAAACCATGCCTGGGCTCGATTGGACAAGGCAGATTTGGGAATGTTCCCCTGCCTTCTCATAGGGCTGCCCTTCTGATAATAAAGCTTTCTCTTCCTCAAACCTGGTGACTTAGAGATTGGCTTACTGTGGGTCAAGCACACAAATCCTTACTTGGGGTTTCGGTAACAAATCTAGATATATTTATCTTAAGGTAAACTATTAAGGAGAACATAATACTATTATATATTAAACATTAATAAATATAGCTAGTTAATTATAAACATTAAATAACGCTGGGTTAGTAGACTGGTCTGATATGTTTATGGTTCTTTGTATTTTTTAGAATGGAAGTTGTTAGAGGATAAGTACAATGAAAAAACATTATCTTACTTTTAACTCTTGACAATTTACATGAATTTTCTTATGATAGCTATTTCTTAAAAGCTTATATTATTGTGTGTTCTCTACCAGAATGTAAGTAATCTGTGGGCTGAACACATATCTATATCAATCTTTTCTGTTTTACAAATAGCATCTGTTATGGGTTGAATTGTGTCTGACAGAAAGATTTGTTGAAGTCCTCACCCCTGTTACTTGTGAATGTGACCTCATTTGGAAATACGGTCTTTGTGGATGTAATCAAGTTAAGATGAGGTCATCAAGGCAGGCCATAATCCAATGCAAGTGGTGTCCTTGTAAGAAGAGAGAAAGGTGATGTGAAGATGCAAACACAGAGGGAGAATGTCCTGTAACAACACAGGCAGCCAGTGTAGTGGTGCAGCTGCAAGCCCACGAATGCGGAGGACTGGCAGCCGCCATCAGGAGCTGGGAGAGGCAATGAAGGGCTTTCCCCTACAAGTCTCAGTGGGAAAAAGGCCTGGTCAACACCTTGAGTTTGGACTTCTAGCCCCCAAAACTGTAATATAATACATTTCTGTTGTTGTAAACCACCACAGTGTGGTACTTTTTAGGAAACTAATTCAGTACTTAACATGTTTATTCTCTTGAAAATGGAAAGCACTGAAATAATACATCTTGAAGTAATTAAAATCTATTGTGGTTACTTATAAAAAAATATTTTACTGTACTTAAAGGAATCTAAGATGACACTGATTGTAAATAAACCATTATTTTATGTACCATTAAACTAAATACTACTAATTACACTTTGATATAATGACTTCTTATCACTTAGAATTTTTCACTTTATACCTTTTGAAATACTTCTTTCTTCACACTATTCTCTTTCCTTTGAAATTAAAAAAATATCCAATCTGAAGATTTTAATAATTTCTATTCCTTTTAATTGCATTATGGTGAAAGATTCAATCATTTTGACAATAGTTGGATAACAAAACATAACACAACTTCATCTTCTTGTGAATCTCTATACTTATTATTTTCCACAAAGCACGGAAATTTGCTTTAAAAGAAAATAATACAATTGTGGTTATTAGTGCACTTATGCATATTTATTTCATTAGTATCAGAAATAGGCCTCATTGTTTCATAACCTTTGTTTTTCTCCATAACTTTTTAAAACTCCAGGTCATACAATAATACATTTTAGATATTTTAAATCACAAACTTAAAATGTGTAGTATCCACAATACATATAACTCCAGTGCAGGGATGACAACATGTACAGTTATGACTAAATTCATGAACAATAGACAATGACAGCCACGCTGTGGTGCAGGCCTGACAGTAGCTACCAAACTCTAATGATTGTAAAATGAATCCCTGTTTCAAAGATGTTTAAGTGTGGGGGGAAAAAAGTCTTAAAATAAAAAACAAAGTACTAGAGATGATAATTTAGCTGCCACAGTCCAACTAAACATGGGAGAAAAAATTCTATATGGAAAAAGAGGAAACCTAGATATTAATTTATGTCATTTAATCATGACTTTGTTTACCTGCTTATTTAAGTTTGTTGTACCTTCTTTCTGAAGGTTATAAATTCTCCTTATGTGATTCCTCAAAAAGTATTCTGGGGGAGGGAAAATAATTTTTTCCCTACCCTTCTAGGTTCTTGGTCAAAATCCTCTATAATAAAAAGACAGATTAATAGGAGAAAAACAAACAGAAATTTAATAACATCTATACCACTGTAAAGCATTGGAGAGACCTAGAAAAACGGAATGGCTTCCTGAAATACCATTTCTAGCTAAACACAAAAGATGTTGGGACTGAGGGATTGGTGTGGGAGCCAGTTAAGGGAGGTTACTAGGAAAAGCACAGTACACAAGGGAAAGGTTGTTATGCAGAGTTAAGGTCTTCATCTTCTCCACTAATAAGTTTCTAGAGATTTAGAGTTAGCCTCCTCTTCTTGACAGAGAAGAGAAAAATTACACTCCAAAATGGAGATTTCCCTTGTTAATATAAATGTTTCATACAAAAATGTAATTTTTACTCTCAGAACTTTCCCTATGTCTGCTGTTTCTTAAAAATAACCAGCCTAAAATAATCTTTATATCAAAGAGACATATTTTGGGGTGATATATTCTGGTCCCCTTCAAGACCGAACCAATTCAATGCTTCAACATAGTATAAAGAAGATTAGGACATTTCTATAGAAAGATGCAGCAATTAAGAAGAAACCACTTGAAAGAAAGAAGGAAAGAAGGAAGGAAGAAAGGAAGGAAGGAAGGAAGGAAAGAAGGAAGGAAAGAAGAAAGAAGAAAGAAAGAAAAGAGAAAGAAATAAACAAACAAAGAAAGAAGAAAGAAAAGAAAGAAAGAAAAGAAAGGGAGGTCCACTGGCAAAGATGGCAGAATAGGAGGTCACTGTGATAACTTTCCATGTACATACACAGGAAGCAACCATATCAAATACAACTAACTCTGAAAATGACCTGGAGACTGCAGAAAAGAGCATCTAGAGCTGGCAAAGAAGAGAAGACCCCACCGAAATGGGTAAAGAGGAGAACTGAGATCAATTGGGATCCAAGCCTTTCTCCCATTCCACCCCACAAGTGGGAGGGAAAGGAACAGAGTGGGGAGGGCATAAATACTCAGGAATCCTTCCCACGTGGCCTTGGGAATCTGCTCTGGGAACACATCCATATTGTACTGGGCTTTTAAAATTAATGTGGCTGGACCCCAGGGAGAGATGGAGTGCTGGGGGTTTGAAACTCCTGTCACTTATGGAGGAGCAGTATGCTGTTGCTCCTGGTGAGACCCAGCAAATAAGAGGCAGTTTAAAATACCTCTTAGCCTCAGAGAATGTGCAGAAGGGGCAGGGATCTGAGAGTTCTGTCAAGTGGAGAAAGGGTAGGCAGACAACTTTCCAGCCCTCCCTTACACCAACTGGCCAGACGCTTGTGGAATCCAGTTCTGAAACTCTCCATCTACCCCACTGGCTAAGCCCTGGTATTTCCCTACATACCTGTGCTGCCCACACACTTGGCCCAGTGGTGGTCAACCATTGCTAATTGATAGACAGAGCATGTCCCTGGCTACAGTTAATCCCAGCAGAAATGCTAGACATCATACAAAGGACATGCAGAAGCTAGCAGTGGATACCTTCCATTACTGGCAGAGGCACAGAGGGTCTAGCAATGTGAATCCAACATTCCTGGCAGACAGGCAGAAAGGCAAGCCCTACCCACAGCCGACCACCAGCAGCTGCAGCTCAGCCACAACAGAGACCTGGACTATGAAGAGCAGGGTGCTTTGACTGCTATATACATAGAAAGCTATATATGACCCTTTGGTAACCACAAACTGAGAGCTTATAATACATACACAGAAAATAAAAAGAAAGGAATCCAAACACAACACTAAAGAATATCATGAAGTTATAAGGGGAGTATAATAAAAGAAGAAGAAATAGAAAGGAACTACAAAATACAAACCCCTAGAAAACAATTAATATATGGTAGTAAGTATATACCTATCAGTAATTAAATGTAAATGGAATAAATTGAACCAATCAAAAGACAGATGACTGAATGGATAAACAAGAGTCATCTATATGCTGCCAATAAGAGATTCATTTTAGACTCAAAGACATATATACACTGAAAGTGAAAGTATAGAAAGGGATATTCAACACAACTAGAAAAGAGAAAAAAGCAAGAGTAGAAGCCATATTAATATCAGACAAAATAGACTTCAAATAAAGAAAGTAAGAAGAAGCAAAGGACATTATGTAATGAAAAAGGGATCAATCCAACAGGAGGATACAATTGTAAGTACGTATACACCCAACATAGGAGCACCTAAATATTTACAGCAAATATTAACAGATCTAAAGGAAAAAATTGACAGTAACATAATGTTACTATGGAACATTAACACTCTCACTTACATCAATGGATAGACCATTCAGACAGAAAAAAGTAAGGAAACAATAGTGTTGAGCAACACATTAGACAAGATGGACTTAACTGATATATATACAGAACATTCCACCCAAAAGCAGCAGAATATGTATTCTTCTCAAGTGCATATGGGATGTTCTTCAAAATAGATCACATATTATGACACAAAGGAAGTCTCAGTACATTTAAGAAAACAAATTGTATCAAGTATCTTTTCAGACTATAATGGTATGAAACTAGAAATAAAAAAAAAATTCACTTCCCACAAACACATGGAGGTTAAACGACATGCTTCTAAATAATCAATGGATCAATGAATGGATTAAAGAGGAAATCAAACAATACACAGAGACAAATGAAAATAGAAATACAATAGTTCAAAATATGTAATATGCATCAATAGCAGTTCTAAGAGGAAGTTTATAGCAATACAGGCTGACCTCAGCAAACAACAGTAATCTCAAAAAACATTCTAACCTTACAATTAAAGGAACAAGAAAAAGAAGAACAAAGCCCAAAACTAGTAGGAGGGACATTATAAAATCAGAACAGAAATAAATTAAAAAGAGACTAATAATAGAAAAATCAGTGAAACCAAGAATTGGTTCTTTGAGAAGGTAAACAAAATAGACAAACCCTTAGGCAGATTTATCAAGAAAAAGAAAGGATGGAACTAAACAAAAATCAGAAATGAAAGAGGAGAAGCTACAACAAACACCACAGAAATTCAATGAATTATTAGAGAATTCTATGAGAAATTATATGTCAATAAAATAGGACAACCTAAAAGAAATGGAAAAATTCCTAGAAATATACAACCTTCCAAGACTGACCCAGGAAGAAAAAAAAACCTGAATGGACAAATCACCAGTGATGAAATTGAACTGATAATCAAAATTTCCCAATGAACAAAATCTATTGCAAGATTGCTTCACAGGTGATTTTCACCAAAGATGAACTAATATCTGTTCTTCTTAAAATATTCCAAAAAATAGAAGAGGATGGAATCCTTTCAAGCTCATTTTACAAGGAAAGCCAACATGACTCTAACACAAAACTAGACAAAGAAACTACAAAGTAAATTATAGACCAATAATCCTTGGTGAGCATAGATGCAAAACACCTCAAGAAAATACTGCAAATCAAATTCAAAAAGATCAAAAATATCATCCATCACAACCAAGTGGGATTTATTCCATGGATGTAAGAACGATACACTATTCATAAATTAATGCATGGATATACCATTTTAACAAAAAGAAGGATAAAAACAATATGATCATCTCAATAGATGCTGAAAAAACATTTGACAACACTCAACATCCATTCATGATAAAACTCTCAACAAACGGGGTATACAGGGAATATATTTAAACATAATAAAGGTCATATATGATAAAACCACAGCTAACATCATCCTCAATGGTGAAAAGCTGAAATATTTTCCTTTAAGATTAGGAACAAGACAAAGATGCCCACTATCCCCACAATTATTCAATATAGTACTGGAAGTCTGAGCCATGGCAATTGGTCAAGAGAAAGAGATAAAAGTCATCCAAATTGGTAAGGAAGAAATAAAACTCACTATTTGCAGATGACAAATACATATAGAAACTCTAAAGACTCAACAAAAAATGCTAGAACTAATGTATGGAATCCATAAAGTTGCAAGATACAAAATCAGTATGCAGAATGCTGCTGCATTTCTTTATACTGATAACAAACTATGGGAAAGAGAAATCAAGAAAACGATTCAACGGTGAGACTGAAATCACAAATCTTCCTGAAAAATACTTCAAAATAAAAGTAGTAAGCATGCTGATGGAGCTACAGAAAAATATTCAAGAGCTAAGGGATGAATTCAGGAGGGAGATAACAGAAATGAAACAAACAATGGAGATATTTAAGAGCAGATTAGATGAGGTGGAGGAGACTGTTAATGGACTAGAAATAAGAGAACAGGAATACAGAGAAGAACTTGAGTCAGAGAGAGAAAAAAGATCTCTAGGAATGAAAAAATATTAAGAGAACTGTGTGACCAATCCAACAGAACAATATTTGCATTATACCAGAAGAAGAAGAGAGAAAAAAAGGGATAGAAAGTGTCTTTGAAAAAATAATTCCAGAAAACTTCCCCAATCTGAGGAAGGAAATAGTCTCTCAGGCCATGGAAGTTGACAGTTCTCCCAACACAAGGGACCAAGGACGACAATACCAAGACATATAATAATAAAATGGCAAAGATCAAAGACAAGAACAGAGTATTAAAAGCAGCCAGAGAGAGAAAAAAGATCACTTACAAAGGAAAACCCATCAGGCTGTCATCAGACTTCTCAGTACAAACCTTACAGGCCAGAAGGGAGTGGCATGATATATTCAGTGCAATGAAAGAGAAGGGACTTGAACCAAGAACACTCTGCCCAGCAGGATTATCATTGAAAACTGAAGGAGGGATTAAAGAATTCCTAGATAAGCAAAAGTTAAGGGAGTTTACCTCCCACAAAACATCTCTACAGTGTATTTTAAAGGGACTGCTCTAGGTGCATAAGGCTAAATAGCTGTCACCAGAGAAAATAAAACCACAGCAAAGGAAGTAGACCAACTAAATACTAGCTAAATGCAAAACTAAATCAACTATACACGAAGTTAGCCAAGAGATACACAGAGTAGAGAATAAGACACCTAACGTATAAAGAGTGCAGAAGGAAGAAAAAGAAGGGAGAGAAAAAGAATCATCAGATTGTGTTTGTAATAGCATAATAAGTGAGTTAAGTTAGATGGTTAGATAGTAAAGAAGCAGCCCTTGAACCTTTGGTGACCATGAATCAAAAGCCAGCAATGGAAATAAGTACATATCTACTGATAATCACCCTAAATGTAAATGGACTAACTGCTCCAATCAAAACACATAGAGTTACAGTATGGATAAAAAAGCAAGACCCATCTATATCCTGCCTACAAGAGACTCACTTCAAACCCAAGGACATACACAGACTTAAAGTGAAGGGATGGAAAAGATATTGCATGAAAACAATAGGGAGAAAAATGCAGGTGTTGTGGTACTCGTAATCAGACAAAATAGACTTCAAAACAAAGAAAATAACAAGAGACAAAGACAGACATTACATAATGATAAAGGGGTCAGTCCAACAAGAGGATATAACCGTTATAAATATCTATGCACCCAACACAGGAGTACCTACATATGTGAAACAAATATTAACAGAATTAAAGGAGGAAATAGAATGCAATGCATTCATTTTAGGAGACTTCAACACACCACTCAATCCAAAGGATAGATCAAGCAGACAGAAAGTAAGGACACAGAAGCACTGAACAACACATTAGAACAGATAGACATAACAGACATCTATAGAACATTCCACCCAAAAGCAGCAAGACACACATTCTTCTCATGGGCACATGGAACATTTTCCAGAATATACCACATGCTAGGCCACAAAAAGAGCCTCAGTAAATTCAGAAGGATTGAAATTGTACCAACCAATGTCTTAGATCACAAAGATATAAAACTAGAAATAAATTGTACAAAGAAAACAAAAAGTCTCACAAATACATGGAGGCTTAACAACATGTTCCAAAATAATCAATGGATCAATGAATAAATTAAAACACAAATCAAGCAATATATGGAGACAAATGACAACAACAGCACAATGTGCCAACTTTTGTGGGATGCAGCAAAGGCAATTCTAAGAGGACAGTATATAGCAATCCAGGCATATTTAAAGAATAAAGAACAATTCCAAATGAGTAGTCTAAACTCACAATTATTGAAACTGGAAAAAGAAGAACAAATGATGCCCAAAGTCAGTAGAAGGAGGGACATAATTAAAATCAGAGAAGAAATAAATAAAATTGAGAATAATAAAACAATAAAAAAATTAATGAAACCAAGAGTTGTTTTTTGAGAAAATAAACAAAATGGATAAACCCCTAGCCATAATTATAAAGAAAAACAGATAATCTACACACATAAACAGAATAAGAAATGGGAAAGGAAAAATCACTATGAACACCACAGAAATACAAAGAATTATTAGAGAACACTATGAAAAACTATATACTAACAAACTGGATAACCTAGAAGAAATGTACAACTCTCTAGAAAAATAAAACCTTCCAAGACTGACCCAGGAGGAAACAGAAAATCTAAACAGACCAACTACCAGCAATGAAATTGAATCGGTAATCAAAAAAGTACCCAAGAACAAAACTCCTGGACCAGACGGATTCACTGCTGAATTTTATCAGACATTTAGAGAAGACATAATACCCATTCTCCTTAAAGTCTTCCAAAACATAGAAGAGGAGGGAATACTTCCAAACTCATTCCATGCAGGGGGATACCAAAATCAGGTATCACTCAAATACCAAAATCAGGCAACGACACCACCAATAAAGAAAACTACAGACCAATAGCCCTGATGAATATATATGCAAAAATACTCAACAAAATATTAGCAAACTGAATTCAAAAATACATCAAGAGGATCATACACCATGATCAAGTGGGGTTCATCCCAGGGATGCAAGGATGGTGCAACATTAAAAAATCCATCAACATCATCCACCACATCAACAAAAAGACAGACAAAAATCACATCACATGTCAGATGCTGAAAAAGCATTTGACAAAATTCAACATCCATTCATGATAAAAGTTCTCAACAAAATGGATATAGAGGGCAAGTACCTAAAGATAATAAAGGCCATATATGACAAACTCACAGCAAACATCATACATAACAGTTAGAAGCTGAAATCTTTTCCTCAAAGAACATGAACAAGACAAGGAATCCCACTTTCCCTGCTTTTTTTCAATATAGTACTGGATGTTCTAGCCACAGCAATCAGATAACACAAAGAAATAAAAGACATCCAGACTGGTAAGGAACAAGTCAAACTGTCACAGTTTGCAGATGACATGATATTGCACAGAAAAAAATCCCAAAGAATCCACTCCAAAGCTACTAGATCTATTATCTGAATTCAGCAAAGTTGTAGGATACAAAATTAATACACAGAAATCTGTTGCATTCTTATACACTAATGATGAACTAGCAGAAAGAGAAATCAGGAAAACAATTCCATTCACAATTGCATCCAAAAGAATAAAATACCTAGGAGTAAACCTAACCAAGCAAGTAAAAGATGTGTACCCTGAAAACTACAAGACATTCTAAGAGAAATTAAAGAGGAGCCTAAAAATGGAAATTCATCCCATGCTCTTGGGTAGGAAGAATTAATATTGTCAAAATTGCCATCCTACCTAAAGCAATCTACAGATTCAATTCAAACCCTATCAAAATACCAACAGCATTCTTCAATGAACAGGAACAAATAGTTCTAAAATTCATATGGAACCACAAAAGACTCTGAATAGCCAAAGCAATCCTGAGAGGGAAGAATAAAGCAGAGGGGATCATGCTTCCCAACTTCAAGCTGTACTACAAAGCCACAGTAATCAAGACAATTTGGTACTGGCACAAGACAGACCCATAGACCACTGGAACAGAATAGAGAGTCCAGATATTAACTCAAGCATATATGGTCAATTAATATATGATAAAGGAGCCTTGGATATACAATGGGGAAATGACAGCCTCTTCAACAGCTGGTGTTGGCCAAAGTGGGCAGCTACATGTAAGAGAATGAAACTGGATTACTGTCTAACTCCATACACAAAAGTAAACTTGAAATGGATCAATGATCTGAATGTAAGTCATGAAACCATAAAACTCTTAGAAGAAAACATTGGCAAAACTCCCTTGGATATCAACATGATCAACTTTTTAATGAACGTATCTCCCTGGGCAAGGGAAACAAGCAAAACTGAACAAGTGGGACTATATCAAACTAAAAACCTTCTGTACAGCAAAGAACACCATCAGTAGACCAAAAAGGCACCCTACTGTATGGGAGAATATATTCATAAATGATATATCAAATAAGGGTTTGACATTCAAAATATATAAAGAGCTCACATACCTCAAAAAAAAAGCAAAAATCCAATTAAAAAATGGGCAGAGGATATGAACAGACACTTCTCCAAAGAAGAAATTCAGATGGCAAACAGGCACATGAAATGATGCTCCGCATCGCTAATCATCAGAGAATTGTAAATTAAAACTGTAATGAGATATCACCTCACACCAGTTAGGATGGCCAATATCCAAAAGACAAACAACAACAAATGTTGGCGAGGATGTGGAGAAAGGGGAATGTAAACTAGTTCAACCATTGTCGAAGCAGTATGGAGGTTCCTCAAAAAACTAAAAATAGAAATACCATTTGACCCAGGAGTTTCACTCCTAGGAATTTACCCTAAAAATGCAGGATCCCAGTTTCAAAAAGACATAAACACCTTCTCTGTTTATTGCAGCACTATTTACAATAGCCAAGAAATGGAAGCAACCTAAGTGTCCATCAGTAGATGAATGGATAAAGAAGAAGTGGCACATATACACAATGGAATATTATTCAGCCATAAGAAGAAAACAAATCCTACCATTTGCAACAACATGGATGGAGCTAGAGGGTATTATGCTCAGTGAAATAAGCCAGGTGGAGAAAGACAAGTACTAAATGATTTCACTCATATGTGGAGTATAAGAACAAAGAAAAAAACTGAAGTAACAAAACAGCAGCAGACTCACAGAACCCAAGAATGGACTAACAGTTACCAAAGGGGAAGAAACTGGGGAGGGGGAGTGGGAAGGAGAATAAGTGGGAGTAAGGAGAATAAGGGGCATTATGATTAGCACACATAACGTGGTGGGGGGGGAGGGGAAGGCAGTAAACCACAGAGAAGACACATAGTGACTCTCTAGCATCTTACTATGCTGATGTACAGGGTGGGGATTTGATAATAGGGGCAATCTACTGTAACCACGATGTTGCTCATGTGGTTGTATATTAATGATACCAAAATGAACAAACAAATTAAAATAAATAGATAAATAAAAAACTATTTCATTTACAATTGCATCAAAAAAATAAAACAACTAGGAATAAACTGAACCAAGGATGTGAAACACCTGTATTCTGGAAACTGTAAGACACTGAGGAGAGAAATTAAAGAATACACAAATAGATGGAAATCTGTTCTGTATTCATGGATAGGGAGACTTAGTACTGTTTAAATGTCCATACTACCCAAATAATCTACAGGTTTAGAACTCATGCAACCCAATATAAAAAAGTTGATAACCCAATTAAAAAATGGGAAGAAGACCTGAATAGACATCCAAATGGCCATAAGGCTCATGAAAAGATGCTCCACATCAGTAATCATCAGGAAAATGAAAATCAAAACTACTTTAAGATACCACCTCACACCAGTTAAAATGGCCACTATCCAAAAGACAAGAAGTATCAAGTGTTGGTGGAAATGTAAAATAGTACAGCCACTGTGGATGTTCCTTAAAAAACTAAAAATAGAAATATCATATGACCCAGTACCACTTCTAGGAGTTTACCTTAAGAAAATAAAATCACTCTTTTGAAAAGATACATACACTCCTAATAATTGTCACATTATTTACAATAGCCAAGATATGGAAACAAGCAAAGTGACAATCAATATGATGAATGTATAAAGATGTGGTACATATATATAATTGAATATCATTCAGCCATTAAAAACAAAGAGATCTTGCATTTGCAACAGCATGGATGGGCCTAGTGAATATTATGCTATTTGAAATAAGCCAGGAAGAGAAAGACAAATACCATATGATTTCATGGATATGTGAAATCTCAAAAACAAAACAAAACAAAATGAACAAAACAGAAATGGACCTATAGACACAGAGAAGTGACTGGCAATTGCCATAGGGGAGGGGTTGGAGTAGGAGGATAAAATAAGGGAAGGGGATAAAGAGGTACAAAATCTTAAAAATATAGTCAGTGGAATGAAAGTACAGCATGGAGAATATAGTTGATAAGATCTTTCTATATTACATTCTTTGGAGTGAGCATTTAATAATGTAGATAATTGTTGAATCACTTTGTTGTGCACTTGAATCTAATATAATATTGTATATCAACTGTAGTTGAATAAAAGAAAGATGAAAGAAAGAGAGAGAGAGGGAGGGAGGGAGGGAGAGGAAGGAAGGAAGGAAGGAAGGAAAGAAGGAAGGAAGGAAGGAAGGAAGGAAGGAAGGAAGGAAGGAAGGAA
>JAQQAC010013566.1:1059921-1097128 GCA_029783875.1 Phataginus tricuspis | reverse complement strand
GAAGGAAGGAAGGAAGGAAGGAAGGAAGGAAGGAAGGAAGGAAGGAAGGAAGGAAGGAAGGAAGGAAGGAAGGAAGAGAAGAGAAGAGGGAGGGAGATGTGGAGAGAATAAAGGGCACTGTTGAAGAGGTTTGGAATTATTAAATAACTCTAGGGGGCAGGTACATAATCATCTCTATTTTCCAAGCCAGGAACCGAAGCAAAGAGAGCTGTGCAACTTGCCCAGAGATTAATGATTTGGGTGGTACAAAGCTCAGATTTGAGCTCAGGCAGTCTGACTTCAGAGTGACGCTCTTGGACCTCTGTGTTAATCTGCCTTTTACTGGGGTAGGAGAGAGGAGGGAGGAAGTTGTGTACTGATATATAGCAAAAGCTCCTGTAAAACTTCTATGTTAATCCAAATGAAAACAGGTATGAAATTGTATAGAATTTGTGGACATAAGAGACTCCATTTTGAAGCTCTATTTTCCTTTCTAACTGATGAACTCTTGAACTGGGCCAGGATTGGTAATTGTTTTACAAGCAGTTGCTCATAAAAACCAACTGAACTAGTAGCATTCAGACAATAAAGCTATTGTCAGGAACTTTTTGATGACAGAATAGTTAACTAGTGCACACCAAGAATTGTTTTAACAGAACCAATACCATAGATCTGACTTTATCCAAAATAGCCTTATCAAGTTAGCCGTCTGTTATCTAGAACAGATAGGTTGTTTTTTTTTCCTGTTCTTTATCTAAATAATGTAATTTCTCTTCTTTTTTTTTTCCCATAAAAGCTCCTGCTTTCTCTATGTAAGGGGAATACTTTCTGGTTATTCTGAAATCTGTGTTTCCTGAATTTCAATTCTGAGACCATGAGATAATAGGCCTTTGTCTTTTCCAGTTTGGGCTCCTTTTCCTGGTTGGCACAGGTCACTCCTTTATGAGTCTTCTTCATCAATAATTATTATTCTGATGAGAGTAGTAAATAAATCTCAAACATTATGAAACTGACTCAAAATAGGCTTCACTGCTCTGTTTTTTTCTCTATAATGTTTCATTTTAATGCCAAATCAATACTTAGTCATGAGGATTATGTGATCATGATTAATGACAAATTGTAATCACATGCTTATGATAATTAAAACTATGGTTCTGATTTGGACAGACTAGGAAAGTAGACAGATATTAAGACCTTGATTGCTTAACTAAAAATTATTTAATGTTACTTTTTGATATTTTTATTATGTAATTAATCTTTAAAACTGTGATCATTCATTTGTTCATTCAGTGAACATTTATTGAAACTCTACCATGTGCCGGACATTGTCCCAATAGATTAAAAAACAGCAAAAAGAAACACAGCCAGGAAGCCTGCCCTCATGTAGTTTATAATTTCGTCTAATAATGAAGGCAGACCTAAACTCCACAAGTAAGTACTTTTTGGTACTAATGAAGAGAATGATTTTTTAACTTTTTTTGAAGTATCACTGATATACAATCTTCTATTTGTTTCAAGTATACAACAAAGTTGTTCAACAATTACCCATCCCTCTAGTGCAGTTACTGTCAACATAGGAAGATATTATGGAATCATTGGCTGTATCCTCCATGCTATATTACCATCCCCATCACCAACTTATATTATGATTGAGAATTTCTGTGCTCCTTTCATCCCCCTCCTCCTCCATCCACCCACCCCTAAGTCACTTCTCAGTGTCCATGAGTCTAGTGTCATTTTGTTCACTTTGTTTTGCTTTGTTTTTAGATTCCAGAAATAAGTGACCTAATAACGGTATTTGTCGTTCTCTGCCTGGCTTATTTCAATTAGCAAAATACTCTATAGGTCCATCTATGTTCCTAATGGCAGGATATCTTTTTATGGCTGAATGATATTCCACTGTGTATATGTACCACTTCTTTATCCATTAATCTATTGATGGACACTTTGTTTATTTCCATATCTTGGCTATTGTAAATAATGCAGCAACAAACATAGTGGGGCATGTATCTTTTTGAATGAAGTATTATGTTTTCCTTGGGTAAATTCCTAGAAGTATAATTACTGGGGCATATAGTATTTCTACTTTTAGTTTTGGGAAGAAGCTCCAAACTGCTTTCCACAATGACTGCACCAGCTTACAGTCCCACCAACAGTTTTAGGAGGGTTCCCATTTCTCCACATCCTCACAAACACTTGTTATTTCTCATCCTTTGGATAGTGGCCATTTTAACAGGCATGAGGTGACACCTCATTGTGGTTTTGATTTGCATTTCCCTGATGATTAGCAATGTGGAATAACGTTTTATGTGCCTGTTGGCCACCTGTGTTTCTTCTTTGGAAAAATGATTGTTAACGTCCTCTGCCCATTTTTTAAATCAGGTTATTGGTGTTTTTCATGTTGAGTTGTGTGAGTTCTTTATTTATTTTGGATGTTAACCCCTTTTCAGATAAATTATTTATGAATATATTCTCCCATACTGTAGGCTGTCTTTTAGTTCTGCTGATGGTGTCCTTTGTTGCACAGAAGCTTTTTAGTTTGATGTAGTCCCATTTGTTCAGTTTTGGTTTTGTTTCCCTTGCCAAAGGAAATGTGTCCAGGAAAAAAATTGCTCATGCTTATATTTATGAGATTTTTGACTGTTTTCTTCCAAAAGTTTTATGGTTTCATGTCTTACATTTAGGGCTTTAATACATTCCAAGTTTGCTTTTTTATATGGAGTTAAACAGTAATCCAGTTTCATTCTCTTGCATATAGCTGTCCTGTTTTCCCAACACCAGTTATTGAAGAAACTGTCTTTTCCCCTTTCAATATTCATGGCTTCTTTATATTAATTGACCATATATGAGTGCATTAACAGATGGGCTCTCTGTCTTGTTCCATTGATTTATGGGCCTGCTCTTCTGCCAGTACCTTAGTGTTTTGTTTACTGTAGCTTTGTAGTATATCTTGAAGTTAGGGAGCATAATTCCTCCATATTTGTTCTTCTTTCTTAGGATCGATTTGCATGTTCATGGTTCTTTAATTTTTAGGATTATTTGCCCTAGTTGATTAAAAAAAGCTGTAGGAACTTTGATAGGTGCTGCATTTATTTATTTATTTATTTACTTTGGTATCATTAATATACAATTACATGAGCAACATTGTCTTTACCAGATTCCCACATTATCAACTCCCCACAACATACCACATTACAGTCACCGTCCATCAGTAAGAAGCTATAGAATCACTACTTGTCTTCTATGGGCTACACTGGCTTCCCCGTGCCCCCCCAATACATTATGTGTGCTAATTGTAATTCTCTTTATTCCCCTTCTCCCTCCCTTCCCACCAACCCCCACACACAGTCCCTTTCCCAACTGTTAGTCCATTCTTGGTTTCTGTGAGTTTGCTGCTGTTTTGTTCTTTCAGTTTTTACTTTGTTCTTATGCTCCACAAATGAGTGAAATAATTTGGTACATGTCTTTCTCCACCTGGCTTATTTCACTGACCATAATACCCTCTAGCTCCATCCATGTTGTTGCAAATGGTAGGATTTGTTTTCTTCTTATGGCTGAATAATATTTCATTGTGTATATGTACCACCTCTTCTTTATCCACTCATCTAATGATGAACACTTAGGTTGCTTCCACCTCCTATTGTAAATAGTTCTGCGATAAACATAGGGGTGCATATGTCTTTTTGAGACTGGGAAACTACATTCTTAGGGTAAATTCCTAGGAGTGGAATTCCTGGGTCAAATGGTATTTCTATTTTAAGTTTTTTGAGGAACCTCCATACTGCTTTCCACAATAGTTGAACTAGTTTACCTTCCCACCAGCAGTGTAGGAGAGTTCCCCTTTCTCTGCATCCTGATCAACATTTGTTGTTTCTATTTTTTCTATGTTGGCCATCCAATTGGTGTGTGGTTTTAATTTGCATTTCCATGATGATTAGTGATGTGAAGCATCTTTTCATGTGTCTGTTGGCCACCTGAATTTCTTCTTTGGAGAACTGTGTCTTCATATCCTCTGCCCATTTTTAATTGGGTTATTTGCTTTTTGGGTGTTGAGGCATGTAAGTACTTTATATATTTTGGACATTAACCCCTTGTAAGATATGTCATTTACAAATATATTCTCCCATACTGTAGGATGCCTTTTTGTTCTGCTTATAGTGTCATTTGCTGTACAGAAGCTTTTTAGCATGATATAGCCCATTTGTTCATTTTTTATTTTGTTTCCCTTGCCCAAGGAGATGCATTCAGGAAAAAGTTGCTCATGTTTATATTCAAGAGATTTTTGCCTACGTTGTCTTCTAAGAGTTTTATGGTTTCATGACTTACATTCAGGTCTCTGATCCATTTCAAGTTTATTTTTGTGTCTGGGGTTAAACAATAATCCAGTTTCATTCTCTTCCATGTAGCTGTACAGTTTTGCCAACACCAGCTATTGAAGAGGCTGTCATTTCACCATTGTATATCCATGGCTCCTTTAGCATATATTAAATGACCATATATGGTTGGGTTTATATCAAGGCTCTCTAGTCCGTTCCATTGGTCTATGGATCTGTTCTTGTGCCAGTACCAAATTGTCTTGATTACTATGGCTTTGTAGTAGAGCTTGAAGTTGGGGATCATAATCCCCCCAGCTTTATTCTTCCTTATAAGCATTGTTTTGGCTATTCGGGGTCTTTTGTGGTTCCATATGAATTTTAGAACTATTTGTTCTAGTTTGTTGAAGAGTGTTGTTGGTATTTTGCTAGGGATTGGATTGAATCTGTAGATTGCTTTAGGCAGGATTTCTATTTTGGCAATATTAATTCTTCCTATCCATCAGCACGGGATGTGTTTCCATTTATTGGTATCTTCTTTAATTTCTCTCATGAGTGTCTTGTAGTTTTCAGAGTATAGGTCTTTCACTTCCTTGGTTAGGTTTATTCCTAGGTATCTTATTCTTCTTGATGCAACTGTGAATGGAATAGTTTTCCTGATCTCTCTCTCTGCTAGTTTTTTGTAAGTGTTTAGGAATGCCAGCTATTATGTATTAATTTTGTATACCACAACTTTGCTGAATTCATATATTAGATTTAATAGTTTTGGAGTGGATTCCTCAGGGCTTTTTATGTACAATATCATATCATCTGCATACAGGGCCAGTTTAACTTCTTCCTTGCCAATATGGATGTCTTTTATTTCTTTGTGTTGTCTGATTGCTGTGTCTAGGACCTCCAGAACTGTGTTGAATAGCAGTGGGGAGAGTGGGCATCGGTGTCTTTTTCCCAATCTTAAAGGAAAAGCTTTCATCTTCTCTCTGTTAAGTATAATGTTGGCTGTGGGTTTGTCATATATGACCTTTATTATGTTGAGGTACTTGCCCTCTATACCCATTTTGTTGAGAGTTTTTATCATGAATGGATGATGAATTTTGTTGAATGCTTTTCAGCATCTATGGAGATGATCATGTGGTTTTTGTCCTTTTTGTTCATGTGGTGGATGATGTTGATGGATTTTTGAATGTTATGCCATCCTTGCACCCCTGGGATGAATCCCACTTCATTATGATGTATGATGTTTTTTATGTATTTTTCAATTCAGTTTGCTAATATTTTGTTGAGTATTTTTGCATGTGTGTTCATGTAATTTTCTTTTTTTGTTGCGTTTTCGCCTGGTTTTGTTATTAGAGTGATGTTTGCCTCAAAGAATGAGTTTGGGAATATTCCCTCCTCTTCTACTTTGTGGAAAATTTTTAGGAGGAAGGTATTACATCTTCACTAAGTGTTTGATAAAATTCATCAGTGAAATCTTCTGGTTCAGGGGTTTTGTTCTTAGGTAGTTTTTTGATTACCAATTCAATTTCCTTGCTCCTAAATGGTCTATTCAGATTTTCTATTTCTTCCTGGGTCAGCCTTGTAAGGTTGTATTTTTCTAGAAAGTTATCCATTTCTTTGAGGTTATCCAGTTTGGTAGCATATAATTTTTCATAGTATTCTCTAATAATTCTTTGTATTTCTGTGGTGTCCATAGTGATTTTTCTTTTCTCATTTCTGATTCTGTTTTAGTGTGTAGACTCTCCTTTTTTCTTGTTAAGTCTTGCTCGGGGTTTCTCTATTTTGTTTATTATCTTGAAGAACAAGCTCCTACTTTCATTGATTCTATTGTTTTATTCTTCTGGATTTTATTTGTTTATGCTCTAAATTTTATTATGTCCCTTCTTCTACTGATTTTGGGCATAATTTGTTCCTCCTTTTCTTATTTCATTAATTGTGAGTTTAGACTGTTCATTTGGTATTGTTCTTCTTTCATGAGGTAGGCCTGTATTGCAATATACTTCCCTCTTAGCACAGCCTTGCTGCATCCCACTGATTTTTGGTGTTGAATTATTGTTGTCAATTGTCCCCATATATTGCTTTATCTCTGTTTTTATTTGGTCATTGGTCCATTGATTATTTAGGAGCATGTTATTAAGCATCCATGTGTTTATGGGCTTTTTTTGTTTTCTTTGTGTAATTTATTTCTAGTTTCATATCTTTGTGATCTGAGAGGCTGGTTAGTACAATTTCAAACTTTTTGTACTTACTAAGGGTATTTTTGTTGCCTAGTATATGATCTATTATTGAAAATGTTCCATGTGCACTTGAGAAGAATGTGTATCATGTTGCTTTTGGATGGAGTGTTCTGTAGATGTCTGTTAGGTTCATGTGTTCTAATACGTTGTTCAGTGCCTCTGTCTCCTTACTTATTTTCTGTCTGGTTCATCTCTCCTTTGGAGTGATTGGAATGTTGAAGTCTCCTAAAATTAAATGCATTGCATTCTATTTCCCCCTTTAATTCTGTTAGTATTTGTTTCCCATATGTAGGTGATCCTGTGTTGGGTGCAGAGATATTTATAATAATTATATACTCTTGTTGGACTGACTGCTTTATCATTATGTAATGTCCTTCTTTGTTTTTTGTGACTTTCTTTCTTTGAAGTCTATTTTGTCTGATACAAGTACTGTTACTCTTGCTTTTTTCTCCCTATTAGTTGTATGAAATATCTTTTTCTATCCCTTCACTTTTAGTCTGTATATGTCTTTGGGTTTAAACGGAGTTTCTTGTAGGCAGCATATAGATGGGTCTTGTTTTTGAATGCTTTCAGTGACTCTATGTCTTTTGATTGGTGCATTCAGACCATTTACACTTAGGGTAATTATCGTAGGTATGTACTTATTTCCATTGCAGGCTTTAGATTTGTGGTTACCAAAGGTTCAAGGGTAATTCCCTTAATATCTAACAGTCTAATTAATTGTTCTACTTTGTTTACTGTGGTTTTATTTACCATGCTCACAGATATTTAGCCTTAGAAACACTTCCATCTATAGCAGTCCCTCCAAAATACACTGTACACGTGGCTTGTGTGAGGTAAATTTTCTCAGCTTTTGCTTGTCTGAAAATTGTTTATTCCCTCTTTCATGTTTAAATGATAATCTTGCTGGGTAGTATTCTTGGTTTTAGGCCCTTCTGTTTCATTGCATTAAATATATCATATCCCTTCTGACCTGTAAGGTTTCTGTTGAGAAGTCTGATGATAGCCTGATGGGTTTTCTTTGTATGTAATCTTTTTTCTCTCTCTAGCTGCTTTTAAAAGTCTGTCCTTATCCTTGAACTTTGCCATTTTAATTATTATATGTCTTGATGCTGCCTTACTTGGGTCTCTTGTGTTGGGAGATCTGTGCACCTCCATGGCCTGAAAGACTATCTCCTTCCCCAGGTTGGGGAACTTTTCAGAAATTAACTCCTCCATGACACTTTCTGTCCCTTTTTCTCTCCTCTTCTTCTTCAGGTACCCCTATAATGCGAATATTGCTCCGTTTGGATTATTCATGCAGTTCTCTTAGTATTATTTCAATCTTAGAGATCCTTTTTTAAAGCTCTGCCTCAGCTTCTTTGTATTCCTCTTCCATAATTTCTATTCCATTTACCGTCTCCTCTGCTACATCTAATCTGCTTTGAAATCCGTCCATTGTATGTTTCATTTCAGGTATGGAATTTCTTAATGACTGAATCTCCATCTTACTTCGTTCCTGAGTTCTTGAATATTTTTCTGTACCTCCATAAGTGTGTTTATAATTTTTATTTTGAATTATTTTTCAGGAATATTGGTGAGTTTAGTTTGGCCCTTTTTCTGGGGTTTGTGATATTTTGGTCTGAACCAGTTTCTTTGACATTTAATATTTCTATGTGGAGCCCTCTAGTGTCCAGAATTGCTAGTCTCTGGAGCTGCTCAGGCCCCTGATGTGAGGTTGGGTGTCACAGGGGAGTCGATCTGCTGCCTCATGGGAGGAAAGAGCTGTTTTCTGCTTCCAGGCTGCAGTGCCTTTCTCCAGTGTCAGAGCCAGTGGGCGGAGCACACACATGTAAGTCTCTGGGCTTTGCATCTCAAGCTGTTGTAGGTGGGCCCTCCCTCTGATTGGCCTGATGCCAGCATAGTGACTGCCGGTTTGTGAGCCGTGGCTGGAAGGGCAGGAGGAAGACTCAGCAGGCTGCATATCACAGTGGGTGGACTCCGAGCTGAGTAGCCAGCCAGGCGGATGGAGCACCTGAAGTTCCTCAAAGTTCCAAACATGCTGGGCAGAGGGTGCCCACACAACCTTGTCCATCTATTCCTTCTTCCAAGCAGCAAGCTCTGTGCAATCCCCACCCCTTCAGCAGCCTTCTCGCTGCTAGGAATCCTCTTAGACCGCCCACCTTTCTTTGTCCCAGAGCAGCCAGATGTGGATACCCATCCTGCACACATGGCCAGAATCTCAGTCTCTCAAGCACTCCGCCTGTCCCAGCTCCCCAACCCCACCAACCTCCAGAGCACCACACAATGTAGTTTTGTGCTCCAAAACATATCTCCAGGGATGGGTGTTCAGCAGCCTTAGGCTTCCACCCCTTCCCTACTCTATTTCTCTTCCTCCTGCCAGTGAGCTGGGGTGGGGGAAGGGCTTTGGTCCTGCCAGATCAAGGCTTTGGTAGTTACCCTGTTCCATGAGGTCTGCTCTGTTCTCCAGGTGTATGCAGTCTGGTGTAGCCTACTTTCCTGTTGCTGTTTTAGGATTAGTTGTATTAACTATATTTTCATATTATATGTGGTTTTGAGAGGAGTTCTCTGTCTCACGTCTCATGCCACCATCTTGAATCGATCTTGCTAGTTTGCTCTAGGTACTGCATTTAATCAGTAAATAGCTTTGGCCAGAAAGGCCATCTTAATGACATTAATTCTTCATTTCCACAAGCATGGGATAGATTTCCATTTCTTTGTGTCCTCCTTAATTCCTCTCTTCAGTGTCTCATAGTTTTTAGAATACAGGTCTTTCACTTCCTTGTTTCAGTTTACTCCTAGGTTTTTAATTCTTTTTGATGTAATTGTAAGTGGCATTGTTTTTTTGATTTTTCTTTCTGCCAGTTCATTGCTAGTATATCAGAATTCAACAGGCTACTATGTCTTGATATTGTATCCTGTAACTTTGCTGAATCCAGTGTTTAGTTCTAATGGTTTTATGGTGGATTCTTTGGGGTTTTCTATATATAATATAATGTCATCTGCAAACAGGGACCGTTTAATTTCTTCCTTATCAATTTGTATGCCTTTTATCTCCATGTTGTTTGATTGCTGTTGCTAGGACCTCCAGTACTAGGCTGAATAAAAGTGGTGAGAGTGGACATTCTTGTCTTGTACACAGTATTAGAGGAAAAGCTAGCTTTTCATCATTGAGTATGTTAGCTGTGGGTCTGTCTTATATGGCCTTTGTTATATTGAGTCATGTACTTTCTATACCCGTTTTGTTGAGAGTTATTATGGATGAATGCTGAATTCTGTCAAATGATTTTTCAGCATCTATTGAGATGATCATGTGCTTTTTATCTCTCTTTTTGTTAATGTGGTGGATGATATTAATTGATTCATGAATATTATACTATCCTTCCATCCCTGGATAAATCCCACTTGGTCATGATGGATGATGTTTTTGGTGTATTTTTTATTTCAGTTTGCTAGTATTTTGTTCTAAATGTTTCCTTCTATGGTCATCAGGGATATTGGTCTATAATTTTCTTTTTTGTACTGTCTGGTTTTTGTAGTAGAGTAATGCTGGCCTGATAGAATGAGTTTCGAAGTATTCTCTCCTCTTCTACTTTTTGGAATACTTCAAGAAGGATGTGTATTAGCTTTTCTTTAAATGTTTGGTAGAATTCAGCTGTGAAGAATTTTGTTTGTTGGTTGTTTTGTGTTACCAATTCAGTTTCATTACTGGTAATTGGTCTGTTCAGATTTCTGTTTCTTCCTGGGTCAGTCTTCAAATGTTGTACTTTTCTAGGAATTTGTCCATTTCTTCTAGGTTGTCCTATTTATTTGCATATGATTTTATACAGAATTCTCTAATAATTCTTTGTATTTCTGTGTCAGTTGTGAGTATTCCTTTTTCATTCTGATTTTGTTTATTTCTGTACACTCTCTTTTTTCTTGATAAGGCTGGTTAGTTGTCTATATTGCTTATTTTCTCAAATAACCAGCTCTTCTAGAGGGTATTATGCTTAGTGAAATAAGCCAGGAAGAGAAAGACAAGTAGCAAATGATTTCCTTTATTTGTGGAGTATAACAACAAAGCAAAACTAAAGGAACAAAACAGCAACAGACTCACAGACTCCAAGAAGGGACTAACAGTGGCTAAAGAAAAGGAACTGGGGAGGGTGGGTGGGGAGGGAGAGGGAAAGGATTAAGAGACATTATGATTAACACATATAATGTAGGTGGGTCATGGGGAAAGCAGTATAGCACAGAGAAGACAAGTAGTGACTCTGTAGCATCTTACTACACTGATGGACAGTGACTGTAATGGGGTATGTGTGGGGGGGGACTTGATAATATGGGTGAATGTTGTAACCATAATGTTGCTCATGTGAAACCTCACAAGATTGTATATCAATGATCTTAATAAAGAAAAGAACCAGCTCATGTTTCATTGATTTTTTTATTTTGTTTTATTCTGTTTTATTTAATTTGCTCTGATCTCTATTATGCCATCCTTCCACTCACTTTGGGTTTCATTTCTTCTTTTTCTATTTCTTTAATTGTGAGTGTAGATTCTTATTTTGGATTGTTTTTGTTTCCTGAGGTAGGCCACTATTACTGTGTATTTCCCTCTTAGTACCACTTTTGAAGAATCTCACAAATTTTGAACTGTTGTATTTTTGTTTCCATTTTTCTTGATGTATGCTTGATTTCTGCTTTAATTTGTTCATTGATCCATTGATTATTTCAAAGCATGTTGTTCAGCCTACATGTGTTTAAGGGCTTGTTTTCTTTGTGTAATTTATTTCTAGTTTCATACCATTGTGATGCAAGAAGTTGCTTTATTCACTTTCAATCTTTTTTAATTTTTTAAAGCTCTTTTGTGGCCAATATGTGATCTATTCTTGAGAACATCCCTATGTACACTTGAGAAAAATGTGCATCCTGGTGTCTTTGGGTGGGTGTCGGGGTTTTTAGCCCTCCACAGAACACCCCTGAATGTGCAGAGGAGTGAGGGGAGAGCACGCCCTGGCAAGGCGAAGTCGGGAGAGGTAAGTCTGCCCGATCACCAGCCCTCATTCCCGAGGACAGACAGACATGACAGGGAGCTCAGTCAAAGCAGAAACTCGTTTACTGCGGAAACAGCAAGGCATATATAGTACTCATGGGCCAATCAGCACAAAGGTCAGGCAGTCACAAGCCCTTCACGCAGGAAGGCACATCATACAGGTAAATGGTGTCCACGAGCTGATCACGTTCGTGGAAGACTTGAGTCGCCAATCAGGAGTGGGAGGCAGGCCTAAGCAGAAAATCACCCTCCTTTTGAAAGCAGGCAGAGCACCACCCTTTGTGCATCCGACAGGAGCCATCTTAACAATTATTCAGCATTTCAGGCATTTTCTTTTGGAGTCTAGAATACCCTACATTTCCCCCTTTTTATTTTTGTATGGAGGTTATAGTCGCTAGCCTGAGAGGAGTGAACCCTACTGGAGTCACCTTATCGAAGGTGGGACTCTGACAGTGTGGGATGTCAGCATCCAATAGGCTGCGAAACCTCAATAGGCCAATATATCAGTGGCAGGGGCCAATCGACCTCTAGTGTAAAACTTTATCATGGCTATAGGACTATAGTTTCAACATCGTGATAGTTAAAGCCATTCTCATACGGTTCCCACGCATTGTTGCACAGGGATTGATATTGTTGCCTAAGTACCATGAGATGTACAGCATTTATCCTATTTTTTTTATGAACACAATCGGCTTATTAACAACACAAGGACGAAAGGAAAGTAATAGAAAGATAGAAGTACTCTTAATTAGGACTGCAGCAAAATAATAGTTGTCTCCCGCAACACAGCTATATCTAGTAATATAACAAGTAGATGGAATAAATCCAAAGGTGTGCCCATTGCATTGTTGACACCAATTGCCCCAAGTCTGGGTTGTAGGTGCCCCTAGTGTCAATATGAACACAACAACAATAAAGGGGGACATCTGGAATCTTATCTCAAAGTCCTCTTTGAATCTGGGTCCTTCGGAGAATTTCTTTGGAGGTGTCTGGGGTGGGCCAGGTGGAGATGGACTCTTCAGTCTCTAGTAAGGTTGTTATGCTTCAAGTCCTCCAGAAGACTGTAAAGGATCAGTCCAGTGGTAACGGCAGTCAGCAAAGTGAGTCACTAACAGGCAGAGTGTCCACCAAGGGCGATGTGGCAAGGGCATTTCCTGGAAGAGTGGCACAAGGGGACCCTCAAGAGCGGGCGGCGCTCTTGGGTTTTCCTTTTTGTTTTCCCTTTCCTCTGTGCCAGGAACAGATAAGCATGCGGCTAAAGCGATTACACAGCCACTATAATTTCTTTCTGTGTCTATTAGATAAGGTCTTAGTCTGTTTTTCGGCTGTTTTGGTCTGTTCCTGTGCTTTGGTCATCACTCACCTGTGGGCAGAATTTCAAATTGCGGGCAGGAACCCAAATTGGAATTGGATCTCCTATAGGAAACACATCCGAATCCCCTGCCCATACTTATCAGTGGGTCTGGTCCTCGCCATTGCCCAGTCAGCTGGTCTTTCCAGCATACTTCAACTTTGGCATATGACGTTTGGTTTGTCCAATGTCTCTGAAAAACCGTTAAGGATAGATCCTTTGAAAATTTTAAAATATTTAATGTAAGCAGAGCCATTCGCAGTTGGTCGTGGGGTCTTTTTCCCCCTTTTTGTTTTTGTAATAAGTCTTTCAGCATTTTATTCTGGTGCTCTACAATTGCTTGTGGGTTATATGGGATCCCTGTGGAGTGGCTTATGTGCCATTTATCAAAAAATTCTTGCAAAGCCTTGCTAATAAAGCAGGAGCCATTGTCTGTTTTTACTTGGTGTGGTATGCCTAGGGTAGCAAAGCATTGCAAAAAATGGCTTTGAGCATGTTTGGCTCTTTTTCCTGTATGGGCAGTAGCCCAGCAAGCATGGGAGTATGTATCCATTGAGACAAACACAAATTTTAGTTTTCCAAAGGCTGCATAGTGAGTGACATCAGTCTGCCAGAGACAATTTGGTTTCAGACCTCTTGGGTTAACTCCTGGGGATTGCAGGGGTGGAACTTGCAGGAATGGTAAACAGGATTTACAGGTCCTAATGATTTTCTTTAAGTCCTTGATGGGAATATGGGGGAATTTGTGATGAAGCCCCCTCCAGTTAAGGTGAGTAAGGTTGTGGAGGTCTTGGGTTCGTTGGAGGTCTAGAGTCTGCTGTGCAGATATGGTCTGAACGGCAGAGGACGCCAATTGATCAGCCATCAGGTTCCCCAGGGAGAGGAGTCCAGGTAAGCCCTGGTGTCCTTGAAAATGTTGCACAAATATGGGTCTGGATCGTCCTATTAACAAGGACCTCACTTGAATCATGAAGGGGGTTATGGGATTTTTATCTAGCTGAATGTGAGAGGACACCAAGGCAGGGAGTAGGTTAACAACATATAGACTGTCAGAGAAGAGGTTCATAGGGTCGTGAATTTTGCCTAGAGCCATTACAGTGGCATATAGCTCTTTAAATTGAGCCAATCCATTCACCCTCTTGAAGTATTTGTCCTCTCCCAGCTTGCTCAGGGAGCAGGGTGGGGGGAGGATAACAACGGAAGATCCTTCCTTTCCCCTGTCAGTAAAAACATTCAGAGCATCAGTGAGGGGTTTACTCAGAAAGAGCTTAGGAGCGGTCCAGTTCAGCTTGGCGAAGGAGGTAGCCCATCTATTAGGCCCATAATGGCAAACAATTTTACCCCAGAAACCAGTCAGGGCATTAGATACTCTATTATGATTTCGCCTGATCCATTCGAAGTCAGACAGATGGTAGGGAACAGTCAAATTGTCTGGATCTTTCCCATAATGGCATAGTGTGATGTCTCTACCCTTAATTATCAGGTCTGCCAATTGATCCAGTTGGGCATACACTTGAGGGGCCCCCTATCCATGCGTGAACCCATTGGAGGGGATAACCCTGCTGGGTGATGACTGCAGTGAGCAACTCTGAGCCAGGGAGAATCCATAGACAGAGTTCACAGTTGGACTGATACCTGGCCAGTAGGGCATTATCAAGCACTAATTGAATACTTTTAAATATTTGCTTATGTCCCTCTGTCAGCACAAGAAGCTCAGATGGGATTTTATCTTTTAACAACTCAAAGAGAGGTATAAGGTCCTCTGTTGTAATGTGGAGCCAGGGTCGTAGCCAATTAAGCTCCCCTAATACCTTTTGTAGTTCTACTAGGGAATAGGAGTCCTTGATAGATAGCTGGGGTTTGAGGGGACACACAGAGTCCAGGTGAATCCTCGCTCCCAGTATTTCAAAGGGAGGCACGGTCTGGACCTTATTGCTGGACACATGTAACCCCCCTTGTTTCAAGAGGGTTTGGAGCTTCTGGTAGGCAGAGCTCAGCTGTTGGGTAGTGGATGCTCCCAAAATAATATCATCCATGTATGCATATAGGACTACCCCTGCCCACCATTGAAGGGGCTACAAAACCTGAGAGACATATGGTTGGCAAAAGGCTGGGCTGTTAACCATGCCTTGTGGTAACACTGTCCATTCGTATTGCTCATCAGGCCCTTGAAAATTGGTGGAAGGTACGGAGAAAGCAAACTTCTCGCAATGAGTGGGGTTGAGGGGAATGGAGGAAAAACAATCCTTAATATCAATCACAATGAGGGACAAATCTTTTGGAATGGACGGAATCCAGGGCAACCCCCTCAGGGGTGCACCCACAGCAACCATCTGCACTTTGATCTTTCTTAAATCCTGTAACATGCTCCACTTGCCAGAGGCCTTCTGAATAACAAAAATGGGACTATTCCATGGGCTTAGGGAAGGTCTAATGTGTCCCAGTTTTAATTGTTCTTGGGTAATTTCTTTAAGTCTTTGAAGCTTAGCTTGTGGTAATGGCCACTGCTTCACCCAGACTGGAGGTCGTGGGAGCCATGTAATGGCAGGCGTTATCGGAGCAGTGGCCTTTAGGATTGGGGGTGTGGCTTCACTCGGGAAAGGGGCATATTAGGTCTCGAAGCCTCAAAGGAAGGGCCTCCTCTATAATCACTGAATCTAGACTTCCAGTTCTTAGAACAACCAAATTGTCATTGGTATTCTTCTTCCCCCAATATGTCTTCATAAAGAATTTTAAGATCATTGGTAATGTAGACATCGGCTGCTCCTAGAATGTCTTGCCCCAGCAGGTTACTGTCAGGCCAGAGGCAACGAGGGGTCTTACTTCCCCATGGTTGCTATCTATGTCTTCCCATTTAAGCCAGTCCTTAGTCTCCTCAGAGGTTGCATTGCCTCTGACCCCTAGTAAAGGGGGTTGCGGGACTAGCCTCCAGCAGAGGGGAACTTCCTCCTTTCTAAGCACAGTTCAGTTTGCCCCAGTGTCAATTAGACTGTGGAACCTTTTTCCAGATATGAATATGTCCATCTTTGGTCTTACCCCTGGTATTATGGGCACTGTCCAATGGGCCCTGGGGGAGTCAGAAGAACTCCTCCCTCCTTGGGCTAATGGGGCTGGAGGTTGCCCCTCCCCTAGTTTAAAGGGTTGCCTTGGATGTCAAACTTAGACTTGCAGTCTTTCTGCCAATGGAACCCCTTCCTGCACCTGGGACAGGGTGTCCTAGGTGGATGCTGTCCCCTCCTGTTCATCAGGGGAGCCCCTTGATTGCCACTGATATTTTTTGTAGCGTGGTCATTAGGGCACTTCCTCTTGAAGTGTCCCATCTGACCGCATTCAAAACAAGTATGATTTCTCCCCCCTTTGACCGGGGCTCTGCTCCCTGGGGACTGTAAAGTGAGGGCTGTGGTCAAGGCCTCTGTTAAGGAGGCCATTTGTGCCTGCAAGGTGGCAACCATAGTCTGGGACTGGTGGGCTTGAGTGCCCACATCCTTGGTGGTGACTATCCACCTTTCCATGGACCTATCTTTCAGCCCTGCACAGGCCAACTTGTAGTCAGTAGTCATCCCCTCCCAAACCAACATTTTAACAAATTGATCCCGCAAGGGCCCTGAGGGAAATTTATGCTGCAAGCTCTTTTCTACCCTGTCTACAAAGGATGGGAGGTCCTTAGTGGGCTTTTGGGTGATTCTGGAAACCGGCGGTTCCAAGGGGCCTTCCTCCAGTTTTTTCCAGGTGGCCAGCCCAAGGGCTCTTACTTGCTCCTGATAAGGGGCAGGAATGGCGGCCCGCTGGAGACCCGTAGCAAACTCGTCACTGGTCCCTGAGAGCATCCCAAAGGTAACGGGAATCAGAGGGTTTGCAGATTGGTTTCTCTCTGCCTGGATGTGGCATTCCTCCTTAAAGAAGGCACACCACTTAAGGAGCAGGGGACCAGGAAGGACTGCCTTTGTCAAGCTCTTCCAATCCTGAGTAGTACAGTGCTGATGAGCTAACCCTTGGAGGACGGTCTCGGCACACGGGGAATTAGGCCCATCCTCCATGACTGCCTTCTTTAGTTCTTTGAGCTCATGGGTCTCCCAGGGGTACCATGCGGCCTGCCTGTTCCCTCCAGTGTTAACATTTACTGGAAATGCCTGATAAGATGGTGGCGCTGGCCCATTCCCGCCAGAGTTAATGGTCCCTGGAAGCGCCGGATAAGATGGTGGTGGGGTGGTGTCAGGGGGCCTCTCAGCCATAGACACTGATGGGCTTGGGCTGGCCCAGGGATCCATACTCATCCTGGGCAGGGCAGGATGGAGTTTTGGAGGTGATCTGAGACATTCCTCATCAAAACATTCCCATTCCCTTTCCTCCGGGGGCGCAGACACCTCCTTAGGAGTTGGTTTATCTGTTTTTTTTGGGCATTGCCTATTAGGTCCCTGTTTGCTGGGACTCGTTGCGGCACCCGCCGAGCGGGGCGATAAAGATCGAGTGTTCCCGAAACATGCCTTAAGGGCTGACAGCATAGCGTACACTCACAGAGGGGGGTCTTCACCCCAGTCTATCTCTCCCTTTCTGATCAGTCGTTCGACATGGTACCAGGTGGAATAATCAAAAGGGTTAGTGACAGGGAGCCAGGGGGCTACCCTCACAAAGGTCTCCCAGACTCTTTCTGCCTGGGAATCTGAGAGTTCTAACCCTTGGCTTTTAAGCATGTATCTCAGCGCTTTAAGCGCAGGTTCATCCTTAGAGTTTGCCTGCCCCATATTTTCGGGGGTGCACTTACCTTGAACCACGCTTAGCCCGACTTACCGGTACTTTTGGTTTGTTGACCGAGTCTTCAAGCTCCACGTTGGGCGCCAGATGGCGGGGTTTTTAGCCCTCCACGGAACCCCCCCTGAACCTGCAGAGGAGTGAAGGGAGAGCACGCCACAACAAGGTGAGGTCGGGAGACGTAAGTGCCTGCTGTCCACCCAATCACCAGCCCTCGTTCCCGAGGATTGGGACATGGAGCTCAGTCAAAGCAGGAACTCATTTATTGTGGAAACAGTAAGGCATATATAATACTCTTGGGCCAATCAGCACAAAGGTCAGGGAGTCACAAGCCCTTCATGCAGGAAGGCACATCATATAGGTAAATGGTGTCCACGAGCTGATCACATTCGCAGAAGACTTTTGAGTCACCAGTCAGGAGCAGGAGGCAGGCCTAAGCAGAAAATCACCCTCCTTTTGAAAGCAGGCAGAGCACCGCCCTTTGTGCATCCAGCGGGCAGCATCTTAACAATGATTCAGCATGTCAGGCATTTTATTTTGGAGTCTAGAATACCCTACAGGTGGGTGTTCTGTAGTTATCTCTTAAGCCTTTTTGTTTGCAATTTATTGTTGCATTCCTCTCTTTCCTTATTTATTTTCTCTCTGGCTGATATGTCTATTGATGTAAATGGTGTGCTAATGTCTCCTACTATGAATTAATGAGTTCCAGTCTATTTCTTCCTTCATTTCTTTAGTATTTGTTTTATATATTTAGGTGCCCCTATGTTGGAAGCATAGATGTTGATAATGGTTATATCTTCTTGTTGGACTGATCCCTTTTTCGTTATGTAATGTCCTCCTTTGTCTCCTGTTACTATTTATTTTGAAGTCTATTACATGTCTACGTAATAGACTAAGTAAAAGTAAAAGTCTAAGTACCTGTCAAACTACTGCTATTCCTGCCTTTTTGCCACCCTGTATTGCATGAAATATCTTTTTCTATCACTTCACTTTCAGTCTGTGTATGTCTTTGGGTCTGAAATGAGGTCAGTTAGCATATTTATGACATACTTTTAAATCTGTATCAAGAAGATTGGTGATCTCCATTTCATTTAGCCCTGTTTCGGATGTCTTTTCCACTATTTTATTTGGAACAAAAGCCTCCTCATTTTGTCAGGGTTTCTTGCTTTGTATTAGATTGATATGCTATGTTTCCTTTTCTAGAAAGTAATAACTTTATGAAGAAAGCATCTGGTGGTACCCAGAACCCCGACTCTTTACCCACCAGTGCCTGGTTCTCCTTTAGTGGTGGAGCCCAGGTGCTGTTGGTGGGCTGTGGGTGGGGCTGCCTTTCTGTCTGTCTGCTGACAGTGGTCTATTTTAGTCAGCCACAGTCAGCAGTTTCCCTCAGTTAATGCTTTATGAGCAGAGGAGGAGTGCTTGTGATAGAATCTTTGTGGGTCTGGTGCCCTCTGCCTGCGGTACAGTGATGGCTGTGCTGATGGGCCCATAGGGTAGGCAGGGCAGTTGCATGGCTTTATGGCATGCAAAAGGGCACTTCAGTGAGTCAAGTGGGTGTGGGGTGGCTGGATGCATGTGTGTGCTGTACTAGAGTGTGCTCAGCACCAGGCCACTGGCAAGTAGGAAAGAGTTCTTGCAGCTGGGTAATGCAGGTGTCTGCCTAGTTAGGCTGTGATAAGGCCAACAAAGCTGGAAAAGCTTCCCTCTGCCTTCCAGGAAGCAATGTATGACTGTTGTTGCATGGAGCAGGTTAAATGGACAGGTGCATGCACATGGGAGTGCCTCCTGGCTGAGTTGCTTGTGAGGGGGATGAAGCATTTTGAGCTCCCATGACTACACAGTCAGCTGGGCAAGGAAGGGATGGGAAAGTGTTCACCTGCCCTTTCTCTTGCAGAGAGAGCTCCATCCAATCCTTCTGGCACCCCTCCTGCTGCTGGCAAATCTTTCAAACTGCCATCTTATTTTGGGTCTCAGTGGGACTGATGGAGAGTGCCTGTTCTCCACAGGTGGCTGGATTCTCAGCCTCCCTGAATGCTCCAACTGTCCCTGGTGTCCAGCCCCATTAATCATCATAACCCAATGCAACGTGGATTCATGTTCCCAGAACAGATCTCCAGTGCAAAGTTCTTTACTGCCTGTCCCTGCCGTGCTCCATTCTTTTCCCCCAACCTATAGGCTAGGATGGGGCAAGGGCTGGGGCCCTAACTGATCACAGCTCTGCCACTTCACCCTTCTCCGTGTGGTCTTATGTCCTTCTGCAGGTGTATGTGTCTCTTCTGCAGTCTTCGGCTCTTCCCAAGGCTGCTTTCATTTGTTGTGGTTCCTTCCTTGGTGGGAGGAGTTTTCTGTCTTGCCTTCTTGCTCTGCCTTCTTTTGCCCCCCGTATACCCGAGAATGATGTTAAATATTCACTGTTGTAGAAATTTGGACTCATAAAAACAGTCCTGAAAAAAGCTAGAAGAATGAAGTTTCTCATCAAAGCATTAAACAGATGGTTGTGAAAAGTGCCATATCTTAATTTTGATCTGTGGCAACAGAAAAAATATTGGGTAACATCTGGAAGTTATTTTAAAGTAATAAACACTGTTCTTGTTTAAAGATCTTCCATAAATAGCTATATAGCCTCCTCAAATTGGCAGTGCAAAAACGTCTCTGTGGGATTACATTATTTTTTATTGAATTTTATGAAGGGATAATATCTTCAAAAACAGACATTTATTAATTATATCCAAATCAATTTTGTAATACATGTCACTATACACTTAGATTCTAACCAACTGAATCTTAAGGATTTGGTCATTTTAATGAAGGAATGTCTCCTTAGAGGAATTCTGGTGGTTTTGATCCTGGGAAAGAAGAAGGAGACTTGAAAAGAGAAGTGACAAAGACACATAGCTGATTGTAAAGAACACATTTTAGAATAAAGAGGAACAGAATTTTCCAACTCCAAATATGTCTCTGTGGCACAAAGATGACTTTAGGCAGATTACTTTTAAGAAACAGAAGACACAGGAGATCTGAAAAGTGAGTAGAAGTTATCATTTTATAAGAGATATTTACACTGATAAGGGATATCTTCTATGGAAGAGTAATTCTTCTCTTTGTACCAGTAGAAAAGGGAGGATGATAGTAGATCTCTAGAAACTCTTTATCAGTGGAAAAGATGATGACTTAAATCTGTATGAGAAACTTTCTCTTGTTTACTGTCCTTTTCTTGGTAATAATCTCCCATAAATGCTGCCCCCACCTCTGCACACAGCCTCAACATCTTCTTTTGTCTTTAGCTGGAAATGGTATTTAAGGCGATGGCTTGGGCCATTTTGGGGAGTTACTCAGTTTTCTGGGTCTCTCCCATGCATACAGTAGGTGTAGATGTTATTAAACTTCTGTCTGCTTTTCTCTTATTAAACTGTCTTCTTGTTAAAGAAAATTTTGGCCAGGAAACTAGAAGGGTAAAAGGAAAATGATCTTTCCTCCCCTGAAAATAAAGATGCCATATAACCAAATTTTCATGTGTTTCAAAGTAAAGCACTTTTAATTTCCCAAACCTTTATTAATGTTGCTACATATTTAGACTTGAGCATGTGTTCATTTGTATGTATGAGTGTATGTAAACAAAAAAGGCTGAACTTAATGTTTACATTGACTCCAGAAGAAATGAAAAAAGTGCCATAACCCATGTAATGGAAAGCAAGACATCAATGGAGTTAAAATGCCAGGGCCAGAGATGTCATGAAAACAACTGCACTACATGCACACATGCACACACACACACACACACACACACACACACACACACTCCCTCTCTCTCTTTCACTCTCTCTCATGCATGCTTTCATCTTTCTCTTCCACATCTCTCAGAAATGTACAGTAATTAAGCATTGGCCTTTTTCAAAGAAATGGATTCAAATCAAACTTTTCTGGATCTATCCTAGCTCTTAAGTTTTTAAGTTATATAAGGAATGGTTAAACAGGATTACAGTAGTAGCTAACATCTATTGAGATCCTGTAATGTTATTTAATCTTCAGAGATGTATAAAGTCAGCTGCTTTGTAGCTATTTTACAAACAATGAAATTAAATTTAAAAAGGTTCAATAAGATCACATATCTAGGAAGAGGCAAGGAGGAATTTTATCTCACCTGGGATCCATGGTTTGTGCATATAACTGCTTAGCCTGAGTAAGAAAAGACTGGTATATAATTGTTTTCCTAAATTTATTATGATTTTTTATTATATAGAAGGGCCATTAGCAAATGAAAGGAACAGATCTTCTCTCCTATTCACAGGTGAATCCAGAAATAATTAATGATTATTTAGAGAGTTTCATCTCAATGTAAGTACTAGCAACTAAATGTGTCCAACAGAGGAACTGTTGGAACATCAAGGAAGAGGTTGAATGATATGACAAAAACATTGTGGGATATATGGGAGATAATCTTTTAATGAGTGGGTAGGGGGCTGGTGATGTCCAGACTACATTAAATCCTAAGATTCTATGAACTGCATAGCTCCCTAAGAAGTAAATTTTCCTTTTTTCCCCAAGTCCTGTAGATACAAGATTAGAGATTTTAGACTATTAAGCATTTGATAGGAACCCAAATTAAGACTTCTAATTTTCCCTGTGTTGCAAATGTATAATTGAAATATTACTTTATTATTTTAACTACAGTAGGATACAACTTCTGATGAAAATCATTCAAATATGTTTACATAAACTATTGCTAATCAAGATCACCCTATCCATAAATGTGTGCAATTTTGCATTTGTCCCTAGAATTTAAGAAAACATTCCCTATTATTTTTGGAATAGAATAAAATACCTAAATATCCAATAGAACATTTATCTATCTTTACTACATAAGAATTCTTCTAAGTGACTACTATTTGTGTGGTTGAAGGTGGCCTTAAAATTAATGAAGCATGGGATAGCTCCTGGAAGGAATCCAAGTCTCTCTTAGATTGTTGTGAAGGAACATAAAATTTTGCTCAACCATAAGATGATTATGCAGAGAGCCAACCTACCCAGACTTCTCAGCTGAAAAGAGTTAAGGGAAAATTTTAGTACCATTAGAATTATCAGTAGAAGGGGAATAAGGCCATGACTTACTTTAAAGTATATGTTTTCATCATTTTTAGTCATTTCTGGATCAAGAAGACATACACTGAAGTCTTTTCTGTATCTCTTTCTGGTAAAGCAACAATCAAAATGAATCCATATATGTGCCTGTGTGAATATGTGCATGCATATTTGTAAGATTTTTATTGTGGATTCTATTAGCATTTAATGTATTTTCTGCTTTTGCTTTTTACAATCGGATCATAAATATCATTGGTGGATATGGAATTGAGGTTGCTCTTGCTGTTCTGTGTAGCAAAGTCAGCCACGTCTTGAGGGTCAGCTGATGCTGTTCTTCATGGCTTGTTAAGGAGAATTTTGAAATAAGACTTCCATTTCTCTGGAATGTTGTCACTTTAAGTGTAATGACTTACTATTTCTTCACCATTAAGTATAAAGCCCTGGGAGTATTATGTTTTTCTCTAAGTGCAGTAGATGTTTTATGGTGTACTGCATATTTTTGTGGTGTCTTCTCACAGTGATGTTTTCTGTAGGTCATCCACTCACTGCCTTCTGTAAATATTCAGAAAATAGCTGTCAGCAGTCATCTGAGTCAATGGAAGTTTCTGACTGATGGGGAAAGTGGAGTCATCTATGACTGGTCTATTTATTTTTTACTATAGTGCTAACAGAAAAGAAAGTCATGAGATTGGATTAAAGATGGTGGCATGAGAGGTGGGACAGAGGCTTTCTCCTAAAACTGCATATAATATGAAAATATAATTAGTGCAACTTCTCCTGAAAGAGCAACAGGAAAGAGGACGGTGCCAGACTGAATACACCTGGGGGGAACAGCTGTGGCCCAGAGGGACACAAGCCCTTCCCCAACCCCAGCTCACTGATGGGAGGAATGGAATCAGAGTGTGGAGGGAGTGGAAGCCTGGGACTGCTGAATACCTAACTCTGGAGATCGACTCTGGGGGCACAAACCTACATTTCATGGTGCTTACATGGTACTCTTGTGAGTAGGGGGTTAGAAAGCTAAGACAGGCAGAATTCCTGGAGAGACTGAGATTCCAACTGCTTGTGGAAAGCAGGGACACATATCTGGCTGCTCTGGGACAAAAGAAAGGCAGGCAGTCTAAGAGACTTCCTACAAGGAAGCCCTTAGCAAGAGGGCTGCTAAAGAGGCAAGGATTGCACAGAGCTTACTGCTCAGGAGAAAGGACAGGGAGACAAAATTGTCTGGGTGCACTCTGCCCAGCAGGTTGGGAGCCTTCACAGTCTTCAAGTGCTACAGCTCCTTGGCTGGCTACACAGCTCTAAGGAACCCCTCTGTGAATCACAGCCTACTGTGCCTTTCTCCCAGCCAGCCCCACCTGGCTCACCAACTGGCAAACCCTATCCTGTTGTTAGGCCAGCCAGAGGAAAGATCTGTCTACAGCAACTACAAACACAAAACATAGAGGCTTATACCTGTGTGCTTGGCCCACTGGTTCAGGCAGTGGAGATAGGCATAGCAGCTGGGAAGCAGGAAACAGCTCTTCCCTCCCCCCAGGCACCAATACTATGCCCCTGTGACCCACAACATCACTTCAGGAGCTGAGCAGCTCCACAGAGTAGAACTTCTGGGCACTAGACGGCCCCATATACAAATATGAAATGCCAAAGGAACCTGGTTCAAAGTAAAATAATTAACACAACTCCTGAGAAAGATTTAAATGATATCGACCTCGTGAATCTTCTTGAAAGGAAGTTCAAAATAAAAATCATTAACATACTCATGGAGGTACAGAAAGATATTCAAGAACTCAGGAATGAATTCTGGTCAGAGATCCAATCGTTGAAGAGCAAAATGGAGGCTATTAAAAGCAGATTAGATATGGTAGAGTAGATGATAAATGAAATAGAAGCTAGAGAAGAGGAATAAAAGAAGTTGAGGCACGGAGAGGAAAAAGGATCTCTAAGAATGAAAGAATATTGAGAGAACTGTGTGACCAATCCAAATGGAGCAATATTCCCATTATAGGGGCACCAGAAGAAGAAGAGAGAAAAAGGGGTATAAAGTGTCTTTGAGGAGGTAATTGCTGAAAACTTCCCCAATCGGGGGAAAGAGATAGTCTCTCAAGCCATGGAGGTGCACAGATCTCCCAACACAAGGGACCCAAGGAAGACAACATCAAGACATATAGTAATTAAAATGCCAAAGATCAAGGATAAGACAGACTATTAAAAGCAGCCAGAGAGAGAAATAAGATCACATACAAAGGAAAGCCCATCAGGCTATCATCAGACTTCTCAGTAGAAACCTTACAGGCCAGAAGGGAGCAGCATGATGTATTTAATGCAATGAAGCAAAAGGGCCTGGACCCAAGATTACGTTATCTGGCAAGATTATCATTTAAATTTGAAGGAGGGATTAAACAATTCCCAGATAAGCAAAATCTGAGATAATTTACCTCCCACAAACAATCTTTACAGTGTGTTTTGGAGGGACTGCTATAGATGGAAGTTTTCCTAAGTTTAATAGGTTTCACTGGAGGTAATAAAATCGCACTAAAGAAAGTAGAACAGCTAATTACTAAGCAAATGCAAAATAAAATTAACTGTCCCCAAAGTCAATCAAGGGATAGACAAAGAGTACAGAATATGATACCTAACATATAAAGAATGGAGGAAGAAGAAAAAGGAGGAGAAAAAAAAAGAACCTTAAGATTGCGTTTGTAATAGCATATTAAGTGAGTTAACTTAGACTCTTAGATAGTAAAGAAGTTAACCTTGAACCTTTGGTAACCACAAATATAAGGCCTGCAATGCCAATAAGTGCATACCTATCAATAATCACCCTAAATGTAAATGGAATGAATGCACCAATCAAAAGACATAGAGTCACTGAATGGATAAAAAAACAAGACCCATCTGTATTCTGCCTACAAGAGACTCACTTTAAACCCAAAGATATACACAAACTAAAAGTGAAGGGATGGCAAAAGATATTTCATGCAACTAATAATAAGAAAAAAGCAGGAGTTGCCATACTTGTATCAGACAAAATAGACTTCATGTTCACTGTTAAGAAGATTCAATATTGTGAAGATGTCAGTTCTTCCCCACTTGATATATAGATTCAGTGTAATCCCAATCAAATTTCAGCAAGTTATTTTGCTGAGTATCAACAAAGTGATTGTAAAGTCTATATGGAGAGGCAACAGATAGAATAACCAATGCAATATTGAAGAAGAAGAACAAATTTGGAGGACTGACACCACTTGACTTCAAGACTTACTTTAAAACCACAATAAATCACAAAGACCTGAATGTAAGTCATGAAACCATAAAACTCTTAGAAAAAAACATAGGCAAAAATCTCTTGGACATAAACATGAGCGACTTCTTCATGAACATATCCCCTGGGCAAGGGAAACAAAAGAAAAAATGAACAAATGTGACTGTATCAAGTTGAAAAGCTTCTGTACAGCAAAGGACACTATAAGTAGAACAAAAAGACATCCTACAATATGGGAAAATATATTCATAAATGATGTATCTGATAAGGGGTTGACATCCAAAATATACAAAGAACTCACGCACCTTAACAAACAAAAAGCAAATAACCCAATTAAGAAATGGGCACAGGACATGAATAGACATTTCTCTAAAGAAGAAATTCAGATGGCCAACAGGCACATGAAAAATGCTCCACATCGCTAATCATCAGAGAAATGCAGATTAAAACCACAATGAGATATCACCTCACACCAGTGAGGATGGCCAACATCCAAAGTACAAACAACAAATGTTGGCGAGGATGTGGAAAGAGGGGAACCCTCCTACACTGCTGGTGGGAATGCAAATTAGTTCAACCATTGTGGAAAGCAGTATGGAGGTTCCTCAAAAAACTCAAAATAGAAATACCATATGACCCAGGAATCCCACTCCTAGGAATTTATCCTAAGAATGCAGTAGCCCAGTTTGAAAAAGACAGATGCACCCCTATGTTTATTGCAGCACTATTTACAATAGCCAAGAAATGGAAGCAACCTAAGTGCCCATCAGTAGATGAATGGATTAAGAAGATGTGGTACATATACACAAAGGAATATTATTCAGCCATAAGAAAAAAACAAATCCTACCATTTGCAACAACATGGATGGAGCTGGAGGGTATTATGCTCAGTGAAGTAAGCCAGGCCGAAAAAGACAAGTATCAAATGATTTCACTCATATGTGGAATATAAGAACAAAGAACAACAATAAGAACAACAACAACAACAAAAAAGCTGAAGGAACAAAACAGCAGCAGACTCACAGAACCCAAGAATGGACTAACAGTTACCAAAGGGAAAGAGACTGGGGAAGAAGGGTGGGAAGGGAGGGATAAGAGGGTAAAAGGGGCATTACAATTGGCAGACATAGGGTGGGAGGTCACGGGGGGGAGTGTACAGCTCAGAGAAGACAAGTAGTGATTCTCATCTCACTACACTGATGGACGGTGACTGTGGTGGGGTTGGTGGGGGGGACCTGATGAAGGGGGTAGTTTAATCATCACAATATTGCTCATGTAATTGTAGGTTAATGATACCAAAATAAAATAAATTGTAAAAAAAAACCCCACAATAAATCAAAAAGTGTGTTATTAATGAAATAATACAAGGGAACAGAATAGGGAACCCAGAAATAGACCCACATTAATATAATAACCTGATATTTGACGAAGTCAAAGGTATTACAATGGAGAAAAGATGTCAACAAATAGGGCTGGAACTAGACATGCAAATATAAAAAAAATCTAGATAGATATCTTATACTTTCCACAAAAACTAATTCAAAATGGACCATAGACATAAATGCAAAATGCAAAATGATAATATTCCTAGACAATAACAGAAGAGAAACATCTAAATCATCTTGGTTATAGCAGTGACTTTTTATATAACCACACGAAAGAATTGATAAGCTGAACTTCAATATAATTAAAAATTTCTGTTGTGTGAAAGACACTGTCAAGAGACTCACAGGATAAGCAACACACTGGGAGAAAATATTTGCAAACGATATATCTGATAAAGAACTCTTATAAAAAATATCCAAATATGTCATTATAAGTTTGCCCAAACCCAGAGAATGTACAAGACTAGAGTGGACCCTATTTAAGCTATGAACTCTGGGTGATAATAATGGGATAATAATAAGTTTGTTAATTGTAATAAATGTACCACACTGGTAGGGGATATTGATAATAGAGGAGGTTATGCGTGTGAAGGAATGAGAGATATATGGAAAATCTTAATACCTCCCATTCAGTTTTGCTGTGAATTTAAAACTGCTCTGAAAAATAGTCTATTTAAAAAGTCACTCCAGGGAGTTCTGGGAAGATGGCGGCATGAGTAGGGCGGTGGAAATCTCCTCCAAAAACCATATGTATTTGTAAAAATACAACAAATACAACTATTCCTAAAAGAGAGACCAGAAGATCCAGTACAACAGCGAGGCTACAGCTACATCTCCGAGAACTCAGTGCCTCACAAAGTGGGTAGATACAAAGCTGCGACCTGGCAGGACCTGAGCACTCCCCACCCCAGCACACCAGCAGTAGGAAAAGAATCAGAGTGGGGAGGGAGTGGAAGCACAGGACTGCTAAATAACCAGCACGGGAGGTCTGCACCCGGAGCAAAGCACACATCGCATGGTGTACTGGAGATTAGAGAAACTCAATGGCAGGATCTGAGATGGGGACTGCAAGCGGGTCCCCACAGCCAGCTCTCCTGAGACAAAAGAAAAGCTGACACATTCTTAAAAGTCTTAAAGAGACAAGGGCCCAACAGTGGAACAAAATCGTCCCAGCGCACGCAACCCAGCAGGCTGAGAATCTTAAGGAACTTCGGCCCCCCTAACCAGCGCTGGGTAATGCAGCCCCAAAGCTCCCCACAGAGATAAGCAGCCTGACATTCGTTCCCCCCAGCCAGCACTGTAGTGGATCCACCACAGCTGCAGAACAGCGGGAGAGCGGCCCCACCCACAACAACTACACAGAATCTCCTCCCAGCACTTGCGCAGCTAACTGGGAAGGGCCACAGAAGCCAGAGCAAGGGACAAAAGGCACCAAGGGGTGCAGAATACAGCCAGTGTGGCTGCAAACCCCTGCAGTGCTCTAGGATAGCCTGAGGGTGGTCCTGTCCATGGCAGTTTAGGGGACTATCCCAGAGACTGCCTCCCAGTGTGCAGGCAACTGGCACAGGCTGTGGAGGAGGGCAAGGAGAGCAACAAGCAGGAAGGAACCTTTTTCTCCAAGCTGACACATGTGGTAATTGCCTGCGATCACTTCTATCACCATGAAAAGACAGAAGAATATGGTCCAGTCAAGGCTCACCCAGACAACCCCAGAGAGAGGGTTTGGTGGGATAGATTTAAAGAATCTTCCTGAAAAAGAAATCAGAATAAGTCATAACCATGCTGATGGATCTACAGAGAAATATGGAAGAGCTAAGGGAGGAACTGAGGAGAGATATTACAGAAATGAAACAGTCGATTGACGGGCTGAAGAGCAGACTGGACGAGGTACAAGACACTGGTAATGGAACAGAAAACAGAGAACAGGAATACTGAGAAGCTGAGGCAGAGAGAGATAAAAGGATCTCTAGGAATGAGAGAATATTAAGAGAACTGTGTGACCAATCCAAACAGAACAATATTCACATTATAGGGGTACCAGAGAGTAAGAGAGAAAAAAAGGGATAGAAAGTGTTTTTGAAGATATAACTGAGGAAAACTTCCCCAAGCTGAGAAAGGAAATAGTTTCTCAGACCATAGAAGCCCACAGATCTCCCAACACAAGGGACCAAAGGAGGAAAACACCAAGACATATAATAATTAAAATGGCAAAGATCAAAGACAAGGACAGAGTATTAAAGGCAGCCAGAGAGAGAAAATAGATCACCTACAAAGGAAAACCCATCAGGCTAACATCAAACTTCTCAACTGAGACCTTATAGGCCAGAACAGCATAGCACTATATATTTAATGTAATGAAACAGAAGGGCCTTGAACCAAGAATACTGTATCCAGCATGACTCTTATTTAAATTTGAGGGAGGAATTAAACAATTCTGAGACAAGCAAAAGTTGAGGGAATTTGCCTCCCACAAACCACCTCTACAGGATGTCTTAAAGGGAATGCTTTAGATGGAAGCACTCCTAAGACTAAAAAGATGTCACAAGAGAAAATAAATTCATAGCAAAGAAAGCAGAACATCCAAATACTAATTAAAGGCAAAAAGTAAAACAAACTTTCCACAAAAACATTCAAAGGAATGCAAAAGAGTACAGAATAAAACACCTAATATACAAAGAATGGAGGAGGAAGAATAAGAAGGAAGAGAAATAAAGAATCGTCACACTGTGTATATAATAGCTTAACGAGAGTTAAGTTAGACTGTTAGATAGTAAAGAAGCTACCCCTGAACCTCTGGTAACCACGAATCTAAAAGCCGGCAAAGGCAATAAGTACATATCTATTGATAATCACCCTAAATGTAAATGGACTGAATGCACCAATCAAAAGACACAGAGTAATAGAATGGATAAAAAAGCAAGACTCATCTATATGCTGCTTACAAGAGACTCACCTTAAACCCAAAGATATACACAGACTAAAAGTGAAGGGATGGAAAAAGATATTTCATGCAAACAACGGGGAGAAAAAAGCAGGTGTTGCAGAACTTGTATCAGACAAAATAGACTTCAAAACAAAGAAAGCAGCAAGAGATAAAGGACACTACATAATGATAAAGGGGTCAGTCCAACAAGAGGATATAACCATTATAAATATATATGCACCCAAGCAGGAGCACCGACATATGTGAAACAAATACTAACAGAATTACAGGAGGACATAGAAAGCAACGCATCCATTCTAGGAGACTTCAACACACTACTCCCTCCAAAGGAAAAATCAACCAGACAGAAAATAAGTAGGCAAAGAGGCACTGAACAACGTACTAGAACAGATGGACCTAACACACATCTACAGAACTTTACACCCAAAAACAGCAGGATACACATTTTTCTCAAGTGCACATGGAACATTTTCCAGAATAGATGACATACTAGGCCACAAAAAGAACTTCAGTAAATTCAAAAATATTGAAGTTCTACCAACCAACTTCTTAGATTACAAAGATATAAAACTAGAAATAAATTGTAAACAGAAAACAAAAAGGCTCACAAATGCATGGAGGTTTAACAACATGGTCCTAAATAATCAATGGATCAATGAGCAAATTAAAATAGAGATCAAACAATATATGGAGACAAATGACAACAACAGCACAAAGCGCCAAATTCTGTGGGACGCAAAGGCAGTTCTAAGAGGAAAGTATACTGCAATCCAGGCCTATTTAAAGAAGGAAGAAGAATCCCAAATGAATAGTCTAAAGTCACAATTTTGAAATTGGAAAAGAAGAGGAAATGAGGCCCAAAGTCATCAGAAGGAGGAACATAATAAAGATTAGAGAAGAAATAAATAAAATTGAGAATAACAAAAAAATAGAAAAAAATCAATGAAACCAAGAGCTGGTTCTTTGAAAAAATAAACAAAATAGATAAACCCCAAGCCAGACTTATTAAGTGAAAAAGAGAATGTACACAAATAAACATAATCAGAAATGAGAAAGGAAAAATCACAACGGACCCACAGAAATACAAAGAATTATAAGAGAACACAATGAGAAACTATATGCTAACAAGCTGGAAAACCTAGAAGAAATGGACAACTTCTTAGAAAAATACAACCTTTTCAAGACTGACCAAGGAAGAAACAGAAAAAATAAACAGACCAATTACCAGCAACAAAATTGAATCAGTAATCAGAAAACTACCCAAGAACAAAACCCCCGGGTCAGATGGATTCACCTCTGAATTTTTTTTATTTTTCTAATTTATTTTGGTATCATTAATATACAATTAAATGTGCAATATTACAGTTATTAAACTACCCCCTTCAGCTTCTGGGAAGATGGCGACATGAACAGACAGGCAGAAAAATTCCTCCCAACATTATATTTATTCATGAAAACACAGCAAATACAACTATTCCTAAAAGAGAGACCAGAATACACAGGAAAGTGCACAGCGTGCAGTGACACCTGAGAGAGGACTCGGCATCTTGCAAGGCAGGTAAGATACGGAGCCGCAACCCGGCAGGACCTGAGCGCTCCTCCACCCCAGCGCTCTGGCAGGCAGCTACACCCAAGAGAGGACTCGGCACCTGGCAAGGTGGGTAAGATATGGAGCCGTGACACGGCGGAACCCGAGCACTCTGCCGGCGGGAGGAGAGGATTCAGAGCAGGGAGGGAGTGGAAGTCTGTGCCAGGAGCGCTGACACACAGCGCAGGGTGTAGCGGAGATTGGAGAGACAGAGGGCGCAGGGTCTCAGCGGGGAATGCGCCAGTTGCCTGCGGCTGGCTCCAGGAAGGAAAAAGAAAGGAAAAAAAAGGGAAGAGAAGCGTGTGCTTCTTCTCAGCGGTCTTAAAGAGACAGGAGCCCAGCAGAGGGGCCGGAATGCCCCGGCACACTGAGCCCAGCAGGCTGGGAGTCCTGGGGAGTTTTGGACCACTTAGCTGGCGACTGGGAAAGGGTGGACGCTCTTAAGACCCCCACAGAGATCAACAGCCTCCCATTTGTTCCCAACCTGGCCAGAGCTATAAAGGGCCTTGCAGAGCGGCGGGGCCACGGCTCTGGAATAGTGGAGCAACAGTACCACCCACAGCATTCACACAGAACACACTCCCAGTGGGCGTTTTTTTTCTTTTAGTTGTTGTTGTTGTTTTTTCCCTTTCTTTTCTTTTTTTCTTTCCCTTTTTTCTATTATTACTATTATTTACTTTTTTTTCCTTTTTAAAGTCATAAAGAGCCCAGCTGACATACGTGGCAACTACAAGCAACCAATTCTATAGCCATGAAAAGACAGAGGAATACTGTACAGACAAAGCTTCAGACCCAGACAACCCCAGAGAGGGAACCTGAATGGGACATGCACAGTCTCCCTGAAAAAGAATTCAGAATAAAAGTCATAGCCATGCTGACAGATCTACAGAAAAACGTGCAAGAGATGAGGGTGGAAGTGAGGGAATTGAGGAAAGAATATGCAGAAATGAGACAAGCCATTGACGGACTTAGCAGACTGGATGAGGTCTCAGAGACAGTTAATGGATTAGAAAATAGAGAACAGGAATACAGAGATGCTGAGGCAGAGAGAGATAAAAGAATCTCTGGGAATGAAAGAATATTAAGAGAACTGTGTGACCAATCCAAATGGAACAATATTCGCATTATAGGAGTACCAGAGGAAGAAGAGAGAGAAAAAGGGGTAGAAAGTGTCTTTGAAGAAATAATTGTTGAAAATTTCCCACGCTGGGGAAGGAAATAGTCTCGCAGTCCACGGAAGCCCACAGATCTCCCAACACAAGGGACCCAAGGAAGACAACACCAAGACACATAATAATTAAAATGGCAAAGATCAAAGATAAATACAGAGTATTAAAGGCAGCTAGAGAGAGAAAAAGATCACCTACAAAGAAAACCCATCAGACAACCATCAGACTTCTCAACAGAAACTTTACAGGCCAGAAGAGAATGGCATGATATATTTAATGTAATGAAACAGAAGGGCCTCGAACCAAGAATATTGTATTGAGCACAATTATTATTTAAATATGGCTGAGGGATTAAACAATTTCCAGACAAACAATAGTTGAAAGACTTTGCCTATCATAAACCACCACCGCAGGATATCTTAAATGAACTGCTCTAGAGGGAAGCACCCCTAAGGCTAAAAAGATGTCACCAGAGAAAATAAAATCATAGCAAAGAAAGAAGACCATCCAAATACTAACTAAAGGCAAAGAATAAAACACCCAATATATAAAAAATGGAGGAGGAAGAATAGGAAGGGAGAAATAAGGAAACACCAGATGGCATTCACAATAACTTAACAAGAAAATTAAGTTAGATTGTTAGATAGTAAAGAAGCAACCCTTGAACTTTTGGTAACCACGAATCTAAAGCAAGCAATGGCAATAAGAACATTTCTATCAATAATCACCCTAAATGTAAATTGACTGAATGCAGTAATCAAAAGACACAGAGTAACAGAGTGGATAAAAAAGCAAGACCCATCTATATTCTGCTTACAAGAGACTCACCTCAAACCCAAAGATATACACAGAGTAAAAGTGAAGGGATGCAAAAAGATATTTCATGCAAACAACAAAGAGAAAAAAGCAGGTGTTGCAATACTAGTATCAGATAAAATAGACTTCAAAACGAAGAAAGTAGCAAGAGATAAAGAAGGACATTACATAATGATAAAGGGGTCAGTCCAACAAGAAGATATAACCATTATAAACATATATGCTCCCAAAAGAGGAGCGCCAACATATGTGAAACAAATACTAACAGAATTGAAGGAGGAAATAGACAGCAATGCATTCATTTTATGTGACTTCAACACACCACTCACTCCAAGGTACACATCAAGCAGACAGAGAATAAGTAAAGACACAGAGGCACTGAACAACACACTGAAAGAGATGGACCTAACAGACATCTACAGAACTCTGCACCCAACAGCAGCAGGATACACATTCTTCTTAAGTGCACATGGAACATTTTCCAGAATAGACCACATTCTAGGCGAAGAAAGGACCTCAGTAAATTCAAAAATATTGAAATCCTACCAACCAACTTCTCAGATCACAAAGGTATAAAACTAGAAATAAATTTTAGAAAGAAATCAAAAAGGCTCACAAATACATGGAGACTTAACAACATTCTCCTAATGAATCAATGGGTTAATGACCAAGTCAAAACAGAAATCAAAGAATATATGGAGACTAATGACAACAACAACACAAAGCCACAACTTTTGTGGGACGCAGCAAAGGCAGTTCTAAGAGGAAAGTATATTGCAATCCAGGCCTATTTAAAGAAGGATGAACATTCCCAAATGAGCAGTCTAAAGACACAATTACTGATATTGGAAAAAGAAGAACAAATGAGGCCCAAAGTCACCAGAAGGAGGGACATAATAAAGATCAGAGAAGAAATAAATAAAATTGAGAAGAATAAAACAATAGAAAAAATCAATGAAACCAAGAGCTGGTTCTTTGAAAAAATTTACAGAATAGATAAACCCCGAGCCAGACTCATTAAGAGAAAAAGAGAATCTACAAACATAAACAGAAGCAGAAAAGAGAAAGGAAACATAACGACGGACCCCACAGAAATACAAAGAATTATAAGAGAATATTATGAACATCTGTATGCTAACAAGCTGCAAAACCTAGAGGAAATGGACAACTTCTTAGAAAAATACAACCTTTCAAGACTGACCAAGCAAGAAACAGAAAAACTAAACAGACCAATCACCAGCAACAATTGAATTGGTAACCAAAAAACTACTCAAGAAGAAAACGCCCGGACCTGATGGATTCACCTCTGAATTCTACCAGACATATAGAGAAGAAATAACACCCATTCTCCTTAAAGTTTTCCAAAAAATAGAAGAGGAGGGAATACTTCCAAACTCTTTCTATAGAGCCAGCATCACTCTAATACCAAAACCGGGCAAAGACCTCACCAAAAAAGAAAATTACGGACCTATATCCCTGATGAACGTTGATGCAAAAATACTCTACAAAATATTAGCAAAGCGAATTCAAAAACACATCAAGAGGATCATACACCATGATCAAGTGGGATTCATCCCAGGGATGCAAGGATGGTACAACATTCGAAAATCCATCAACATCATCCACCACATCAACAAAAAGAAGAACAAAAACCACATGATCATCTACATAGATGCTGAAAAAGCATTTGACAAAATACAGCACCCATTCATGATTAACACTCTCAACAAAATGGGTATAGAGGGCAAGTACCTCAACATCATAAAGGCTGTATATGTCAAACCCACAGCTAACATCATACTTAACAGCAAGAGGCTGAAAGCTTTTCATCTAAGATCTGGAACAAGACAGGGATGCCCACTCTCTCCACTGTTATTCAGCATAGTACTGTAGGTCCTAGCCAAGGCAATCAGACAAAAGAAAGATATACAAGACATCCAGACTGGTAAAGAAAATGTCAAATTGTCACTATTTGCAGATGACATGATACTGTACATAAAAAACCTGAAAGACTACACTCCAAAACTACTAGAACTAATATCTGAATTCAGCAAAGTTGCAGGATACAAAATTAACACATAGAAATCTGTTACTTTCCTATACATTAATGATGAACTAACAGAAAGAGAAATCAGAAAAACAATTATATTCACAACTGCATCAAAAAGAATAAAATCCCTAGGAATAAACCTAACCAAGTAAGTGAAATACCTGTACTCTGAAAACTACAAGACACTCCTAGGAGAAATGAAAGAGGACACTAACAAATGGAAATGCATCCCATGCTCTTGGATAGGAAGAATAAATATTGTCAAAATGGCTATACTACCTAAAGCAATGTACAGATTCAAAGCAATCCCTATCAAACTACCAACGGCCTTCTTCAATGAACTGGAACAAATAATTCTAAAATTCATATGGAACCACAAAAGACCCCGAATAGCCAAAGCAATTCTGAGATGGAAGAATCAAACAGGTGGAATTACGCTCCCTGACTTCAAACTCTACTACAAAGCCACAGTAATCAAGACAATTTGGTACTGGCACAAAAACAGACCCACAGACCAGTGGAACAGAATAGAAAATCCAAACATAAACCAAACATTTGCAGTCAATTAATATTTGATAAAGGAGCCTTGGATATACAATGGGGAGATGACAGCCTCTACAGCTGCTGGTGTTGGAAAAACTGGACAGCTACATGTAAGAGAATGAAACTGGAATACTGTCTAACCCCATACACAAAGGTAACCTCAAGGTGGATCAAAGAACTGAATGTAAATCATGAAACCATAAAACTCTTAGAAAAAAACATAGGCAAAAATCTCTTGGACATAAACATGAGCAACTTCTTCATGAACATATCTCCCCGGGCAAGGGAAACAAAAGCAAAAATGAATAAGTGGGACTATATCAAGTTGAAAAGCTTCTGTACAGCAAAGGACACCATCAGTAGAACAAAAAGATAACCTACAATATGGGAGAATATATTCATAAATGATGCATCTGATAAGGGGTTGACATCCAAAATATATAAAGAACTCACGCACCTTAAAAAACAAAAAGCAAATAATCCAATTAAGAAATGGGCAGACATGAATAGACATGAATAGACGCTTCTCTAAAGAAGAATTTCAGATGGCCAACAGGCACATGAAAAAATGCTCCACATCGCTGATCATCAGAGAAATGCAGATTGAAATCACAATGAGATATCACGTCACACCAGTGAGGATGGCCGACATCCAAAACACAAACAACAACAAATGTTGGTGAGGATGTGGAGAAAAGGGAACC
>JAQQAC010013566.1:1006698-1058784 GCA_029783875.1 Phataginus tricuspis | reverse complement strand
TCTGAGTTGTACAGTCCTCCCCGTGCCCCCCGCAAAATTACATCCGCTAATCGTAATGCCCCTTTTTCCCCCTAATCCCTCCCTTCCCACCCATCATCCCCAGTCCCTTTCCCTTTGGTAACTATTAGTCTGTTCTTAGGTTCTGTGAGTCTGCTGCTGTTTTGTTCCTTCAGTTTTTTTCTTTGTTCTTATACTCCACATATGAGTGAAATCATTTGATACTTTTTTTTGGCTTGGCTTATTTCACTGAGCATTACACTCTCTAGCTCCATCCATGTTGATGCAAATGGTAGGATTTGTTTTCTTCTTATGGCTGAATAATATTCCATTGTTTGTATGTACCACCTCTTCTTTATCCATTCATCTACTGATGGACACTTAGGTTGCTTCCATTTCTTGGCTATTGTAAATAGTGCTGCGATAAACATAGGGGTGCATCTGTCTTTTTGAAACTGGGCTGTTGCATTCTTAGGGTAAATTCCTAGGAGTGGGATACCTGGGTCAAACGGTATTTTTATTTTGAGTTTTTTGAGGAACCTCCATATTGCTTTCCACAATGATTGAACTAGTTTGCATTCCCACCAGCAGTGTATGAGGGTGACCTTTTCTCCACATCCTCGCCAACATTTGTTGTTGTTTGTGTTTTGGATGTTGACCATCATCATTGGTGTGACGTGATATCTCATTGTGGTTTTAATGTGCATTTCTCTGATTATTAGCAATGTGGAGCATGTTTTCATGTGTCTGTTGGCCATCTGAATTTATTCTTTAGAGAGGTGTCTATTCATGTCCTCTGCCCATTTCTTAATTGGATTATTCGCTTTGTGTCTGCTAAGGTGCATGAGTTCTTTATATATTTTGGATGTCAACCCTTATCGGATACGTCATTTATGAGTACATTCTCCCATACGGTAGGATGTCTTTTTATTCTACTGATGGTGTCCTTTGCCGTCCAGAAGCTTTTCAGCTTGATATAGTCCCACTTGTTCATTTTTACTTTTGTTTCCCTTGCCCGGGGAGATATGTTCATAAAGAAGTCGCTCATGTTTATGTCCAAGAGATTTTTGCCTATGTTTTTTTTCTAAGAGTTTTATGGTTTCATGATTTACATTCAGTTCTTTGATCCACCTTGAGTTTACCTTTGTGTATGGGGTTAGACAGTAGTCCAGTTTCATTCTCTTACATGTAGCTGTCCAGTTTTTCCAACACCAGCTGCTGAAGAGGCTGTCATCTCCCCATTGTATATCCAAGGCTCCTTTATCAAACATTAATTGACTGTATATGTTTGGGTTAACATTTGGATTTTCTATTCTGTTCCACTGGTCTGTGGGTCTGTTTTTGTGCCAGTACCAAATTGTCTTGATTACTGTGGCTTTGTAGTAGAGCTTGAAGTCAGAAAGTGTCATTCCCCTTGTTTTACTCCTCCTTCTCAGGATTGCTTTGGCTATTCGGGGTCTTTTGTGGTTCCATATAAATTTTAGAATTATTTGTTCTTGTTCATTGAAGAAAGCCGTTGGTAGTTTGATAGGGATTGTGTTGAAGATGTAGATTGTTTTAGGTAGTATAGCGATTTTGACAATATTTTTTCTTCCTAACCAAGAGCATGGGATGCATTTCCATTTGTTAGTGTCCTCTTTAATTTCTCTTAGGAGTGTCTTGTAGTTTTCAGAGTTCAGGTCTTTCACTTCCTTTGTTAGATTTATTTCCAGGTATTTTATTCTTTTAGGTGCAATTGTGAATGGAATTGTTTTTCTGATTTCTCTTTCTGTTAGTTCATTGTTAGTGTATAGGAAAGCAACAGATTTCTGAGTGTTAAGTTTGTATCCTGCAACTCAGCTGAATTCAGATATTAGTTCTAGTAGCTTTGGAGTGGAGTCTAGAGTTTTTAATGCACAGTATCACATCATCTGCAAATAGTGACAATTTGACTTGTCCTTTACTAATCTGGATGCCTTACATGTCTTTGTTTTGTCTGATTTCCGTGGCTAGGACCTCCAGTACTACATTGAATAACAGTGGAAAGAGTGGGCATCTCTGTCTTGTTCCCGATCTTAGATGAAAGCTTTCAGCTTCTCGCTGTTAAGTATGATGTTAGCTGTGGGTTTGTCATATATATCCTTTATGATGTTGAGGTACTTGCCCTCTATACCCATTTTGTTGAGAGTTTTAATGATGAATCCATGCTAAATTGTGTCAAATGCTTTTTCAGCATCTATGGAGATGATCATGTGGTTTTTGTTCTTCTTTTTGTTGATGTGGTGGGTGATGTTGATGAATTTCCGAATGTTGTACCATCCCTGCATCCCTTGGATGAATCCCACTTGATCATGGTGTATGATCCTCTTGATGAATTTCTGAATTCGGTTTGCTAATATTTTGTTGAATATTTTTGTATGTGCTTTCATCAGGGATATTGGTCTGTAATTTTCTTTTTTGGTGAGGTCTTTGCCCTTTTTTGGTATTAGAGTGATGCTGGCTTCATAGAATGTGTTTGGAAGTATTCCCTCGTCTTATATTTTTTGGAAAACTTTAAGGGGAATGGGTGTTATTTCTTCTCTATATGTCTGGTAGAATTCAGAGGTGAATCCATCTCGTCCGGGGGTTTTGTTCTTCGGTAGTTTTTTGATTACTGCTTCTATTTCGTTGCTGGTGATTGGTCAGTTTAGTTTTTCTGTTTCTTGCTTGGTCAGTCTTTGAAGGTTATATTTTTCTAAGAAGCTGTCCATTTCTTCTAGGTTTCCCAACTTGTTAGCATATAGATTCTCATAATATTCTCTTATACTTCTTTGTATTTCTGTGTGGTCCGTCGTTATTTTTCCTTTCTCAATTCTGATTATATTTATGTGTGTAGAGTCTCTTTTTCTCTTAATGAGTCTTGCTAAGTGTTTATCTATTTTGTTTATTTCTACAAAGAACCAGCTCTTGGTTTTATTGATTTTTTTCTATTGTTTTATTCTTCTCAATTTTATTTATTCCTTCTCTGATCTTTATTATGTCCCTCCTTCTGGTGACCTGGGGCCTCATTTGTTCTTCTTTTTCCAATTTCAGTAATTGTGTCTTTAGTCTATTCATTTAGGAATGTTCTTCCATCTTCAAATTGGCCTTCATTGCAATATACTTTCCTATTAGAACTGTCTTTGCTGCGTCCCACAGAAGTTGTGGCTTTGTGTTGTTGTTGTCACTAGTTTCCATATATTTTTTGATTTCTGTGTTGATTTGGTCATTAACCCATTGATTCATTAGGAGAATGTTGTTAATTCTCCATGTATTTGTGAGCATTTTTTATTTCTTTCTAACATTTATTCCTACATTTATACCTTTGTGCTCTGAGAAGTTGGTTGGTAGGATTTCAATATTTTTGAATTTACTGAGGTTCTCTTTGTGGCCTCGCATGTGGTCTATTCTGGAAAATGTTCCATGTGCACTTGAGAACAATGTGTATCCTGCTGCTTTTGGGTGTAGAGTTCTGTAGATGTCTGTTAGGTCCATCTGTTCTAGCGTGTTGTTCAGTGCCTCTGTATCTTTACTTATTCTTTGTCTGGTTGATCTGTCTTTTGGAGTGAATGGTGTGTTGAAGTCTCCTAAAATGAATGCTTTGCTGTCTATTTCCCCCTTCAATTCTGTTAGTATTTGTTTCACATATGCTGGCGCTCCTGTGTTGGGTGCATATATATTGATAATGTTTATATCTTCTTGTTGGACTGACCCCTTTATCATGATGCAATGTCCTTCTTTATCTCTTGCTACTTTCTTCGTTTTGAAGTCTATTTTGTCTGATACAAGTACTGCAACACCTGCTTTTTTCTCTGTTGTTTGCATGAAATATCTTTTTCCATCCCTTCACTTTTAGTCTGTGTGTATCTTTGGGTTTGAGGTGAGTCTCTTGTAAGCAGCCTATAGATGGGTCTTGCTTTTTTATCCATTCTGTTACTCTGTGTCTTTTCATTGGTACATTCTGTCCATTTACATTTAGGGTGATTATTGATAGGTATGTACTTATTGCCATTGCTTGCTTTAGATTCGTGGCTACCAAATGTTCAAGGGTTGCTTCTTTACTATCTAACAATCTAACTTAACTTTCTTATTATGTTTTGTAAACACCGTCTGATGTTTATTTCTCTTCCTTCTTATTCTTCCTCCTCCATTCTTTATATAGTAGGTGTTTTATTCTTTGCCTTTAGTCAGTATTTGGATGGTCTGCTTTCTTTTTTGTGATTTTATTTTCTCTGGTGACATCTTTTTAGCCTTAGGGGTGCCTCCCTCTAGAGCAGTCCGTTTAAGATATCCTGCTGTGGTGGTTTATGAGAGGTAAATTCTCTCAACTTTCGCTTGTCTGGAAATTGTTTAATCCCTCCATTATATTTAATTGATAATTGTGCTGGATACAATATTCTTGGCTCGAGGCCCCTGTGTTTCATTATGTTAAATATGTCATGCCATTCTCTTCTGGCCTGTAAGGTTTCTGTTGAGAAGTCTGTTGGGTTTTCCTTTGTAGGTGATCTTTTTTCTCTCTCTAGCTGCCTTTTATACTCTGTCATTATCTTTGATCTTTGCCATTTTAATTATTATGTGTCTTGGTGTTGTCTTCCTTGGGTCCCTTGGGTTGGAAGATCTGTGGGCTTCTGTGTGCTGCGAGACTATTTCCTTTCCCAACATGGGGAAGTTTTCAGCAATCATTTCTTCAAAGACAGTTTCTATCCCTTTTTCTCTCTCTTCTTCCTCTATTACTCCTATAATGTGAATATTGTTCTGTTTGTATTGGTCACACAGTTCTCTTAATATTTTTTCATTTTTAGAGATCCTTTTATCTCTCTCTGCCTCAGCTGCTCTGTATTCCTGTTCTCTTATTTCTATTCCACTAAAAGTCTCTTGCATCTCATCCTGTCTGCTGTTAAGACCATCGATCACTTGTCTTATTTCTGCATAGTCTTTCCTGACTTCCCTCACTTCCTCCCTCAGCTCTTCATATTTCTCTGTAGATACATCAGTATGGTTATGACATTTATTCTGAATTGCTTTTCAGGAAGATTGTGCATTTCCATCCCTTCTGGCTCCCTCTCTGGGGTTGTCTGGTTGATCTTAGTCTGAACCATATTCCTTTGTCTTTTAATGGCTATAGAGGTGGTCACTGGTATGTGCCACGTATGTCCACTGGGCTCTTTAAGACTTTAAAAAGAAAAGAAAAAAAAGAAAGAAAAAAAAGAAAAAAGAAAGGAAAAGAAAGAGAAGAAAAAAGAAAAAACAAAACAAAACAAAGCAAAACAAACAAACAAACAAAATCTCCCACTGGGAGTAGGTTCTTTGGGGATGTTGCAGTTGGCGCTGTTGCTTCACTATTCCACAGCCACAGCTGCGCCACTCTGCAGGGCCCTTTATCACCCTGGCCAGGGTGGGAACAAGACGGAGTCTTTTGATCTCTGTGGAAATTGGAAGTGCCACCAGCCTTTCCCAGTAGCCAGCTAAGGGGTCCGAAACTCCCCACGACTCCCAGCCTGCTGGGCTGAGTGTGCCATAACGATCTGGCTACTCTGCTGGGCTTCTGTCTCTTTATGACTGCTGAAAAAAGTGTGCGCTTTTGTTTTTCTTTTTTTTTCTTCCCAGGAACCAGCTGCAAGGACCTGGGTGCGTTCCCCGCTCAGATCCTGCATCCTCTGTCCTCCTATCTGTGCTACACTGCACGATGTGTGTCAGCGCTCCCTGTGCAGATCACTGTGGCTGGTTATTTCACAGGCCTGTATTTCCACCAGTTCTGAATCCTCTCTTCACGCCAGTGAACTGAGATGGGGGAGTGTTCAGGTCCCGCCGGGTCGCAGCACCATATCTTACCCGCCTCATGGGGTGCTGAGTCCTCTCAGGTGTAGCTGCAGGTTATGTGCTGTCCTGTATCTTCTTATCTCTTTTTTAGGAATAGTTGTAGTTGTATTTTCATAAATACATATGGTTTTGGGAGGAGATTTCCACCGCCCTGCTCACACCGCAATCTTCCCGGAAATCTCAAGATCTTTTCTCACACCTCTGAATTATATCAGACATATAGAGACAAAATAATACCCCTTCTCCTTAAAGTTTTCCCAAAAATAGAAAAGTAGGGAATACTTCCAAACTCATCCTATGAAGCCAGCATCACTCTAATACCAAAACCAGGCAAAGACACCGACAAGAAAGAAAATTACAGACTAATATCCCTGATGAATGTAGATGCAAAAATACTCAACAAAATATTAGCAAACCGAATTCAAAAATACATCAAGAGGATCATACACTATGATCAAGTGGGATTCATCCAAGGGATGCAGGGATGGTACAACATTCGAAAATCCATCAACATCATCCACCACATCAACAAAAAGAACAAAAACCACATGATCATTTCCATAAATGCTGAAAAAGCATTTGACAAAATTCAGCATCCATTCATGATTAAAACTCTCAACAAAGTGTGTATAGAGAGCAAGAACCTCAACATCATAAAGGCCACATAAGACAAACCCACAGCTAACATCATAGTTTACGGCAAGCTGAAAGCTGTCCATCTAAGATCGGGAACAAGACAGGGATGCCCACTCTCTCCACTGTTATTAAACATAGTACTGGAGATCCTAGTCATGGCAATCAGACAAAACAAAGACAAACAAGGCATCCAGATTGGTAAAGAGGAAGTCAAATTGTCACTATTTGCAGATGACATGATACTGTACATAAAAACCCTAAAGATTCCACTCCAAAACTACTAGAACTAATACCTGAATTCAGCAGAGTTGCAGGATACAAAATTAACACATAGAAATATGTTGCTTTCCTATACACTGACAATGAACTAACAGAAAGAAAAATCAGAAAAACAATTCCATTCACAATTGCATCAAAAGAATAAAATAGCTAGGAATACACCTAACGAAGGAAGTGAAAGACCTGTACTCTGAAAACTACAAGACACTCCTAAGGGAAATTAAAGAGGACACAAACAAATGGAAATGCATCCCATGCTCTTGGTTCGGAAGAATAAATATTGTCAAAATGGCTATGCTACCTAAAACAATCTACAGATTCAACGCAATCCTTATCAAACCACCAACGGCTTTCTTCAATGAACTGGAACAAATAATTCTAAAATTCATTTGGAACCATAAAAGACCCCGAATAGCCAAAGCAATCCTGAGAAGGGGTAATAAAACAGGGGGAATTATGCTCTCTGACTTCAAGCTCAACTACAAGCCACAGTAATTAAGACAATTTGGTATTGGCACAAAAGCAGACCCACAGACCAGTGGAACAGTATAGAAAATCCAAACATTAACCCAAACATATACAGTCAATTCATATTTGATAAAGGAGCATTGGATATACAATGGGGATTTGACAGCCTCTTCAGCAGCTGGTGCTGTCAAAACTGGACAGCTACATGTAAGAGAATGAAACTGGATTACTGTCTAACCCCATACACAAAAGTCAACTCAAAATGGATCAAAGACCTGAATGTAAGTCCTGAAACCATAAAACTCTTAGAAAAAAAACATAGGAAATATCTCTTGGACATAAACATGAGCGACTTCTTCATGAACATATCTCCCTGGGTAAGGGAAACAAAACCAAAAATGAACAAGTGGAACTATATCAAGCTGAAAAGCTTCTGTACAGCAAAGGACACCATCAGTAGAACAAAAGGCATCCTACAGTATGGGAGAATATATTCATAAATGACATATCTGATAAGTGTTGACATCCAAAATATATAAAGAACTCACGCACCTTAACAAACAAAAAGCAAATAATCTAATTAAGAAATGGGCAGAGGACATGAATGGACACTTCTCTAAAGAAGAAATTCAGATGGCAAACAGGCACATGAAAAGATGCTCCACATCGCTAATCATCAGAGAAATGCAGATTAAAACCACAATGAGATAGCACATCACACCAGTGAGGATGGCCAACATCCAAAACACAAACAACAACAAATGTTGGCGAGGATGTGGAGGAAAGGGAACCCTCCTACACTGCTGGTGGGAAGGCAAATTAGTTCAACCATTGTGGGAAGCAGTATGGAGGTTCCTTAAAAAACTCAAAATAGAAATACCATTTGACCCAGGAATCCCACTCCTAGGAATTTACCCTAAGAATGCAGGAACCCAGTTTGAAAGACAGATGCACCCCTGTGTTTATCGCAGCACTATTTACAATAGCCAAGAAATGGAAGCAACCTAAGTGTCCATCAGTAGATGAATGGATAAAGAAGATGTGGTACATATACACAATGGAATATTATTCAGCCATAAGAAGAAAACAAATCCTACCATTTGCAACAACATGGATGGAGCTAGAGGGTATTATGCTCAGTGAAATAAGCCAAGCCGAAAAAGACAAGTATCAAATGATTTCACTCATATGTGGAGTATAAGAACAAAGAAAAAACTGAAGGAACAAAACAGCAGCAGACTCACAGAACCCAAGAACGGAGTTATAGTTACCAAAGGGAAAAGGACCGGGGAAGATGGGTGGTAATGGAGGGATAAGGGAGAAAAAGGGGCATTACGATTAGTAGATGTAATGTTGGGGGGGCACGGGGAGGACTGTACAACTCAGAGAAGACAAGTAGTGATTCTGTAGTATCTCACTATGCTGATGGACAGTGACTTTAATCGGGTTGGTGGGAGGGACCTGATGAAGGGGGTAGTTTAATAACCATAATATTGCACATGTAATTTTAGATTAATGATACCAAAATAAATTTAAGTAAACAAAAACAAAAACAAAAAAAAACAACAAAAAAAGGCAAAGCAGTGCTTAAATTTGAGTTTAATGGTCTGTAAATTCCCACTCTCATTTTGCTGCCTGACATTCCGTCCAAGAAAGGATAGGTGTATGTGTAAAGACTGGTGTTACTCCCTTCATGTAACCAGAAGGCTCAGGATGATGAGGAATAATAGCAGTTTTCCAAAGAAGACTGAATTACATTACTTTTTCTCTTTAATTCGTAAGAAATCAGTAGTCAGAATGAAAACAAAAACTTAAAGTGAACTTTACAACTCTACCATGGCTGCTGGGTTCTGACTTCGGGAAGGAGATGTTGAGACAGAGGCAGTATGGAAAGTTTATTGGGAAGTGACATTTGTCAAAACAGAAGAGTAGCAGAATGAGGCAGGAGTAGCCAAGAAACAGCAGTGCAGATCTGACCAAGTCTCTACTTGCCCAAGGGGGAGGCCTGGAGCAAAGTTTATCTGTTAGAGGAATCACGTTTGGGTGGATATGGTAAGGCCATGTTCTACTGTCTTTCTCAAGTCATTGACTGGCTCATGTCAAAAAATAGTATGATTTGACTCAAGAATGACTGTTAAGCAAGGATCTTGTTTGCCACACATGATAAATGTCTACTGTTACATGTATGAATATGGATGTGTTATACTTGATTTTGGTTATGCATTTACTATATATAATATATGAGAACAAAAGTCCCTATAAACAGAAGAAAAATGTGTTCATTCAGTTCATCCTAAGAAATCACAAATTTAACTTTCTTAAAATCATGGAAGATTATAAATATACAGTAACAGGTACCATACCTTGAATATGTGAAACTGCTTAAGAACGAAAACATCACAGAGAAAAAGGACTAGAATGTGTGTATTCAGTTCTCTGTCTTAATATACTCAATAACTTACAGACCATGTTAGAATTAAGCCTATATAAAGAACTGCACAGTTAAAAGCCTTGTTGCACAGGAAGGCTGCCCCTTCTGAAAACCCCACTGCAGTACACAGCATATAACTTTTTCACACCCTGTGTGGATGGCCCTGTTCCAGCACAGGACAGAACAAAGCAATTTCTGCATCCAATTAGATTATTTCAGGGTTGGTCGCTGTCAACTGCAAGGCACTCTATAGAAGTCACTTCTCAGCTGCTTCAGCATAGCTTGTTTATAGAATACTGAAATTTAAATGTGTAAAATAACTTAATCATTAACACTTGGTGGCTATTTAATGAACTGACTTGAAAAGAAATGTTAATATAAATGATATTTCAAGATGACGACTCAGTAGGTTCCTACTGGGAAGCTGAAAAAAGAGTTTTAAATCTAAGCCTAAATGAACAAAGCATAAAAGAGGATAGCAAAAAAGTAAATGAGCATCAGGGAAATTCAGGGCCAAAACATTGTTCAGGTTTAGGATATGCGGGAATAGCTCAAGAAAGTTAAAGGTATGCCGTATAACACTAATCCCTGGAATTCAGCTGAGAGCACAATTTAAGCATGGTAAGATGTTTAAGCAAGCACCATTCACACTTCCCTTTTTTGTCTTCACCTACCCCTTCTTCTGGCCATTGCAACATCCCAGACCTAGATGCCCCAAGCTACACATTGCAATACCCTGTCCACCCAAATCTGAATAGTGCACCTCTGCCTTACCAGAACCATCTCCCATTGCTCTCATGACTTGATGCAGGAACTGCATAAATGTGTATCAACACAAGAGAACAACTAGCTTTTTGATAACAGAAGAAGAGGCATTAAAAGGCCCCTTGTATTAATATTACAGAGAGGTGCCTAAATTGCATATGTCATATGAGAGTTGCAGGCAATATACTGGAGCTAAGACAATGCTTCCTAGAAAAGTTATAGACTAGAACCTGAAGTCACCTTTTCTCAGCTGGCCCAGACACCAGGCACCAGTGTTACTCATATCTCAGTGAAGTGCAGCATGTTCATACATCCCTTTCTGCTCCACCCTTTTAGTTCTAATATATTGATATTAAAATACATTAGATGGTTCAATCATTTTAAATAAAGGGATGAACTGAAATAAGATTACTAATGTATTTGAAAAAGATATTTTCCTTGTTCATTATTATTTTCCAGAATTAGGTACACTGGAGTGGACTTAATTTAAGCAATTTAGATTTATGTCTAAAAAAAGAAATCAATATACCACACCCCCACACAAAAATATTGTTTTTATAATCTTCAAGTATAATAGATTAATATCCAAATATCCAGCATTACCAGGTTATATAAGCACATGCATATGTATATTTCTGTGTGTTTATGACAATATATGAAAGTTTAAACAAACAAACAAAATAATGTAATCATTTGTCCAATTATCAGATAAGAAATATCCATTGTTTTACTGAATCTTCACTTTTCATCCAGATATTTAGCTAACTAGCTTCATCTATACAGTCTGACAATTTTGATAAATATAATTTTTTTAAGGACAATCAGAAAATAAAGGTACATAGAAAATTTATATACAAGTGTTCAAAGTGGGGTCAAAATTATAACCAATTTAAATCTTCCTAGAATTGACTTCCTCTTTATCCTCTTTAGAGTGACAAAATGTCATAGCAAGACTAAAATGATTCTGATCCCCTCTCCTCTATTTCTTAGTTATGGGAACTTTGGCAGTTGTGAAATGGAAATATGAATGTGTCTAATTTAGAAGGTAGTTGTGAGCATTACATAGGTTAATACATGTAAAGCACTTAGAATAATGGATTATTATTAACTCAGAAAAATATGAAAACTACACAACCTAGATGTAGGAAATGGCCTACTTTTACATATCTTAAATTTTCAAAAATAGGTTTAATTATCCATGATTTATTAGAGACTGGAAAGTTTATATGTTTGTTCAAAGTTTCTTTAGTTATCAATTTCCTAAAAGTACTTGGGCAGTTTGACTTGTTGGTGGGAATAACATTCATTATATCTTTCAGTACATAATTTATATATTTTAATATACACACAGGGGATTATTTTGTAAATACAGAAGGATGTAACAGCTTGTTTAGGTCAGGCTTCTGTAGGGAGAAAGGAAACAGGATATTTAAGAGAATTTATTATTTATTATCTATCAGGTTCCCTCAGACAAGTTAATGACTAGAAGCTGATGGAATTATTTTCATAAAATAGTTGATAAGATTCTATGTGAAGAATAAATGCCAGAAATTGACTATTTTAAGAGAGACTTTGAGAGAAACTCCTAGTACCTTCTCCCTGCCTCTGCACAGAAACCAGCACCACTTTAAGAATCATGAGATGGCACCCTTGGTGAGGACTGAGATACGATCACCATGCGTGCAGTCAGCCATGTCAGCAGAGTGGCTTTATGGAGGGATGTTATACACAGGGGATGTCAAAAAAGGTGGATGTTATATGATGAACTGCATGTGATTTGTTAGTGTAAGACTGTTTTTATAGGTACATATGAGACATGCCTTTGGGGATTCCCAGAAATAGCTGAGGAATGCTTGGAGATACTGCTTGAACATGAAGGGTCTTGTTGAGAATCATCAGAATTGGGGTATAAAAATAAATGTGATTTCACTTGTGCCCCAAAGTTATTATTTCCTGGAGAACTTTAGGATTGCATATTGTTACAATCAATTGATCCAGATATCCTGTTTAGAGGATGTAACTGTATATGGTCAACTAAACCATAAATCAATAGTTTTAGTGGTTTAGAATAAAGGGAATGATTAATACCTAAAGGAAGAATTGCTAATAGAACCATAGCATACAATTAATTAAAACATTTTTAATTTATGGAATTTTCAAAATACAGGATTAAAAAATAAGAAACAAAAAAAATCACATTATCTTCAAATCTTCAATTAAAAACAAATGCCATAAGGAAATATGAAACAAGATTACAGTTACTTAATAAGGCAAATAACTGCCAGTTATAGTCTTCATAACAATTCACATAAGATGAGAGTCAACAATCAATATATTTGAAAAACATATTAAAATTGATTTTACTTTTAAAGGAAATTGCATTATAATACAATCTAACCTCATGTCCTAAATATAAAATCATAGCATAGGAAAATTTCCTCCCACAGCCCATTAAAACACTTCTGTCCCAGAATCTCCACTTCCATACATTAAAGAGTAATAAGAATTCACCTACTCCCACCTAAAATAACTAATAGACCAGATAATATATATGAAACAACAGTTTTCCAGTGTTGGATGATAGATAGTGTTGAGAAAAAAGAAAGAAACAAGGCCTAAAAATAAGGACACATATTATGGCCTAGAGAGCTCACAAGTTGCAGTGCAGGGAGGAGGAACCCAGGCAGAGACCAGTGGAGAAGACAGAGCTCAGAGTTCAGGTAGGCTGTGGTGGCTAGAACCTGTAAGGCAGAGACAGCTGCGGAGACAACTGTGGAGATATGCATAGGATCCTCCTCGAGTCCTCACCTGATTACTGACCTGTGCGCACCATGAGAAAGCCACCAAGTCTGGGGGAAGAACCACCTGAAAGGAGTAGAAATCACCAGACCTTCTGACCACCAGAGTGGGCAGACTTTCTAATCCATCAAGCATCAAGTAGAGTCTTCAGAAGGATATTGTACCACAGCAGTGATATCAAATTAGCCCAAGATTAAAGGTTGTCCTGGGCCATCTAACAAAGCTCATAAGCAAGTTTTGAAAAGATCAAACTATTTTCAAGTAACTTAATTTCGCCCCAGAACAAAATAAAAAAGTATTTAAAGAAATAAAATACAAAAACTCTGGTATCCAACAAGATAAAATTTGCAATGTTTAGTTTAGCATCCAATCAGAAAATAACAGATATACAAAGAAGCAGAAGAATTCAATATGCAAATTTAATAAACAAATTAAAGAAGAACAAAAGTTATACAGATGATAGAATAGACAAGGATGCTGAAACAACTGTTATAAATATACTCCATATGTTCAAAAAGATAGAGGAAAGTATTGGTATAATAAGAAATATGGAGGACAGTTAAAAGACCTGTAAATGAAAAAAACTGGGAAAAAATACACTGGGTAAGATTAACAATAAACACTACATAAGAAAAGATTAATGATTATGAATATATTTCAGTAGAAACTCTCCAAAATAAAACATGAAAAGAAATAAGACTAAGAAAAAATGAACTGTGGTGTGACCTGTGTATGGTATGAAAAAAAAAATAGCCATGGAAATCGGGAGGGGGAAACAGAAAAAAACTGAAGAAATAATACCTGAAATCTTTCCAAATTTAATGAAACTTTTAAGCTTTCAAGAGGCTCAGCAAGCCCAAGCACAAGGCATATGAAAAAAGTTTTCATCAAGACACATCATAAACAAATTTCTTAACACCAGTGATGAAGAAAAGTAATCTTCCATACCTTCTCTGCCCTAAAAAAGACATATTATATAGAGAGGAATAAAGGTAAGAATGACACACAAAGTTTTTGTCAGAAATAATGCCAGCCGAAACAGAATGTAGTGCCATCTCTAAAGCACTGAAAAAAGAAAACAAATCCATCTAGAATTCAATGCACAAGTAATTTATGTTTGAAGAGAAGAGGAAATAACTGTATAAGACATACAAAAGCCAAGAGAACTCATCACCAGCAGACCGGCACTACAAGAAATGTAAAAGGAAGTCTTTGTGGCAGAGGGAAAATGATACCAGATATAAATTTGGGTCCACTCGAAGGAATGAAGAGCCCTGGAAATGCAGCTAGAGCCCTCAATAATTATTTGGTGAATGAATGAATCAACTTCTTGACAGCAGTACCAGAAGCTAAAATAAAATGGAAAAATAACTTCTAAATACTCAGGGGAAAATATTTTCAATTTTGGGTTCCATACAAAGCCAAGAAGTCCATCTAACATAAGGGTAGAATAAAGACATTTTCAGACATAGGAGGATGAAAAATTGTACCTCACCTTTACCTCTTTGGATGACACGGGAGGCTATATTTCTCCCAAAGAGGGATAATACCAGGAAAAAGAAATACAGAGGGTCCAGATGGAGGAGATTCAATCCAGAAGAACTGAGGGCAGGTGGAAAAAAACAACTATATACCAACAAATTGGATAACCTAGAAGGAATGGAAAAATTCCTAGAAACATACAACCTACAAGACTGAATCATGAAGAAATAGAAAACAGTAACATCAAATCAAATCAAATACTTAGAAATAGATTAAACCAATGAAGTGAAAGATCTGTACACTGAAAATTATAAAATAGTGATGAAAGTGGTTAAAGAAGACACAAATGCAACGATATCCCATGTTAATAGACTGGAAGACTTAATATTATTAAAATGTTCATACTACCCCCATGCATTCTGCAGATTCAGTGCAATCCTTATGGAAATTCCAATGGTATTTTTCACAAAAAGAGGGAAAAAATCCTAAAATTCATATGGAACCACAAAAGAGTAAATAGCCAAAGCAATCTTGAGCAAAGGGAACAAAGTTGGAGACATCACAGTATTCGATTTCAAAATATACTACAAAATTTATTACCCTATAATAATAGAACATGGTACCAGCATAAAGGCACACAAATAGGCCAGTGGAATAGAATAGAGAAACCAGAAATTAATCCACACAATTTGTAGTCAATAGATCATCAACAAAAGTACCAATAATGCATGGGTAGAAGGCAGCCTTTTCAACAACAGTATTGGGAAAACTAGTTTCCCACATGCAGGATAATGAAATTAAACCCTTATCTCACTTCATATACAAAAATCAACTCAAAATGGATTAAAGGCTTAATTGTATGACCTGAAACCATAAAGCTATTAAAAGAAAACATGAAAGAAGAAAAACATAAGACACTGATCTGGAAATGATTTTTTGGATATGATCATAAAAGCACAGCTAACAAAAGCAGACTAGACAAATGGGATTGCACCGACCTAAAAATCTGCACAGCAAAGGGAACGATCAACAGAGTGAAGAGACAACTTATGAGATGACAGAAAATATTTGCAAACCATACATCTGATGAGGAGATAATATCCATAATATGCAAGGAATTCAAACACTCAATAGCCAGAAAAAAAAAAATAACCCAGTAAAAAATGAACAAAGGACCTGAATAGACATTTCTCAAAAGAAGACAGGCAATCAATATATAAAAAGATGCTAAACATCGCTAATTGTCAAGGTAATGCAAATCAAAACCACAGGGAGATGTCACCTCACATCTGATAGAATGGCTGTCATCCAAAAGACAAAAGATAACAAGTGTTGACAAAGATGTTGACAAAAGGGAATCTATACACACTTCTGGTGAGAATGTAAAGTGGTACAGCCACTGTGAGAAATAGTATAATGTTTCTTCAAAAACTTTAAAACAGAGCTACCATATGATTCAGCAATCCCACTTCTGGGTATATATCTAAAGGAAATAAAATCAGTAACTTAAAGAGCTATCTGCACTCTCACACTCACTGGGCCATTATTTACAGTAGCAAATGTATAGAAACAACCCATGTCTGTCAACAGACAAATAGATGAAAAGAATGTGGTATGCCACATATGTGCACACATGATGGAGTATTATTCAGCTATGAGAAAGAAGGAAATCCTACCATTTGTGACAACGTGGATAAGCCTGACAGACATTATGCTAAGTGAAATAAGCCAGACAGAGAAAGACAAATACCATATGATCTCACTTAAATATAGAATCTAAATAAAAAAAAGTCAAAGTTGTGGAAGCAAAGAGTTAAGCAGCGGTTATACCAGGGACTTTTGGAAGCCAGGGAACATGGAGGAAATGTTGGTCAAAGGGTACAAAGTTTCAGTTAGGAAAGATGAATAAATCTATAGAACTAATGTATAGCATGATGACTATAGTTAACAATACTGTACTGAATACTGGAAATATGCTAAGTGAGTAGATTTCAGGTGCTCTCATCACACACACACAAAATGGTAACAATGTGAGGAAGTGATATGTGAATTAGCTTGACTAGTAATCATTTTACTGTATATATGCATATCAAATCATAATGTACAACTTAAATATAGTATATCTAGAAACAGTACTCTCATAGATTCTGTATTTAAACAGAGGATAAAAACTAAATAAAATATTTATAAAAATAACATGTAGTATATGTCAACCTTTTCCTATATTTGGTTTTAGCTTTGTTTTCTTCTTGGCAGACTGCCTGGTCTTTCTCAAGCAACTTTGTTAGCTGATGCTTACTTATTTACCCAGGAGTATTATAAATTCTTCACAGGAAATTCAGATAGCAAACAGTATGTCTCAAAAATAGGAATTATAATTAGTTTTTTTTTCAGGATCTAAGAGGTCAATTCTAATGGCAAGTTATAGTTCTATTGGCCATGATGCAAGTGAGAATATCAATAGGAAGCTCTCACAACACTAGCCAATTCTTAAATTAATGGGCTGGATAATTCATTCTGCTTAGTAGACTTCCAAATTGTAGTGGATCCAGATTGATCACTTCTAGGTTTGGCATTGAAAAATCTGTTATATTTATTTTGCAATCTCTGCAAGAGTTAGTCTTAAATTCTCTAATAATTTGTTAAGAGAATAATAGATTTTTTTCTTTTACTTCCTATCAACTAATCTGACTATATCTTTACATGTACCATGAATTGAAATAAATTTTCAAATAGTTGTTTTTGCAAAACTCATTCTATGGAATCTCCCTTCTAGGAGGTTAGCAAAGAGACTTTTTAAACTTAGGGATTTTTAAAAAAAGAATATGTCTCTCTACAAATAGCATACTACAATCTAGAGTTTGACTAACTACAGGTCAAATCCAGTCCATCACTTGATATTTATAATAAAGGACTAGAATACAGTTATGCTCATTTCATATGCCTATTCTATGGCTACTTTTGGGCTACTTAATGACAGAGCTGAGTAGCTGTGGCAGAGACCACATGGCCTACAAAGCCTAAATATTTACTCTCTAACTTTTTATAGAAAAAGTTTGCCAATCCCCACACATCAGAAAAAAAAGTAGGGATAGTTGTTATTCAGCTGAGGTAAGAGACAGGTACCCAATTCCAAAAATCCATGTGTGTTCTCATTGTATTCAACCATATGAAACATCAAAGTGACAGAATTGAGAGTAATACGTCCCACCAAACCTTATTCATTAAAAAATTTTTCCAGATTTAGAAACTACAAAATGTTGCATCATAGAAATGATCAGAAGGTGACAGGAAAAAGAATTTTCAACTGACATTCAAGCAGATCACTTGGGACTTGGAAGATTTCCAAACTACTGACTGTAAAGTCAACTTCCTTGATAATATATTATTTGAGTCATCTTGCCCCTAACAGCAACCAAAATCGTGTTAAACAGTAAGTATGGATTCATAGTTTCTGGGCAGGCAAGCCACTAAAAATGGCATGTTCTAGTCAGGCAGAAGCTGAGATTTACAACTTTACATGAGGATTTTGAGGCCCAGTTCTGGTTGTTGTCAGCAAGAAGTTCCTATAATAATGGCTTTTTATTAAGAAGGAAAAATACAAATTAGGCTAGCTATTTTTGCATGGCATCTAGTGGTTCTACTCAGTATCACTTTTTGCTAACCAACTTCCATGTGCTAAATTTGTCTCAGTCTATCTGACAAGGCAAGATTGATTTCAAGTTCTATCAAGTAAGTTTGTGATTTCAGGGAAAATACAGGAGAGAACCCTTGCCATTAGTATTTATCCACTTAGATCCAAGTGACCAAGGCTATTACATAATTTTGGTGTGCATTTGCTAACTATTTTAGGTACTTTGAAAATCCACAGAACAATGGTGTGCATTGTTATTTAAACAAATCCCTGAAAAGACACTGAATTCTAACCAAATGCATTTCTTATTTTGTTTTAAATGTGTTAACCTTAATAAAAAATGTTTAATTCACTGCTCAGTTTTCTTGCTTTTTCTGTATAATGTACTATTGGTGGGAATGTAAAAGACGGTCAGATTATGGAAATCAGTAACCAATCACATCCGAGTGGAGAAAATTGAACACAGCCTTGGCTCTAGTGCAGATCGTCACTTCCCTAATAAGACTTTTTAAACCATTTTCTGTTGTAGTTTCTTTTTAATGGAGATACAGCTTGTGTACTGTTTAGCAATTATAGTGGAAGCAAGGAGAAAGTTATAGAGAATAAAAATGTTTTCATTTATTTAAAAGCAGCAGGTGTTAATGTAGGCTTCCAAAATCATTTGGAAAACATGACCTATGGAAGTCCACAAAGAGTCCTGAAAATACTTTCGCATTCACTTCACACAGTTAAAACAAATTCTGTTGCCTCAGTGGTATGCTGTGAATACACTGTTCTAAGAACCAGAAAACTCTTGCTTTTGTCTCAGCTCTGATACTTTCTGTCTTCACGACTTGAGGCAAATCATTTTCCCTCTCTGGATCTCAGATCTATCACTTGTTGATTGCTAGAGTCTCTTTCAACTATAAAATGTTATACCTGCATTTGCATTCATACAAAGTGTGGCATTTGAAAAATACAAATCTGGTGTCATCTTTGCTTATCTTGCACAGGGCAAAACAAGGCAGAGACAATGAGTCTATGCAGATGTATCTCAGAGATATTGCAGGTTGGGTTCCAGACCACTGCAATAAAGTAAATATCACAATAAAGCAAGTCAAATGGATTTTTTGGTTTCCCATGCATATAAAAGTTGTGTTTCTACGATAGAGTAGTTTATTAACTGTGCAATAGCAGTATGTCTAAAAACAATGTACACATTTTAATTAAAAAATACTTAATTGCTATGGGGTATATGATGGGGACTTCATAATAGGGGGAGTCTAGTAACCATAATGTTGTTCATGTAATTGTACATTAATGATAGCAAAATAAAAATAAAAAAATTTAATTGCTAAAACATGCTAATCATTATCTGAACTTTCAGGGATTCATAATCACTGATCACAGATCACCACAACAAATATAATAACGATGAAAAAGTTTGAAATTTTGTGATAATTACCAAAATGTGACACAGAGGCGTGAAGCGAGCAAATGCTGATGGAAATACGGTGCCGATAGGCTTACTGGACTCAGGGGTGCCACAAACCTTCCATTTCCAAAAAATGCAGTGTCTGTGAAGCTCAATAAAGCAAAGCACAATAAAGTGAGATGTTCCTGTAATTATTTCGCCCCACTGTTTAGTGACAAGTCACATGAAATTATCTGGCCAATTAAAAAGATTGGGAGATTCTCTAATCATATAGTATTTGAAAATTCTCCACCATTTTAATTGTCAGTTTCTATTGAAAATATTTTCAGGACAACTTCATAGGCAGCAGTGTGTATGGAGAATATTGGAAAAGGACATAATCATTAACTTTTAGAATAAGCTGGCTAAGAACCTTGATTAATGTATGTTATTTCTAAGTCCTATAAACACTAACTATGCAGATCAGGCCCATGAATTGATACCTGATCTAAGGTAATTAACTGATTTCCAAATAACCTGATGATTATTCCAATTTTAAAGTTTTTAAAATAAAAATATTTGTGTGCAGCTTAGATTTAAGCTTAATTTGATGTTGAAACATAAGTCTTTCTCAACTTAGCAAATTTTTTTGAATTAGAATTATATCTAATTTTTAATTATCTTTTTCAGTTTATAAAATTACTTCTCTCTGAGTGTAACTTAGGCTGTGAATCAGGCTAAAGTAGCAGTGGACTACCAGTAAATAAATTTGGTGGGTCAGTGGGTCAGTTTACCACTGTAAGCCATTATATTCTGTTATATTTTGGCAGACCAGGCTAATCACAGTTAAGTACTTCTAATTATTCTTACTCTTCTTACCCATCTCATTTACTTTCTTGATACTTTTTATCTCTCAACAACATAGAAACCTATGAGGCAGAGAATGTGGGTAGATATCTTTTAAGTAGCCTGTAGTGTTCACTTTTGAAGACCTTGAAAACAAGGATGCTTTATTGGTATGCAACCATGTTGAACTGCGATTTTAATTTTTTTTTCTTTTACTACCAAGTACCAACAAAGTATGTGGTGCTAATAGCAACATACTGTGTGGCTCATAGCTTTTTATTAGAAGAATATTAGTATTTTCATTCTTAGGTTCTAACCAGAATATTTGATTACTCAATTATTAGTATAGTAAAATTGAAAATTAGGGAATACAGTGGTATGTTTGCTTTTTTGAGACTTTAACCTTATGATGTTGTCTAGATGAAATTGTCCATATAATTTCCAGTAATTCACACATCTGGACTCATGTAATGTTTCATTTGTGCAAGATGCAGAATTTAAAATGGTTGTCTTTTCAATCTCTTCAATAACCAATGTTGGGAAAACTGGACAGCTACATGCAAGAGAATGAAACTGGATTACTCCCTAACTCCATATACTGAGGTAAACTTGAAAAGGATCAAAGACCTAATTGTAAGATATGAAACCATAAAACTGTTAGAAGAAAGCACACACAAAAAAATCTCGTAAACATAAGTATGAGTAATTTCTTTCCTGGACACATCTCCTTGGGCAACACAACAAAATAAAAAATGAACAAGTGGGACTACATCAAACTAAAGAGCTTCTGTACAGCAAAGGACACCATCAGCAGAACTAAGAGGCAACCTACAGTACGGGACAATATATTCATAAAGGGGTAATATATCCAATAAGGGGTTAACTTCCAAAATATATAAAGTACTCAACATTGAAAACACAAATAACCCTATTAAAAAACGGGCAGAGGACCTTCACAGACATTTTTCCAAAGAAGAAATACAAATGGCAAACAGGCACATGAAAAGATGCCCCACATTGCTAATTATCAGGGAAATGCAAATCAAAACCACAGTGAGGTATCTCATACCAGTTATCATGGCCACTATCTAAAAGACAAGAAACAACGAATGTTGGCAAGGATGTGGAGAAAAAGCAATGCTCCTACATTGTTGGTGGGAATGTCAATGGGTGTAGCCACTGTGTAAAGCAGTATGGAGGTTCCTCAAAAAACTAAAAATAGAAATACCATACACCCAGTAATTCCAATTCTAGGAATTTACCTGAAGAAAACAAAATACTTGATTTGAAAAGACATATGCACCCCTATGTTTATTGCCACATTATTTACAACAGGCAAGATATGGGGGCAACCAAAGTGTCCATCAATAGGTGAATGGAGAAAAAAGATGCATTACATATACACAGTGGAATATTATTCAGAAATACATACTGTCATAAAATATATGTTTTCTTAAAAAAGGAAGAAATTCTTCCATTTGCAACAACATGGATGGATCTAGAGTATATTATGCTAAGTGAAATAAGCCAGGCAGAGAAAGGCAGATAACCATATGATTTCACTTATTTGTGGAATAATTGAATAAAAACAAAGACCAGAAGGAACAAAACAGCAGTAGACTCATAGACACTGAGAAATGACTAGTGGTTACCAAAGGACAGGAGCTGGGCAGGTTGAAGAGAGGTTGAGGGGGATAAAGGGCAAAAAACCTCTCATTCATAATATAAATTGGTCATGGGGATGATAGTACAGTTTGGAGAATATGGTCAGTGATTCTGTAACCTCTTCCTGTGTTGACAGATAGTAGCTGCACTAGTTGGGCATAAAGATTTTATAATATGGGAAACTGTTGAACCACTGTGTCGTATACTTGAAGCCAATATAAGATTGTATACCAATGGAACTTCAATGAAAATAAATAAATCATATCTATAAAGTGTTTAGCAAAAAAAAAAAAAGGCTGTCTTTTTCCTATAGGAAATTATAAATTTAAACCCTGTTGAGATTTAATGATGTTTAGAAATCTAGTTCATGTAAGTCTTGGTATGACACAAGTGACTATGGCAAGATAGGCAAGCCATTGTTTTAGATATTTTATTTTAACTCTTTTATTTTGAACCAGAGAATGCATCTTGATTCCATATTTAATTGTATTGTACTTATGATTCTCAGTGTAAGATTGGCTTAAACTATAGCTGCAATCAATTGAGAATTTTTCTTAGAGAACTTAAAAGCTTGAAATAAGGAGCTTTAATGAAGTCACCACAATAATAAAATACTGTCTCATCAGCACAGCCTAGACTCACAGATATGTATGAAAGGGATATTTGAGAGAAAAAGAAGAGATAAAATAATTAATAATAAATAAATGAATAATAAGTTATCCCTTCTATTCATTAACTGTTGCTCCCATTGCAGCTAATCCTGCCGTGCTCTGCTAGCCCAGCAGGTGGGTTTTAGATAACTTGGGTTCCTGAGTCCACACCCATCTCCCCAGCCCCTTGATGATCATGCATCTTTTTAAAGACGGGATGAGAACTATCTTCAATAGCACACAGAGCCTTACCTAGGGAGAGAAGACAAAATCCATTTCTGGATATTCTTCCTACAGTAGCTAACAGTGGGAGAATTAGTGGCATACAGACCACACACAAGGCCAGTCCAAAATAACACTCTCTTCAATTTTCAGATGACTTTTTCTCATTTTTAGACTTTAAGTGAGGCTAGCCAGGGTCACGTGCCCAGACACACACCATTGCTATGTAATATTTCTGTAGGTCAGAACGCTCTAGTGATTATCTTCTCCTTGCCCCATCCTGTCTCTCCCCGACAGTTTCACAGGTAAAACTTCCCCAGAAAATCCCTGAGGAGATTCTAACTAGTAGTTGCATTGGACCTTGGGAGATGGAGTTGGGCTGGCGCAGAAGATTAGAGGTGTGTGCCCAGCAAGACTGCTCCTCAGGACCCTGAAAGAAGAAACCTCCTACCGTGCCTCAGTGGAGAGGACTTAGATCTCAAGGGTCTGCAAAACTGCCTTTTAGAGTCAAACCATTTTAACTAAAATTCTAGAAACCTGAAAATAGAACTGCCTTTTTAAAAACGTGACTTGAACTGCAGTATCTGTACGAAAATGTGATGATTCATGAAATCATATGAGGAGTCTGATGATGTACTGAGAGTGAGTTTTAGAGAAAATGTTCCGTGACTCTTTCTTGACTTAGTGCCCAGGAACAATCTGGATGGGAGGGGCAGACCCTGCAGCCTCTTACCATGCGGTTCTGGAATGGGTTTTTGCTAGCTTGCCCAGTATTCCTTCAGCTTTTCATTTTATCCAAACCCAAAGATTCTGCCAACTTCAAAGAAAGTTTCATAAGCAAACAAGACAAAAATAGAAGGTGGAAAAAGGGGTGAGTTTTGACTTGAACCCCTGAGAACAAAATATTTTCAGCAAGACACAAGATAATGGATTTTTTTTAATTTGAGAGGGTTGATATTTTTTCTTTGTTTACTCTCACCAACATAAAGCATAATCTCTGTTCCTACAGTGAAGAGTCTTGAATATGTCTTTTCTAAATAAGCACAGAAAAGGTTATGGTTTCCCTAGCAACAGATGACTTTGTTCTATTTTTCTTTCTGGGGGAAACATGTCCTCTGGCTTCATTAAAGGCCTCTCACTGTGGGCATCAAGGCGTTCTGTGGCCACACTATTGCCCTGCCCAAGCAAAGAGGATAAATATTACCCTCCCACTTGAATGGAGAGGGGGAGACGGCAGTGGGCACCAGCACTGCAGCTGGAACTTCATCTCTTTTGCTATGGGCCATACATTTCTAACCTTCATCGGCAGCCCTGTGATGACTTTGGTAACGGACTGTGGTAGAAACACAACAATGACCCCTAGTAATCTGCTCCCCACAGGATCTCCATCCCTTAAGTAGGGCAGGACTTGTGACATGCTTCTAACCAATATAATTTTTCAAAGGTATTGGAGTGTTGCTCCTTTGATTAGGCTAAGTTTATGAGACTCCATCAGAGCACACTGGAGAGGGAGACTCTGATACTACCCTTCAGGAAGCAAATAGCCCCATTGTGAACTACTAATGGAAAGAAGGGAGGCCCTTAGGAGATGAGGGTGACCCCCAGTGAATAGCACCTAATAAGCCAAGGCTGTCAGCCATACAGTTGCAAGAAAATGAATTTTGCTAACAGTGGAAGAGGACACCAAGCTCCAGAAAAGAATGAAACTTAGCTGACACCTTGATTGAAGTTTTTGAGACCTTGAGCAAAGGAGCCAGTTTACTCATGGTGAGATTCTTGACCCATGTAAACTGTAAGATAATAAATGTGCATTGTTTTAAGTCACAAAAGTTGTTGTGTTGTGATATCTAACTAAAACATAGGGCTCTGCAAATGGATAGTTGTTATCTAAGGTGAGTAATTTAGGGACAATAAAAAGGGAGATGAAAGCATATGAGCTTGGAAATCAGACACATGTAGGTTTATATCTAAATTTGCCAGTTAATGTGTGAACTTAACCTCTCTAAACCACATTTGCAGAAGGGAGATAACAACTACCCCTGCACACAACAGCAAGGATTAAAAATTATGACTCTAAAAGTATCTGGCATTGTGCCTGATGCATAGTAGGTATGCAATAAAAGGTAGCTAACAATAGATGTAGTCATAAGAAAGAGTTGATCTAATTCCCAGAGGTCTAGTAACACTGACAGGGGGGTATTTTGTAAGCTAGTGCTTATGTAGTGAAACCCTGGTTGATGGGATGAAGTCAGTGCAGAGGTTCAATAAATGAGCTCACTTTTTGTCCCACTAGTATCTCACAGTACTTTGAACAAAGGAGGTAGAATTTAAGAGCTTAATCTATTTGGAAGCTTGCCTGTGGAAAGCCTCCCACTTGTTTGATGTCTTCCCTTGTGTTCTGTTTGCCTTATTCTGTTGTAAAGGATAAATTGAGAACCTTGTCTAAGCACTATGAGACAGTAGTATGCCTAAAAAATGAGCCAGTGCCATTGCACCTATCCTGGAAGATAACCCCCTAGGATATCCACCTGCAGGAGCACCCATGAGGAGAACGAGAAAGGGTAAGTAAAGGAGGAGCAGGGAAATCAAAACAAGTGAATCAAAATACAAAGGTCAAATAAGAAGGTCCAGAGACAGATCAGAGATGGGGTGTAAAACTCTTCAATAGGAACCATAGAATATGCAGAATGAGAACAAGAAAGGTGTCATTTTTATAGTGTGCCTTATATAGGTGAATCTAGCTGCCTTAAATGTGAGATGTGAGCACAGACTTGGCTCTGGGTAGAAGAAAACTGGAGAGATATGGCCCATCTAATAAGAGGGTCACTGTGGGTAAATTGCAATATTTCCAGAGCCTCTCACCTGGCCTTAGTCTATCTCTATATGAACAATTGCTTACAAGTGTGGGTAAGTTGGGGTTCCTATGGCCAGGATCCTCACTGAACGTAAACCACCTGATGATGTAATTGGCCTATTGCTAGGCTACTGCTTCCACATCTTTAGGCAATAAGCTATTATTGCACACTATATAGAGAGCTCCGCCCAGTGCTCTGGGCAGAGGCAGGGACACTAGTGCTCGACCTACCGCTGGGAGAACAAGCCGGGTAATAAACCTTTCATGCCAAACAACGTTTTGCTGTCAATTTCTTTGGTCACACTGAATCCATAGTGAACTTACCCGGGGCTGAAACCCATTGGCAAAAGTCGGTAGGGTTCATTGTTGACCAAGGAAAAAGACAGGCTGCCCTTATGGGAGGGGTGCTTCAGCAGGCTGCCTCTGTGAATGGGGAGGCAGATGGATATATGGTCTGTGGTGGCCTGCCTCCTAGAGGACTGAGACCCACCCCAGGACTGGTGGCAAGTGGAGGTGATACCTTCGGCAGTAGCAGTGGCTCTTGGTATGGTAAGTAGGTCTTTTGAGAGACAGAGTGCCCATGAGGCAGCAGGGACTGTGAGTTGGCTGCTTCTCACAGTATTAAAAAAGTCTGCAGATGAGAAGGACATGCTCCTGAAAAAAGACCCAAGAAATGGCGGCACAAGAATGCAAGCTGCAAACTTCTGTGGATTCCCTGAAGAAGGAAATGGCATTGATGCGAGAGGAGGCAGCAAAAGAATGCTGGCAGCAAGGTGCCATTGGAGATGAGACGGCAGCACTGCCAGGTGCTCTGAAGGAGGAAAAGGCCATCAAGGAAAAAGATGAACTCCTGAGGAAGCACAGGTGGAGGTGGCATGAGAACACCAGTTGTGAAGCATTGAGGTGAAGGTAAGAGAGATTCGGAAGAATGAGCTAGAATTTCTGTGAGGCACAGTAGAAAAGGTAAAGGTTGTAGCAGAGGAGGCACTCGGGGGAGGGGAAAGAAAGGTGCCATCAGCCCCAGAAATGGAGGAGCTGGGGAAGGATGAAGATGAAGTGGTGGTGCTGGAGGCACAGGCCCCTCCTGTATTGAAAGCATGCCCAGTGATTGTAAAGAAAATAAAGATCCAGCAGCTGAGAGCTCCCCAAGGAGAGGAGCAACCCCCTTCCCAGGTCATGGAGTACACTATACTCCGCCTGTATACTCAGGCTGACCTAGTGAATTTGGACTCCCAGTTTAGGGAGAAGCCCTTGGAGTCACTATCAGCTTGGCTCCTGCATCTGTGGGACTTAGGGGTGGGTGGAATTGTTCTGTCAGGATCAGAGTTGGGAAAGCTAGCTTCCCTGACAGTGCAGCCCACCTTGAGGCAGTGATTACAAAGTGCACATAAGACCCCAGGGAGTCACTCCCTCCTCGATTGGCTTATGGCTGCACTTCGTGCTATGTGGCCCAATCCGGGTGATCTACCATCCTATCCTCTTAGATGGCAGACGTATGCGGAGCTCCAACAGGTGTTACAAGAGCTAGGCATAGAAATACCATCTATACTTCAGAGAATTATGGCCTAGATGAAGAGATTTGCACTATTGGGATGAGAAATATTGTGCTTCAGATGGCTCCTACATCCCTCTTTTGTCTCTAGTGGCCATTCTTTCCCCTCACCTAGGGCACCCCATAGCGAGTTGACACATACAGTAGCAGACTTACGAGAGGCTGTGGCAATGAGAACACAGAAAGAAATAAGGTCTGGTACTCACAATAAAAATTTAAAGGGCCCCATAAAGATTATGAGGAACCAGATGTGGGTTGATTTAATATGGGCAGGAGCAGATGGAAGGAAATTAGACAGGAAATGAAATAGAATCTTACTGGAGCTATGGCAACAACTGAAACCAGAGCAGCTGTTCCAGCCATTAAGACCAAAGAGGCAGAGGTCAGAAACAGAATCACAAATCCAGCCTGTGCGTTTCCAAAAGTTCCTGGTGGAGGGTGAGCCAACCTCACTTGAGCCCATACAGGAAGATGATTGGGGAACATGGTTTGATTGAGGGGAAGGTCGAGGTATCTGCCCTGAGGGACCAGGAGAGGGACTGGAGGCCACATGTTGAAATAGCTATCCATTGGTACCCAGTGAACACACATGTCCTGGCTCTGGTGGACACAGGAGCTGAATGTTCACTGATTCATGGTAACCATGAATGGTTCCCTGGGACCCCCACTATCATAGATGGATATGGGGTAAGACTATCAGAATGAAACAAGCCCAAATCACTTTGGGAATAGGGCATCTACCCCCAAAAGAGTATACTGTGTATAACTCACCCATCCCTGAGTATGTTTTGGGGATTGATATCCTTCAGGGTCTATGGTTGCATACCACTGCAGGTGAGTTCAGACTGAGAGTAAATGTGGTGAAGGCAGTTCTGATGGGACATGCTAGGCACCCACTCATAGCTTTGCCTGTGCCACAGCAGGTGACAAATACCAAACAATACAAACTGCCAGGAGAGCATAAAGAGATTGGAGAAACTCTCCAGGAGCTGGAAAAAGTGGGTATTATAAAGTCCACCCATAGTCCTTTTAATTCCCCAGTGTGGCCAGTAAAAAAGCCGGGTGGCTCATGGCATATGGCTGTGGATTACAGAGAACTGAATAAAGTCATACCCCTTATACATGCTGCTGTCCCCTCTATTGCAGGCTTCATGGATACCTGGAGCCATGAACTAGGAACATACCATTATGTGGTAGATCTTGCTAATGCCTTCTTTTCCATTGACATTGATCAGGAAAGTCAGGAACAGTTTGCTTTCACATGGGAAGGACAGAAATGGACTTTGACCATCCTTCCACAATGATACATCCACAGCCCCACCATCTGTCATGGACTTGTAGCCCAGGACTTGGCTACATGGGAGAAACTGCCAACGGTACAGCTGTACTATTAATTATATTGATGATGTCATGCTCATGTCTGATTCTCTTTCATATCTAGAAGGTGCAACACCTAGACTGCTACAACAACTACAGGAGAAAAGATGGGATGTGAACAGTACCAAGGTTCAGAGACCTGTTTTGTATGTCAAATTCTTGGGGGTCGTCTAGTTGGGTAATATCAAAGTTATTCCAGAAGCAGTTATAGATAAAGTCCAGGCCTTTCCTATAGTTACAACTGTAGCATTGCTACAGGAGTTTATGGGTCGTCTAGGCTACTGGAGAGTGTTTATCCCATACTTGGCACAAATTCTGAAGCCCTTATACTGGTTGGTTTAAAAGGGTGTCAGGTGGGATTGGTATGAGACATGTGCATCTGCCTTTATTACAGCAAAACGGGCAGTCAAGGCCGTGTAGGACTTGAGTGTGATAGGCCCATCAAGGCCCTGTGAGCTGGACGTTCATATGACTGAAGATGGTTATGACTGGGGTCTCTGGCAGCAGCTTGATTGAACTCGCCAACGCATTGGATTCTGGTCACAACTTTGGAAAGGGGCAGAGGTATGATATGCTTTGATAGAAAAACAACTGGCTGCCGTGTATCATGCCTTGCTGGCTACAGAACCCGTCACTGGAATGGCCCCAATATAGGTAATAACCACCTATCCCATCTTGGGGTGGGTATGAGACTGGACCCAAAAGCCAAGGAGTGATGTGGCACAAACACCCACACTAGCCAAGTGAGTTGCTTACCTACAGCAGCATAGTGCCCTCTCTAGTAGCCACTTGAGTGAAGAGCTCCAATGCTTATTGGGGCTAGTGACATACACTAGTGAAAAGCAGGAAGAACTTGCTTTTGAACCATTAGTGGCTGAGAGTCCCTATCGGGAGGGAAGAGCCACTATACCCAAAGATGCATGGTACACAGATGGCTCCAGCCATGGGAAGCCCTCAAAATGGAGGGCCATAGCTTTCTGTCCTAAGACTGAGACAATATGGAGGATGGTGAGAGAAAGAGCAGCCAGTGGGCAGAGTTGTGGGCTGTGTGACTTGTGATCAGCCAGGAGGGCTCCCATATAGTTGTCTGCACTGACACCTGGGCTGTCTATCAGATCCTGATCCTGTGGCTACCAACCTGGTACAATGCCAATTGGCTGGTTGGTTACCGATCGCTTTGGGGGCAAGAATTGTGGGAAGACTTTTGGGCCTGTGGTCAGACTAAATTAATTGCAGTATACCATGTGACAGGTCATTTGCCACTGTAATATCCAGGAAATGATGAAACAGATAAATTGGCCCAGACATGTTGGTTAGAAGGAAAGCCTGCTTTCATGTAGCCCAATGGTTACATCAGCATTTGTTGCATGCAGGGCAAAAGACAATGTGGGTGGTAGCCCGTCAGTGCAGCTTGCCTTTGACCTTCAAAGAAGTTAGTAGAGCCCAGCAGGAGTGTGTCGTGTGTTCCAAAAGGGACTTACACTGAGTTCCACAGCAACATGGGACAAAGCTAAGGAGCTTATACCCCTCATCAGGTGGCAGATAGACCATACTGGGCCTCTACCTGTGTCAGAAGGCTATCAGTATGCTAAGACTTGTGTGGACACAGCTACTGGACTTCTGGTTACTTTTCCTACCTGTTGTGCAGACCAGAAGACCACCAAAAGAGGCCTGGAGGGTGTCTTTGCTACCTGTAGCCGACCAGAGGTAATTGAGAGTAATCAGGGCACCCATTTTACTGGACATACACTGGAGGAATGGGTGCGACAGCTGAGAATCAAATGGAAACTTCATGTGCCATGCAATCCTACCGCAACAGGCATGATAGAGATGCACAATGGCTTGTTAACATCCGGACTAAAATCAGCAATAGTCTGTGGGGATGGTCAGTCTGCTTATGGACTGTGCTACTGTGTTTGAATGAGAGATCCCAAAAGGGAGCCCTGATCCCTGTAGACGTGTTAACACATATGGCTACCTCCATTATATAACTGCAAGTACAAAGCAAGGAAGAATCACTGAAGCCAAGGTTCGTTTGGCCACCAGAATAGTATCTTGCTGCCAGAAAAAACTACACTGAACCCCAGAGATTTCATTGAGTGGACGTGATCTTGGACTTTTCAACACATGGACCAATGATGGCTGGCTCTCCTGGCACCTTGGTGACAAGGCCTGGAAGCTGGCCTCCTGCGTATTCCTGGAATAACCATAGACTGGACACCAAAGGTCACAGTAGTATCTTGTTGTATCTTAATTTTTTTTAATTAAAATTAAAATTTTTTTATTTTGCTATTATTAATACACAATTACATGAGCAATATAATGCTTACTAGACTCCCCATATTATCAAGTCCCCACCACATACACCATTGCAGTAATTGTCCATCAGCATAGTAGGATGTTATAGAATCACTACTTGTCTTCTCTGTGTTATGCTGCCTGCCCCTTATCCCCCCACCCCACCCTCTCCCCTGCTACATTATGTGTGCTAATTGTAATAGCCCTTTTCCAGCCTTATCCCTCCCTTCCCACCCATCTTCCCCAGTCCCTTTCCCTTTGGTAACTGTTAGTGCATTATTGGGTTCCATGAGTCTGCTGGTGTTTTGTTCCTTCAGTTTTTTCTTTGTTCTTATACTCCACAGATGAGTGAAATCATTTGATACTTGTCTTTCTCCACCTGGCTTATTTCACTGAGCATAATACCCTCTACCTCCATCCATGTTGTTGCAAATGGAAGGATTTGTTTTCTTCTTATGGCCTAATAATATTCCATTGTGTATATATACCACATCTTTTTTATCCATTCATCTACTGATGGACACCTAGGTTGCTTCCATTTCTTGGCTATTGTAAATAGTGCTGCAATAAACATAGGGGTGCATATGTCTTTTTCAAACTGGGCTGTGGCAATCTTAGGGTAAATTCCTAGGAGTGGAATTCCTGGGTCAAATGGTATTTCTATTTTGAGTTTTTGAGAAACCTCCATACTGCTTGCCACAATGGTTGTACTAATTTGCATTCCCACCAGCAGTGTAGGAGGGTTCCCCTTTCTCCACATCCTCGCCAACATTTGTTGTTGTCTGTCTTTTGGATGGTGGCCATCCTGACTTGTGAGGTAATATCTCATTGTGGTTTTAATTTGCATTTCTCTGATAACTAGTTATGTGGAGCATCTTTTCAGGTGCTTGTTGGATCTCTGAATTTCTTCTTTGGAGAAGTGTCTGTTCAGCTCCTCTGCCCATTTATTAATTGGCTTATTTGGTTTTTGTTTGTTGAGGTGTGTGAGCTCTTTAAATAATTTGGATGTGAACCCCTTATCGGATATGTCATTTATGAATATATTCTCCCATACTGTAGGATGTCTTTTGGTTCTACTGATGGTTTCCTTTGCTGTACAGAAGGTTTTTAGTTTGATATAGTCCAGTTTGTTCATTTTGCTTTTGTTTCCCTTGCCCGTGGAGATATGTTCATGAAGAAGTTGCTCATGTTTATGTCCAAGAGATTTTTGCCTATATTTTTTTCTAAGAGTTTTATGGTTTCATGACTTACATTCAGGTCTTTGATTCATTTTGAGTTTACTTTTGTGTATGCGGTTAGACAATGATCCAGTTTCATTCTCTTACATGTTGCTGTCCAGTTTTGCCAACACCAGCTGTTGAAGAGGCTGTCATTCCCCATTGTATGTCCATGGCTCCTTTATCATATATTAATTGACCATATATGGTGGGGTTTATATCAGGGCTCTCTAGTATGTTCCATTGGTCTATGGGTCTGTTCTTGTGCCAGTCCCAAATTGTCTTGATTACTGTAGATTTGTAGTAGAGCTTTAAGTCAGGGAGCATAATTCCCCCTGCTTTATTCTTCCTTCTCAGGACTGCTTTGGCTATTCGGGGTCTTTTGTGGTTCCATATGAATTTTAGAACTATTTGCTCTAGTTCACTGAAGAATGCTCTAGGTATTTTGATAGGGATTGTATTGAATCTGTATATTGCTATAGGCAGGATGGCAATTTTGACAATATTTATTCTTCCTAGCCAAGAACATGGGATGAATTTTCATTGTTAGTGTCCTCTTTAATTTCTCTTAAGAGTGTCTTGTAGTTTTCAGGGTATAGGTCTTTCACTTCATTGGTTGTATTTATTCCTAGGTAATTTTTTCGTTTGGATATGATTGTGAATGGAATTGTTTTCCTAATTTTTCTTTCTGCTAGTTGATCGTTAGTGTATAGGAATGCAACAGATTTCTGTGTATTAATTTTGTATCCTGCAACTTTGCTGAATTCAGATATTAGATGTAATAGTTTTGGAGTACATTCTTTAGGTTTTTTTATGTACAATATCATGTCATCTGCAAACAAGGATAGTTTTAGTTCTTCCTTACCAGTCTGGATGCCTTTTATTTCTTTGTGTTTTCTGATTGCCATGGCTAGGATCTTCAGAACTATGTTGAGTAAAAGTGGGGAGAGTGGGCATTCTTGTCTTTTTCCCCATCTTAAAGGAAAAGCTTTCAGCTTCTCGCTGTTAAGTATAATGTGAGCTGTGGGTTTGTCATACATGGCCTTTATGATGTTGAGGTACTTACCCTCTATACCCATTTTGTTGAAAGTTTTTATTATGAATAGATGTTGAATTTTGTCAAATGCTTTTTCAGCATCTATGGAGATGATCATGTGGTTTTTGTTCTTCTTTTTGTTGATCTGGTGGATGATGTTGATGGATATTCGAATGCTGTACCATCCTTGCATCCCTGGGATGAATCACACTTGATTATGATGGATGATCTTTTTGATGTATTTTTGAATTCGGTTTGCTAATATTTTGTTGACTACTTTTGCATCTATGTTCATCAGGGATATGGTCTGTAATTTTCTTTTTTTGTGGTGTCTTTCCCTCGTTTTGGTAAGAGTGATATTGGCCTCATAGAATGAGTTTCAGAGTATTCTCTCCTCTTCTACTTTGTGGAAACCTTTATGAGTATGAGTATTAGGTCTTTACTAAATGTTTGATAAATTTCAGCAGTGAATCCATCTGGTCCAGAGTTTTCTTATTAGGTAGTTTTTTGATTGCCAATTCAATTTCCTTCCTCCTAATTGGTCTATTCATATTTTTTGTTTCTTCCTGGGTCAGCCTCGGAAGGTTGTATTTTTCTAGAAAGTTGTCCATTTCTTCTAGGTTATCCAGTTTGTTAGCATATAATTTTTCATAGTATTCTCTAATAATTCTTTGTATTTCTGTGGTGTCCGTAGTGATTTTTCCTTTCTCATTTCTGATTCTGTTTCTGTGTGTAAACTCTCTATTTTTCTTGATAAGTCTGGTTAGGGGTTTATCTATTTTGTTTATTTTCTCAAAGAACCAGCTCCTATTTCATTGATTCTTTCTATTGTTTTATTCTTCTCAATCTTATTTATTTCTTCTTTAATCCTTATTATGTCCCTCCTTCTACTGACTTTGGGCCTCATTTGTTCTTCCTTTTCTAGTTTCATTAATTGTGAGTTTAGACTGTTCTTTTGGGATTGTTCTTCTTTCCTGAGGTAGGCCTGTATTGTAATATATTTCCCTCTTAGCATGGCCTTCACTGCATCCCACAGATTTTTTGGTGTTGAATTATTGTGTCGTTTGTCTCCATATATTGCTTGATCTCTGTTTGTATTTGGTCATTGATTCATTGATTTTTTAGGAGCATGTTATTAAGCCTCCATGTGTTTGTGGGCTTTTTCATTTTCTTTGTGTAATTTATTTTTAGTTTTATACCTTTGTGATCTGAGAAGCTCGTTGGTACAAATTCAATCTTTTTGCATTTACTGAGGTTCTTTTTGTGGCCTAATATATGATCTATTCTTGAAAATTTTTCCATGTTTACTTGAGAAGAATGTATATCCTGTTGCTTTTGGATGGAGTGTTCTGTAGATGTCCGTTAGGTCCATCTGTTCTAATGTGTTGTTCAGTGCCTCTGTCTCTTTACTTATTTTCTGTCTGGTTGATCAGTCCTTTGGAGTGAGTGGTGTGTTGAAGTCTCCTAAAGTGAATGCATGGCATTCTATTTCCCACTTTGATTCTGTTAGTATTTGTTTCACATATGTAGGTTATCCTGTGTTGGGTGCATAGATATTTATAATAGTTATATCCTCTTGTTGGACTGATGCCTTTATCATTAGGTAATGTCCTTCTTTGTGTCTTGTTACTTTGTTTTTAAGTCCATTTTGTCTGAAAGAAGTACTGCAACTCCTGCTTTTTTCTCACTATTAGTTGCATTAAATATCTTTTTCCATCATTTTACATTCAGTCTGCGTATGTCTTTGGGTTTGAAGTGAGTATCTTTTGGGCAGCATATAGATGGGTCTTATTTTTTTATCCATTTAGTGACTCTGTGTCTTTTGATTGGTGCATTCAGACCATTTACTTTTAGGATGATTATTGATAGGTATGTACTTACTGCCATTGCAGGCTTTAGATTCGTGGTTACCAAAGGTTCAAGGGCAATTCCCTTACTTTCTAACAGTCTAATTTAACTTACTTTATATAGTATTACAAACACAACCTAAAGGTTCTTTTTTTCCCCTCCTTTTTCTTCCTCCTCCATTCTTTGTATGTTATAAATCATATTCTGTACTCTTTGTCTTCCCTTGAGTGACATCTATTTAGCCTTAGGAATACTTCCATCTTTAGGAGTCCCTCCAAAATGCACTGTACAGGTGGTTTGTGGGAGGTAAATTCTCTCAGCTTTTGCTTATCTGAAAATTGTTTAATCCCTCCTTCAAATTTAAATGATAAACTTGCCTGGTAAAGTATTCTTGGTTCAAGGCCCTTATGCTTCATTGCATTAAATATATCATGCCACTCCCTTCTGGCCTGTAAGGTTTCTGTTGAGAAGTCTGATGACAGCCTTATGGGTTTTCCTTTGTATGTGATGTTTTTTTCTCTCTCTAGCTGCTTTTAATACTCTGTCCTTATCTTTGATCTTTGCCATTTTAATTTTTATGTGTCTTGGTGTTGTCTTCCTTGGGTCCCTTGTGTTGGGAGATCTGTGTGTCGGGAGCCAGACAATCAGGCTGAGCAGCGGCGGCTGTCGCCACCATCACAGAGCTTTCGCAGGGACTCCATTTTGTTGCTGATTTACTGCTGACGCACTTCTCATTCTTCATACTCAAGTGCGCATGCACCCACATGGACTCCATTTTGTGCTTGGACACCATCTTGTTGCCTGCTGCCTGGACTGCTCTTTGAGCGCATGCTCATAGACTGCTCTTCCATAGGACTTTGGTATAAGGCTTCATTTGCATGCTAAACTGCCAATCAGGATTAGCCACAACCCCTTCCCACTTGAGCTATGCTATATAAGCTGTGTGTTTCCGCAAATAAACGAGACTTGATCAGGGAACTGTCTTGTCTCCATCCCTCGCGTCTTGTGTCCCTGTTCTCCTCCCCCTCTCTTCGGGTTCCTACGTTGTCTCTCCTGCAGGTCAGGAATAAGTGGCGCCCAACGTGGGGCTTGAAGAACGAGGGGACTCCGAGAGAGAAATCAAAGGAAATCCGTGCGGTACCGAAGAAGTTGAAACTCCTGGGTCGGCCAAAACTCAGCCACCGGACCTGAGCGGGGAGGCCCAGCGCTCGAAAGGATCGGTGAGTCAGATATTTATAAAACATGGGGCACACAAAGTCTTCTCAAAAGGAGAATTTTATAGCAGGATTGAAACAAGCCCTTCAGACGCGGGGAGTGAGAGTAAAACGTAAGAATTTAGAAACTTTTCTTGCCTTTTTGGATAAATTCTGTCCTTGGTTACCTCAAGAAGGGACCATAGATGCACAAATTTGGAAGCGAGTTGGAGACTCCATGAATGATTTTTATTGGACCTTTGGTCCGCAGAAGGTGCCTATTGTAGCATTTTCCTACTGGAATCTTATTAATGAAATGTTAGAACGTAAAGGTGATTTCAAAGATGTAGTTGCGGTTGTAGAGCAAGGTGAAGCTATTTTACAGGACATAAAGTCAGATCAAGAACAGGGAAAGAAGAACACAGCAGAAGCTCCTGAGCCCACCGGAGAGCTCATTTCACTCTCTAGCGAGAGTTCCAGTTCAGATGAGGAAGTCGAGGAATCGCCATTAAGTAGGGCGTGGTCCAAGAGTCAGAACCCTACTGTAGCTCAAAAGGAGGAAGTAAGATCAAAAAAGAAAAGCACTGCGAAACTTCCGCGTCCGCCCTCATACGGCACGTTACTCTCGGAGGCGCGGAAAGTTGAGAGGGAGGGGCTGATATCTTCTGCTCCGCCCTTCTCTACCACACCCTGTGCACTTCCTGTTTTAGACCCACAAGAGGAAGTGCGCAGAAAAATTGAATTCTTAAAAGCACAAATCAAACTAGAGAAAGAACATCAAGCCTTAATAAAAGAATTAGAGGAATTAAAAATTGGAAAGACAGATGAGCCCAAGCCAGCTCTAAGCCAAACCACTCCACCATTTACTAACCAGACCCCCTCGATGGGAGCTCTTTCGCAGCCACCTACTATCAAGCGGACAGTATTAGCCGATCTGTCCTCTGTAGATCCCTCTGGTTCCATTGAACAATTTCCAGTTTTTGAGACAGGTCCTCAAGATGCCAGGAATAGAGAGCTTCATAATTTAGATTTTAAAATTATAAAAGAATTGAAGTTGGCAGTAGCCCAATATGGAGCGACTGCCCCCTATACTCAAGCTGTCTTAGAGGCAATTTCAGATGCATGGATCACGCCGGCTGAGTGGCAAACAATAGCTCGAGCCACTCTCTCAGGGTGAGATTACTTGCTCTGGAAATCAGAATATGTTGAGGCATGTAAAGACACCGCCCGGCGCAACTCGCAGGCCGGTAATGGAGGTACATTGGAAATGCTCCTCGGGGAGCCTCCCTTTGAAGGCGCAGGCAATCAAATGCAGTTTAATCCATTCCTTTATGCTCAAGTTAGCACAGCCGCCTTAAAAGCTTGGAGGAGACTTCCTTCCAAAGGTGATCTAAGTTCCAGCTTATCCAACATAAGACAGGGACCTGATGAGCCCTTTGCAGATTTTGTTCATCGACTCATGACCGCTGCAGGGCGCATCTTTGGTACTCCAGAAGCAGGTGTAGAGTTTGTCAAACAGCTAGCCTTTGAGAATGCCAACTCTGCCTGTCAAGCAGCCATCAGGCCTTATAGAAAGAAAGCAGATTTAACAGGCTATATTCGCCTATGCTCAGACATAGGTGTGGGGTACAACCAAGGCCTAGCCATGGCTGCCGCCCTTCAAGGAACTACCGTCTCACAGCTGCTGTCTAAACGTACCGTTTGCTATCGCTGTGGGAGAGAAGGGCATTTTGCAAAAAATTGCAAAGGGCCACCCTCAACTTCGGGGGCAGAGTCTCCCAGAAGATTGCCCGGGTTGTGTCCTCGCTGTAAGAGAGGCAAGCATTGGGCCAAGGATTGTAGATCCCTCACAGATGTTCAAGGGAGACCCCTTTCCCAGCAGGGAAACGGGTGGAGGGGCCAGCCTCAGGCCCCGAAACAAGTATATGGGGCAGTGCAATTTGTTCCTCAGTCAGCCAACAACCCATTCCTCCCTCCCTCAGAGAGGCCAAACAATCAATTTCCCGACTCTGCAGAGCAACAGCAGATAGCGCAGGACTGGACCTCTGTTCCGCCGCCCACACAGTACTAACCCCTCAAATGGGAGCCTAAGCCCTGCCCACAGGAGTTTACGGGCCCCTTCCGCCTAATACTTTCGGGCTACTACTTGGCAGGAGTGGAGTTACCATGTCAAGCCTGCAAGTTTTCCCTGGAGTCATAGACAATGACTACACAGGAGAAATAAAAATCATGGCATCTTCTCCAAAAGTGATCTCTACTGTAAACCAGGGTCAACACATTGCTCAATTATTGTTACTCCCCATGCTTACAACCAACCATAAAGCCCATAGAGCAATGCGTGGGTCAGGAGGCTTTGGCTCCTCAGATGCTTATTGGGTACAACATTTAATACACAACAAGCCCATGTTAACCCTATGGCTTGACGGAAAACAATTCGAAGGCCTAGTAGATACAGGAGCTGATGTTACTATACTTCAAAAAGCTCTATGGCCTTCTAGCTGGCCACTCACTCCTACCATAACCAATTTAACAGGGATAGGGCAAACTCAAAATCCTGAAAGAAGCGCCAAATTGCTTACTTGGAGAGATAAAGAGGGAAATCAAGGTACCATTCAACCTTTTGTGCTACCAGGACTTCCCATTAACCTCTGGGGAAGGGACTTGTTAATGCAAATGAAAGTGCTTATGTGCAGCCCAAACGAAATCATTACAGCTCAGATGTTAAAACAAGGTTTTACACCAGGCAAGGGTTCAAGAAGGTTAGAAGATGGGATAACATCACCCATTTCACCTTCGCCCAATAAGTCCAGAGCCGGTTTAGGCGCATATCAACAAAATTTACCCTAGTGGTCACTGTTCCTCCTGCACCCCATGCTGACCCTATCCAATGGAAAAGTGAAGACCCAGTCTGGGTAGATCAGTGGCCATTACTTGGTGAGAAATTACAGGCAGCCAAGCAGTTAGTGCAGGAACAGTTAGCTGCAGGACACATAGAAGATAGTCTATCTCCCTGGAATACTCCTATCTTTGTAATAAAGAAAAAATCAGGAAAGTGGAGACTTTTGCAAGATTTAAGAGCTGTCAATAGATCTATGGTTGTTATGGGGTCCTTACAGCCTGGGCTTCCTTCACCCAGCGCCATACCTTTTAATTGGCCAAAAATTATCATTGATTTAAAGGACTGCTTCTTTACCATCCCCTTACATCCAAAAGATAAAGAACGTTTTGCATTCAGCGTTCCTTCTACAAATTTCAGGGAACCTATGCACAGATATCAGTGGAAAGTGCTCCCACAAGGGATGGCTAACAGCCCCACCTTGTGTCAAAAATTTGTATCAGCAGCTTTATTGCCAACTCGCTCAAAATGGCCGCGTGCTTACATCATCCATTACATGGATGACAATTTGTTAGCCCTGTCAGATCCTGCACAATTACTCCTCCTTTATGATGCCTTAAAAAAGGATCTTACAGCACATGGCCTACACATAGCCCCAGAAAAAGTACAACTCCAAGATCCATATACTTATCTAGGATTCCAACTATTTAAAAATCAAGTTACAACTCAGAAAGCTCACATAAGAGTAGATCAGCTAAAAACCTTAAATGATTTTCAAAAATTGTTAGGAGATATTAATTGGCTGCGACCATACTTAAAACTCACCACTGGAGAGCTCAAGCCCCTTTTTGATATATTACAAGGAGATAGCAATCCAACCTCCTCTAGAGTGTTAACTCCCTCAGGACGCGAAGCTCTTGCCTTAGTTGAGATCACTATTAAGCAACAATTTATATCCACCATAGATTATACTAAACCCTTACAATATATACTTTTCCCTACTTCTCATACACCTACTGCAGTCTTCTGGCAGACTGCTCCTATATTATGGGCAGACTGCTCCTATATTATGGGTACATCTAACCTCTTCCCCTGCAAAAACCATACAGCCATATTATGCTGCTACTTCACAGCTTGTTTGGCTAGGCAGAAAGCAAAGCAGACTTTACTTTGGCAAAGATTTTGAGATGTGCATCGTACCTTATACTGCAGCCCAAGTAGACTGGCTGTTTCAAACCACTGAAGAGTGGCCCATAGCCTTTGCAGCTTATGCAGGAACCATAGACAATCATTTTCCCCAAGATAAACTCATTCATTTCTTACGTGTTCACGAGTTTACTTTTCCACAAACTACATCTCTACAACCTATATCTGATGCCTTAAACATATTCACTGACGGTTCTTCCTCTGGAACCGCCGCTTTTCACTGTAAAGATACCACACATAGTTTTCCCACTCCACATAGATCAGCTCAGCTTGTAGAACTCAGTGCCGTTCTAGCTGTTTTTACTTCCTATAAGTCCACACCTTTGAATGTATTTACTGATAGTGCTTATATAGCTCAAAGTATACCTTTATTAGAAACCACAGCATTCATTAAGCCTTCTTCTACTGCCCATACATTATTTCTACAGATACAAACCCTTATTAGGCAAAGACCCTGTAAGTTCTATATAGGACATGTCAGAGCACATTCTAATCTCCCAGGGCCCTTAGCCCTTGGTAATGCAACAGCGGATGCAGCTACGCAATTGATATGCTTTCACAGTGACTCAAGAATTGCTACAGCCCAAAAGGCTCATGCCCTACATCATCATAACGCTCAAACACTATGCTTATCATATAAGATAACTAGAGAGCAATCTCGCCAAATTGTTAAGCAATGTCCTTCTTGCCTTATTTCTCTCCCTACACCCCACTATGGAGTGAACCCAAAAGGACTTATACCTAATGCACTATGGCAAATGGATGTTACACATTATACTGAATTTGGTACTTTAAAACACATCCATGTTTGCATAGACACCTACAGTGGTTTTATTTGAGCTTCCCTTCAGACAGGTGAGGCCACCAAACATGTAATTGCACATTTGTTACATTCATTTACAATTTTAGGTATACCATCAAAAATAAAAACAGATAACGGCCCTGGATATACTAGCTCCTCTTTTGCTAATTTCTGTAAACATTTCTCCATTACTCACACAACAGGTATCCCATATAATCCCCAGGGACAAGGTATAATAGAGCGAGCCCATCTTACCTTAAAACTTTATCTACAAAGAATAAAAAAGGGGGAGTATTACCCTATAAAGGGCTCGCCCAGAAACCTTCTGAATCACACTCTTTTCATTTTGAATTTTTTGCTTTTGGATGCCCAAGGGCGATCTGCAGCAGACCGTTTGTGGCACCCCAAGAGCCAACAAGACTATGCAAAAGTTATGTGGAGAGATCCAATGACCAATCAATGGTCTGGACCTGATCCTGTCCTCATATGGGGGCGAGGCTCAGTATGTGTCTTTGACACAAAAAATGAGGCAGCCAGATGGCTACCAGAAAGACTCGTAAAACAAACAGATGCTCATAACTCTTAAAGTTATATCTTTTCCTCATAGTTAATTATATGCTTTGATGACTTAGACATGCCTAAGAATCCTCTGTTGAGAGTAGCATGTTTAAATTAGCCCCCCATTTTTATTTCTTTATAGAGAACCATGCTTCCCTCACTGTTCCTGTTGCAGCTGACCACTAGCCTTTTGCACTTAATATCTGTTCATGGAGAACCCAGGTGGGCTCTGCTGCGCAACCCCCCGATTCTACAATCGGTAGGGATCAGCTCCCCTATCTTTCCTACATTTTTCTCCACCAACCGATCTTCAGGACTTCCCTCTATACCCTATAATGATGAAAAAGCTGATATAAATCTCACCTTTCCACTAAGCGGGGCATTATGCTTCCACATTGTTGGTGGTACCAATATTTCGCGTTCCCCATGCGTCATGCTTAGAAATGCGAGCCTTGGTCTCTTTTCCTTCCCTCCCCCAGAACGAACAAAAGAAAAGAGCAACTTAGAAGCAGTAGAAGGAACAGTGCTCGGCATTTCAGAACTTTTATACCCCTCTGATTGGCCAAATAAAAACCTTTCTCAAATCTCCTGTCAAGTAGGCCCTTGTCACCGCTGTTGGGGAAAGTGGTCCTATGCGAAAAATACCAATTTATCATGGCCCATTCCTTGGCACGATTGTTATTATTTCTACTATAGCTTTCCTCTTTCCTCTAAACTGTGTGTTGAAGGACCTATACCCTCTATATTCAAAAATTCTTCTTATAAATCTTCTCCGTGGCACAGACAACATCCATATTTTCCTATAGATTCCATTTTCAATGGTGTGTACCTCTGTGGTTCAAATGCTTGTATCAACATGTCTCCTCTCCTTCTTTTAAATGGAACATATGAAAATGGAACTTGTAGTTTTAATATTTCTGAATATTTGTATTCTATCAAGGCTAAAAATGTTACAGATTTAAATTATCCTGTGTGTGTTAAGCCCCCATTTTTCTTTGTGCTTGTTAATAATTATGATTATGATGATAATGCAACTGATTATGATGATGAAACTGTTTATGACAATGATGTAACTGCAACTATCAACTGTACTAGCCTTAACTGCTCTTTAGCTGCTTGTTGGAATGCCTCAGAGCACAATCTGGCTCTGATAGTAAGAGTACCTCCCTATCTGCCATATCCAGTAGAAATCAAAGGAGATTATCCTGTAATTTTGCATAGAGATAAGAGAGATTTTTGGAATAACAGCTGCTATCATCACTGCCATAGCGGCGGCTGTTGCAGCTGCTGCAGTAGCTGGTGTAGCCCTCTCCCAATCAGCTGCTGTGGCTACCACAGTTGACACATTATCAGGGCGAGTGTCATCTGCCCTGAGCACTCAACATGCCATTGACAACCACCTAGCCACAGGCATATTGACCCTGAATCAACAAGTAGCACTCCTGCAAGAGCAGGTTGATATTCTTTATCAAATGCAATCCATCACCTGTGCTCCTTCTTTCCACCATATTTGTGTCACCTCTGCCAAAGTTCAAAATCTTTCAGAATCACTCAAAGCTTTAAACCAATGGGTTGCTGGCCCTTGGAATCTCACTTTTCTAAACCTAACCTCTCAACTTGCATATGAAATTCTAGCCATTAACCAGACTAGGGTACCTCCTATAACTGGAGCCCAATTTCTACAGACACTTGGTAATTTTATAAAAGCTTGGAGTGGTACTGTAGCTTTAGGGACACTTTTTATTGTTGCTATTTGCATTGGAACTTTTGCTCTCTGTAAACTAAGAGGTACCCAAAGAAGGCATGGCCTCGCTACCTACCACCTGCTGAAGGACAAAGAGTCTGAGCGACCATCACATCACGTTCTTCTGAGTATGCTGACGAAGTAGCCATTCATCAATAAGAACTGAATTTACTATTCCTCCCCCATATAGCGGCTGGATAGTCAAAGACGGGTAAGACAAGCAAAAAGAGGATACCAACCTAAGACAGGACACTGGTCTAGCTACCTGTGCTCCCATGATGGGTAAGGATTCTCTTGTTGTGAGTCAACCTAAGACAGGCACAGTCTGCTACCATGACAGGGGGCTCTGTCATTAAAGAATAAAAAAGGGGGAGATGTCGGGAGCCAGACAATCAGGCTGAGCAGCAGCGGCTGTCGCCACCATCACAGAGCTTTCGCGGGGACTCCATTTTGTTGCTGATTTACTGCTGACGCACTTCCCGTTCTTCATACTCAAGTGCGCATGCACCCACATGGACTCCATTTTGTGCTTGGACAACTTCTTGTTGCCTGCTGCCTGGACTGCTCTTTGAGCGCATGCTCATAGACTGCTCTTCCATAGGACTTTGGTATAAGGCTTCATTTGCATGCTAAACTGCCAATCAGGATTAGCCACGACCCCTTCCCACTTGAGCTATGCTATATAAGCTGTGTGTTTCCGCAAATAAATGAGACTTGATCAGGCAACTGTCTTGTCTCCATTCCTCGCGTCTTGTGTCCCTATTCTCCTCCCCCTCTCTTCGGGTTCCTACGTTGTCTCTCCTGCAGGTCAGGAACATCTGTGGGCTTCCATGGACTGCGAGACTATTTCCTTCCCCATCGTGGGAAAGTTTTCAGCAATTATTTCTTCAGAGACACTTTCTATCCCTTTTCCTCTCTCTTCTTCCTCTCGTACTACTATAATGCGAATATTGTTTCGTTTGGATTGGTCACACAGTTCTTTTAATATTCTTTCATTATTAGAGATCCTTTTATCTCTCTCTGCCTCAGCTTCTTTGTATTCCTGATCTCTGCTTTGTATTTCATTGACAGTGTCTTGTACCTCATCCCATCTGCTGTTAAGTCCGTCGATGGCTTGTCTCATTTCTGCATAATCTTTCCTCCTTTCCTCCCTCAGCTCTTGCACATTGTTCTGTAGATCCGTCAGCGTGACTATGACTTTTATTCTGAATTCTTTTTCAGATAGACTGTGCATGTCCATTCCTTCAGGTTCTCTCTCAGGGGTTGTCTGGGTTTGGAGCTTTGTCTGTACCATATTCCTCTGTCTTCTCATGGCTATAGAATTGGTTGTTGGTAGTTGTCAGGTATGTCAGCTGGGCTGTTTATGACTTTAAAAAGGAAAGAGAAGAAAAGAGAAAAAAATTAAAATAAATAAATAAATAAATAAATACTAATAATAATAAAAAGAGAGAGAGAGAAAGAAAGTAAAGAAAGTAAAGAAAAGGGAAAAGAAAAAGCAGCAACACCTAAAAAAAAAAAAAGCCCACCGGGAGTGGTTTCTGTGTGAATGCTGTAGGTAGTGCTGTTGCTCCACTGTTCCAGAGCCATGGCTGTGGCGCTCTGCAAGGCCCTTTAAAGCTGTGGCCGGGGTGAGAATGAATGTGAGGCTGTTGAGCTCTGTGGGAGTCCTAAATATGGTACCCTTTCCCAGTTGCCCGCTAAGGGGTCCAAAGCTCCCCAGGACACCCAGCCTGCTGGGCTGAGTGTGCCACGGCTATGCGGTCCTCTGCTGGACTCCTGTCTCTTTAAGACCGCTGAAAAAAAAAAGCACGCTCTTTTCTCCTTTTTTTTTTCTTCTCTTTTCTCCTTCCTTGAGCCAGCCACAAGCAAGCAGGCACATTCCCGCTGAGACCCTGCGCCCTCTGTCTCTCCAATCTCCCTACCCCGCGTTCTGTGTGTCTGTGTTCCTGGGGCAGTTCACCAGGGCTGGTTATCTCCCAGGCCTGCACTTCCACTCCCTCCTGGCTCTGAATCCTCTCCTCCCGCTAGTGCGCTGGGTTGGGGGAGTGCTCAGGTCCTGCCGGGTAGTGGTTACATTTCTTACCCACCTCGCCAGCTGCCAAGTCCTCTCAGGTGTGGCTGCATGATGTGCGCTTTCTTGTGTGCTCTGGTCTCTCTTTTAGGAATAGTTGTATTTGCTGTGTTTTCGTGGATAAATATAATGTTGGGAGGAAAATTCTGCCACTCCGTTCACGCCGCCATTTTCCCAGAACTCCTGATAATTTTCATTTTGAACTCTCTTTCAGGAAGATTGGTGAGTTCAGTTTCATTTGGCCCTCTTTCTGGGGTTTGTGAGATTTTGGTCTGAATCATGCTCTTTTGTCATTTCATATTTCCCTGTGGTGCCCAGTAGTGCACAGAAACTTCAGTCTCTGGAGCTGCTCAGCCCCTAGAGTGAGGTTGGGGGTCATATGGTAGCAGAGCTGATGCCTGGGGGGAGGAAAGATCTGTTTCCTGATTTCCATCTGAAGTGCGTGTCTCCAGTGTCATAGCCATGGGCCAAGCACACCTTGTAAACCTGTGTGCTTTGTGTCTCTAGCTGTTGTAGGCGGGGCCTCTCTCTGGCTGACCTGACACCTGTGCAGTGACTGTGGGTTTGTGAGCATGTGCCTGCAGGACAGTAGGAAGGTTGGAGGGCTGTGTATCGCAGTGGGGGTCCTTGGAGCTGAGTCAGGCAGCCAGGTGGATGGAACACCTGAAGCTCCCCAAAGTTCCCAACCGGCTGGGCAGAGTGCACCCAGATAACCTTGTCCAGCTCTCCCTTCTCCCACACAGCAAGCTCCGTGCAATCCCTGCACCTTCAGCAGCCCTCTAGCTGCTAGGAAGCCTCTCAGATGGCCTGCCTTTCCTCTGACACAGTGTGGCCGGGTGTGGATCCCGTTCTCCACAAATGGCCAGAATGTCAATTTCTCAAACACTCTGCCTGTCTGAGCTCCCCAACGTCCAGAGTGCCACACACTATAGGATTCTGCTCACAAAGCATATCTCCAGGGCTAGGTGTTCAGCAGTCCCCAGCTTCCACCCCCTCCCCCACTCCATTTCTCTTCTTCCCGCCCATGAGCTTGGGTGGGGGAAGGGCCTGGGTCCCTCCAGATTAAGGCTTTCCTACGTCACCCTGTTTCGTGAGGTCTCCTCTGTTCATGAGGTCTGTTTGCAGTTTGGTTCAGCCTTCTTTCTTGTTGCTGTTTTAAGGTTAGTTGTATTAATTAACTATATTTTGTACTGTTTGTGGTTTGGGGAGGAGCTCTCCGTCTCACCTCTCACGCTGCCATCTTCCTCCAGGAACTACACCTTAATTTTTGTTATTATGTCTAACTTGTTGTTATTCTCTGTTGCTATTGTGGAGTCAGGTTACAGTGCTCCAGCTTTCTTCCACATGGACAGTTGCAGATGATTGAAAGCATGTAGATTGTAAGGCAAGAATCCTAGAAGGGTGGGGTATGGGGAAGTTGGGGTTCCTATGGCCAGGATCCTCACTGAACTTAAACCACCTGATGATGTAACTGGCCTGTTGCTAGGCTACCGCTTCCGCACCTTTAGGCAATAAGGTATTCTTGCACTATATATAGAGCTCTGTCCAGAGCTCTGGGTGGAGACAGAGACACTAGTGCTTGACCTACCGCCAGGAGAGCAAGCCGGGTAATAAACTCTTTCACCCCAAAGAACATTTTGCTGTCAATTTCTTTGGTCACATTGAATCCATAGCGAACTTGCCTGGGGCTGAAACCCTTTGGCAAGACTCAGGGGTGGGGGACGAGGAGTGTGCACAGAGACATGAGAGGTTTTTTTGGTTCTTCCCACCCAGGACAGGGAGAGACATGTGTGAGGGGGAGTAGACAACTTTGTGTTGGCAATAAATTGGTTTCCCCACTTTATTTTTCCCTTTGACTGATTTTGGCTTCAAAGGTTTATTTGCCCCAGGTTGGGAACACATTTTCCCCCTGGAGTTACAATCACCAAATCTAATTAGTTCCACGGTCAGTCAGAAGCCTGCTGCCATGGGAGGATAAACTCTTCAGCTTTCCTCTGTCTTTGAGGTAGGTTTTTAGATAAAATGCCCAGCAAAACAAGCTCACAGTTCTGACTAGCTCCTAGAAGTGGTCTGAACCTCTAATGCACAGAAAATACCAGGGCTTCCATACTTTCCTGAACCAGAATTTGCTCCTATAGTGGCAAAGCACAAAATCCCCAAGTAGGCATTGTCACTTAACTCACCAATACACTTCTTTGGGAAGATTCTTGTATAGTTATGAGATTTTCATATGGTTAAACTACTGAATTCTATGATTTATGTGTTTCCTTTTTTGAATCCACAGAAGCATGCAGTTTTTAAGGAATGGTGTGGAGAAAACTGAAATTCCTATGTCAAGGATCCTCACCTGAACCTAAAATACTTGATGATGTAACTGGCCTGCTGCTAGGCTACTGCTTCTACACCCGTAGACAATAAGCTATTATTGACTGAATCACTATAAAGGGCTCTACCCAGTGCTCTGGGTGGAGGTAGAGATGAACGAGGATTACAGATTTGCAGACTGTTGGATGCAGATGTAATTGTAATGCTTGACCTATGCTGGGAGAACAAAGCCAGGTAATAAATCCTTTTATCCTAAGAATGTTTCATTGTCTTTCCTTGATGTCACGGAAATCATAGTGAACTTGCCTGGGGCTGAACCCCATTGACATGATGAATGGGAACAAATAGGACTGTGCAATAGATTCCCTTTCCTAATACTAATGCTTGATTTAGACCTGTAGAGTAAGCACTCAAGAGATTAGGTGCCCTGCCCAATGTAATTCAAAATAAAAACAATATTAAACTCCAAAAATGGAAGTCAAAATTCTGATTTTTTCCCATGATGAATGCTTTAATGCTGTTTTGAAAAAATTAACAAATACCAAGTTATTTCTGCAAAAAATGTTCCTTCTCTCTTTTAAGTCCTACGTGTCTTGCCAATGGGCTTCAGCCCTGGTCAAGTTCACTACAGATTCAGTGAGACCTAAAAATGATAATGCAATGTTCTTGGGGTCAAAGGGTTTATACCCAACTTTATTCCCATGGTGGAAAGTCAATCATTAGAATCCTGTCCACTCAGAGCAAGTCTGCATGCAGCAAGCTATTCTCTGCCTCTGGGCCTCTCTACCCACACAGATATCTCTGTCCTCGGTGCTGCCACCACTCCAGTCTCATCTCTGCTCTCCTGCAGCTGTGCAGCCATGTGGCCATGCAACTGCATCACCCAGGGCACTGGGCAGAGCTCTTTACATATAGTCAATAGTAATGTATTGCCCACGTGTGTGTAGTGAGCTAGCTGACCAGGGCCAGGTGAGAATCCTGGCCATAGGAACCTTCACTTTATCAGAGCTGTGCTTGATGGTTCCCTAAGCATAGGCCCAGGACCTTCAGTCATATCTCCTAGAGGCAGAGCATAAGGGTGCACTCCTGTGCAAGTGATTTTGAGACAGTGCTCTCAGGAGAATCTTTTGGGAAGAGAAGAAAGCAAAGTATAGGTAGACCGAAGCTAAACAAAGATGTGAGTTCACTTGAAACCAGCTTCAGGCTGAACCCACTAGGAGACAAGGAGCCTGAATGGCAGCTCATAGGAGTTCCAGCTTTAAGTGAGGTGGCTGGGATTGTGTACTGCCTATCAGTCAGTGTCAGCCATGGCTGTGGGATGTCCCCAGGCTGGTATAACTTACCAGAAATGTTCAAGCTTATAACATCAGTTGGTGAATGGGAATTCTCCAGATAAAAATACAACTTTGAGTCCTTAGCACCTAACATTGTAAGCGACTAGAGGATGACTCACAGCATCCTTTAGAATGGGGATCAGAGTGGCGAAACAGGAGCTTTCATGACAATCAGTGTGCTTATTAGGAGTCCTGCTGTAGGAAAAACGAAAGCTCCTGTGGCGAGCATCCTCACCTGACCGTGAACTACTTGGTGATGTAACTGGCCTGCTGCTGGGCCAATGCTTCCACACCCACAGGCAATGGGCCATTATTGTTGGTGTAATTATGTAAAGAGCTCCATCCGGTGCTCAACGCAGTGCCTGGAGAAGAAAAGAGAGAGAGGCAGAGAGGCCCAGTGGCAGAGACTGGCTTGCTGCATGCAGACTGCCCCAGAGGCAGATGGCTTCTAAGCTTTGACTTGCCACCATGAAAATAAACATGGGTATAAACCCTTTACCCTCAATAGACTGTTGTCATTTTTCAGTCACACTGATTCCAGAATGAGCTTGCCCAGAGGCAATTCCCCTTAGGTGAGATACCTGCATACTCTACCTCATGGTGAGACCTTCTCTAAAGACTCCTAGACTGAGAGGCCTATACAATTACCTATATAATATGGTTGAAAGGACAACCTCCAACCCAGGGGGCCGGATATTCAACTCCTATTTCTTTGGGCTTGAATATTGCTCTCTTCATACGGTCCTTGTATATAATGGAGATTGAGAGGCAAAATGAGATCCTTAACTCCCAAATGAAAATTAGCTTCTCAGAGATAGAAGGATCTTAAAGCAAAGCATGAGACTGGCCAATGGAGTGGAAAAGGAAGGGGGTACAGCTTCAAGAGCTGGAGGTGTAGACACCAAAGGGGAGGGACAGAGGGTACTCAAAACACCTTTGCCCCATTTCTCTATTTGCCCATTTGAGCAGCAGTCCCAGCTGCCCTACCCTCCACCCTGGCAGGCTGAGCTATACCAATACCCACCCAGGATGATAGCAATTGCAATGTGAGCAGAGGTATTTATAAGATTAACTATTGATAAAGCTGAGAAACAAAGAACATGGGACATAAGAGAAGCAGCAGAATAATTCTTTTGCATACCAGAAGCATCAAAACTGTCTGCACATGGAAAGAATTCCCATATGACAGGATATGGGAAATAAAGCAATTCAAATTATGTGGGGAAGAGAAAAAGCCAAGGGTGTTTGTAATGAAACATGGTGATTTCAAACTATCTTGAAATAAAAGGAAAGTCAGAAAAGTTGTTTGAAAACAATAAAAGAAATATTTATTAAGGAATCTGAGTATAGAGTTCCATACAAATTATAATTTTCAAAAAAAGCTTTTACAGAATTCACAATTAATGAAGAAAGGGAGTACATCCTCACTGTCAGAGCAAGGAAATGCTGATTTCTGAACTTTGGGCTTCATTTGCTAGATCAGTGTGAGGGCAGCAGAAGCCAGGCAGTAAAGAATTCTACAATGAAATACGTGCAAAAAGGGAAGGCAAGGCTATAACCTTGTACATTCATAAATGATTTATTTGGCCGAAGGCCAAATCATCTTGGGAACCTCATATCCTTCATAACTTCTCTGATTGTAATGAACTTCTCCATTTGAACTAAGTGTGAATAATGTAACCATGCTGTTGCCTAAGATTTTGTGAGGTGGGGCTTTATTTTATACTGATTTTCCAGCAGTAGCAAACGGGAGAGAGAAAAATAAAGAACAAGCTTTAAATTTAAATAGAAGCAAGCCACTTTTGCTGGTCAGAGTTGGGGAGTTGAGCTTTTTCTAGCCACTGGAAAGGAAAGTTGTATCTCTATAGTGCCAAGGAAAAGAATGTAAAAGAAATTGTTTTTCCAGTGTATTTACCTAGTGATGCCGGGGTTCTTGTTCACGAAGCCGAAGAATGAGCTTAGCAAACAGGCAAGGTAGGAGAGCAAGGTACAGGCTTTTATTTAGAAATAAAGTGATAGGACAGAGCTCCCGGCTCATGCCAGGAGGGGACAAGAGAGTCCCGTGTGCTGCGTTGTCTAGGGGTTTTATAGGCAGATGAGGATTTTTTGAGAACATGAAAAAAAGGTTTGGGGTGCAGACCTGCTAAATGGTGTCTGAACACCCAGAATTAACTTAACACAAGGAATTTCTCGCCCCATCTCTCTCTGGGATACTGGCGTCTTGGTATAGGAGCATATCAAAAGGCGGCCTGCCCAGCCCCCGAGGTGGGCTGAGGTATTGTCTGTTTGCTAAAGAGTAAGTTAAGAATCCTGCTTCCCAAACTTCCTGGGTGTTGAAATGCAATCTTATCTTTAAGGTGAATCTTTTGCTGCCTTTTACTATGTTGTTTACAGCTGGGTCTGCATGCTAAATTAGTTGCCTGGTTTGCAAAACCACCCCATCAGATCTGAAAGAGGAAAGACAGCACATAGGCCTGGGCCTTTTAGCATGCTAAAGTGAATCTTACACATGATTAGCATAATAAAAGCATGTGCTACTCTTCTTTATCTGGGGAACACCCACTGATCTTACTGAAGAATGACCCTGGAGCTTAATGTTTAACACAGAATTTTGGTAGGGGGTTTCCTTGCATGTAGTTACATTGCTCTGACTGCAAATATTCTGCCTTGCTTTTTCCGGAGGCCCTCCTCCTACTCTGACTACACCCACAATCCCTATCTCACTAGGATAGGTACATAATTTTTTTTTTT